>CM077291.1:10268109-10590609 GCA_039654925.1 Anguilla pacifica | reverse complement strand
ACACACACACACACACACACACACACAGACACACAGTTACCGAGTTCAGTTGGACATGTCAACTCTTCTTAAATCAGTGATGATACATGTGCTTGGCTTTTACAACAACACGTGGTTTGGCTAGCTTTCAAAAATGTGTTGACCTTTTTTTTTGTTACAGAAAACTATTTTCAGGTCATACTACGGAGACATAATATTTTATGCCTATACAAATGTAAGATGAAAATATATGAAATTATAGTAATAGCATTTCTGCTGTTTTTATTTCAGTTTTTTTAATGGTCCTTGAGGGTCTTTTGACCTAATCAGATCATTCTCGTGTTGCAGCCCTCCGATCGTGGAGAGCCACAGTGCCTGTAGGATTTTTTATTTATTATTATTGCTTCCTTTCAATCAGCAGCTGATATAAGTCTTGGAAACAAGGTGTTTGGGGTCAAAGCCAGTGGATGACTTAAGCACTCAGGCACTGAAGCTGACCGTAAGCCAGCAGATGCTGCGGTCCTCCAGGACCGAAGCTTCGGCTGCCTGCTGCAGAAGCTCACGCACAGATAGAGGCATCGGTGTTGTTGTTTATGAATGTTTCATGCGCCGGGGATTGCTTCTGTCACTTATCCAGCCCCGGCTCCTTCATCATCGCGCTCAGCAGCTGGACGAACAAACATTTTTCCTTTTTTTTTTTTTGAGTACTCGTGTTACACTAATAAAGCCTCGCTGGATTATTAATAAGGACAGACCCGTAGCTCCGCACGGCTTTTACTGCCTTGTGCTTGTAAACTGCGTCACATGACTGCAGCGGTTATAAAGGGGGTATGGCTTTCCGATTTGTCTCTGCGAATTTCCACTACGGGTGCATAATCACTGCAAAAGCCTGGATTCAGGAGGGAGGCTGTTTAACCATCACTGGTCCCCCCCCCCCCCC
Source organism: Anguilla pacifica (assembly GCA_039654925.1). Taxonomy (NCBI): domain Eukaryota; kingdom Metazoa; phylum Chordata; class Actinopteri; order Anguilliformes; family Anguillidae; genus Anguilla; species Anguilla pacifica. The sequence goes on along the minus strand of CM077291.1, from coordinate 10,589,690 downwards.
CCCTTTCCTGTAATCTCTGTCACGATGGGAGGAGAGAGACTGACATATTTGAAGCTGTCCGCAGAGAAAATATGAGATCTGACTAATTTGAAATGTTTTGCTCGAAACATTGTATTTTCCACAAATTATTCCTCAAAAATCCCTTTTCCAAAAATCTTTAGTTGACTCCCATCGAAACCTTCAAGACGTTCTCCTCGTGCTACATTAAAAATAATTTTAATTTAAGAAAGACTTCAATACATTTTTACTCGTTAAAAAGAAAACTGAAAAGCGAAATCAACTATTTTAGAGATGTTGGAGAGACTAATATTTACTAACGTTTATTATTTTTTGTAAAATTTAAGATATGATTATTTCATTTCGGGAAAAAAAAATCTTTGTTTAGTCCGCTAAATGACTCACAGCAATGCTTCAGCTGCAGTGAAATTTTCACCATGAATTCATTGTCAGATGCAGAATTTGACCAGGACACTGAGGTTAACAGCTCTACTCTTTTAGCGGAACTTTAATGACCACAGTGAGTCAGGACCTTGGAATTGAGTGGAAACATCTCATCTAAAAGCCGGAACCTTCTGCAGCACAGTGCCCTTTCACTGTGACGGGGCACGTGATTTTTCATTTGATTTAGAGAGAATAGCGCCCTCTACTGGTCCACGGGTGATGGACAGGCCCTCTGTTTTGAGTAAAGGCCCAGCCTGCCCAGGTCCTCTCAGACTCGAGAACAAAAGTGAACATTCCTGACCTCAACTCACCATGGCGACCGAGCACGGTGACGATGCTGCCATGGCAACTGGCCAGGCGCCCTGTGGGATGACAGTACCTGTGTCGTTTGCCGGCATGGTTCCAGCCTGAGGAATGTCACGGCAGGGCGTCAGGGTAACACCGCCTGGCCGGGAACCACGGAGACCAAGTTTGGTGAGATTGGCAACACTGCGCTGAGCCACTTCGTCTCTCACCGGATTTATACTGCTGGAGGCAGATCTGTGGAAAGAGGAGAAAATAAACAGCTTTTAGGGGCTTCTGTGTGTGCGTGGGTGTGTGTGTGTGTCTGTGTGTGTGTGTGAGTGTGAGTGTGTATGGGTATGCATGTCTGAGTGTGTGTGAGTGAGTGTGTGTCTGTGTGTTATGATGTTCCCTTACTTTTGATCTTCTTACCTTTGCTTGTTTTCTTTTCTTTTTTTAGTCAACAGTAGTCCATAGTACTTAACATTCTCCTACAAATATATCGCAGGACTAGATTTTCTTCATAAATACAGTGTGGGGAGTTATTTCTAGTGACCACTGAACTCTCCAAACTGTGTTTGCAAGGAGAAAACTACGAACACCTGCATGTAGCTGTGAGTTAACTTTAAGGACGCTCGTTTTGACTGAATCCAAGCTTTTCACCTGGTTTTCACTAATTCCTGGCCGTGCCACAAAAAAAGACTCACATACAGAACAACATTTCAACATTTCAGCGCAGAACACTGTCAGCTGAGAAAGTGAACGCAGTAATGTGTTGAAAGAGACAAGTTATGCAAAATCTTGGGGTGCAGGACCCCTGGAGACCCCCACAGATGGTGCTACTGTACAGCAGGGCAGGACCAGGGAGACCCCCCCCCCATCCCCACACTCTGTGCTGGTGCTTGTCTTTGGAGGCCCAGCTGCACCATTGACTTGCACACGTGCCTCACATAAAATCTTTAACTGCCTTTCCAGCTCATTTAGCTGCAGCCTGACCCTCGCTGCAGATTCCCGATCAGTCACAGTCTACCAGTACGGCTTATCTGCAGTTAGAGTTCACAACCTCTCCCTGCTTGATGACTGACCGCAAAGCACAAAATGAGCGGGAGGTATTTTTTGCGGTTTGTATTTTGTAAGGAGATACGTTTTAGCGTGTTTTTTGGAGGTCTTCCACCGTCTGCCTCACGTCTGAGCTTCAGCTGGCCTCCCCAGCCCGCAGGGAGACCTTGAGGATTCTCCTGAGCCGCACAGAGGCCTCTCCCTTCCCAGCTCTGGAGCTGCAGGGAACCCCACAGAGCTATCCTTAGCCCTTTAAACAGAGCAGGTCCATGGAATGTTTTTTTTTTTTTTTCAAAATTCCAAGTCAGTGTTCCAGAACTTCGTTGATTATCATTAGTGATTGTTCAGTTAACAACATTCTAATCACATATTTGTGATCTCACACTTTAAAGGGTTCAGAGGGCGTGTCCTCCCTGGCCTTGGACAGTAGGAGGTCTCACATCACATGCACAGTCATCAGACTAAATCAGGCTTGTTATGAGACTCTTACTGTTAAATAAAGAGGAATCCCAAGCTGTGGACCGCGCCAACAGGCCTGGCCCAGAGTACACCACAGAAAACATCTGAACAGGTACTGGAGAGTGAGCCATGAAATATTAATAAAAAATACTATAATAAATAATGAAATGAGAAAGTGCCACAGTTAAAACCAGGCAAACTGAACACAGAGGAGGGCATGTGTTTAGAGAAATGCTTCCCTAACAGATTTTCTGCACAAGTTTTATTATCATTTTATTTTATTCTATTTTTGTAAACCACAGAGTAAAACCACAGAGGAACCAACCAATAGGCTTGGTTGGAACAGGCTAATCTGGGGCTGAACTGAGGAACAGTTTTAGCTCCAGTTCAAACACATGCCCCTTCTGCAGCACACTGAGAGGGAACCCTCCCAAGCCATCTTTCCATTTGAAGCCCATCATAACTGAGCTGGGGTGTAGAAGTGCACCTGAGACAGTTACAGTCCCTGCTGCCTGTGCAGACAGGCCTTAAAGAATCACCCCAAAAGCAAATGGCAAAACTTTAAATTTCTTTATATTGCTGAATTTCCCATCTTTGGAGGCATTAACCATGTGGAAAAAATTAAAAAATTAAAAAACTTTATCGGAATGAAAGATATGTTCAAACTTCCACCTGGCCCTGAGACTCCAATTGGCCTCCTATGACACTTCTGCCATCTAGTGGACTTATGGAGCACTGCTAAAAAAAACAATTCAAGGTAAAAACAATGGACCTCATTCACAAAACACGTGTATGACGACATTTGATCGTAAACCGTGTGTGTAAGAAGGTTTCCAAGGACATTTCGGCATTCATCATTTTTTTTCTTATCTGTTGTTCTTCATGGCTGTTTCCTTATGCTAATCACATGGACAGGATTGTGCATAAAATTTATCCAACAGTAAAAATTTATCCAGCAGTAAAAACAGTCTGGCATTCATCATCTCATACACCTGGGATATGCACAAAAACAAAAGTCTGCACATGTGTCATGAATCCAATATTGGTTTTTTGTTAGAACATTTTTAAGAACAAACGTAATAATAATTTAAGAAAAGTTTTGTGAATGAGACCCAATGACTAAGGTCTGATTTACTAAGACCTTTGGCATGTGCAAGACCTTTAAACACATGAAAAACCAATAACATGACCAATGATTGGTCATGGTATTTGTTTTGCACCATTCATTGATTGTGTGATTGGTTTTGAATGTGCTAAAATGGTTTTGCACATGCTACAGGTCTTAGCAAGACAGGCCCATAGTTTCATGTGAATAAAAAACAATTAATATGCCTTTCACAATCATTTTTGTTTCATACTGTGATCAAGAAAAAGAGAAATGATTTTTGATTACTCCGTAGTCTTGAAATTTCATACTAACCTTTGAAAAGAGGAAGAAAGCTGGGCTCTCGTGTGATGGCATTTTCCAGAATATTTCAAACAAGCCTACTCATTACAGTCATTAGTTTAGCAGACATACGTATCCAGGCATGACTATCAAATCACAAATTCCACAACTCATTTACTTGGCAAGTGCAAATGGGGTAAACTAAAACACCTTTCTCAGGGAGGGAGAGGGACAAAGTGGCAAAGATAAAGAGAGAAAGGTAGAAAAGGTTTTACTAAAACAATGTTTGGACAGGAATGTAGACTGTTATTGAGTGGCTTAAACTACAAGACCCTGGAAAGAAAGGAGCAGGAACTCATCTCCAGTAGAAAGGAGGTTTGAAGGCTGAACATGCCTATAAGAACTTTGATTCTTACTGAGAGTTACCATGGTTACATTAAAAGAAACATGTGCCATACATGTCTTGCCACAAGGTGGCACTGTTATGTTGCGAAAGCACCACAAAACTGTCAATAACACATCATTACCATGGCTGCAAAAGTGACTGACTCAGAAAAGAAAGGAAAAAAAACACTAGAGGACAAATATTTAATGAGAGAACAAAATATTGTCTGACTTTATCAAATAGATATAAAAAAATACTGTAATTTCTACATGGTGATACCAAAATGTATTAAAAAATACCTGATAATAAAATCTTAAAATATGTGCTTTAACCACACGTCTCTGTACGTATTGCACACACTCCCTCATGAGTTCATACATGCACCCTGAGTGGACACACACACACACGTGCATTTGAACAGCACTGTGTAGAGATTTCAAGGCAAAGAAATGGAACTGACCTGATGCAGTCTTTATCTCTGCAGGCATCAGTGAGAATCCAGCGCTCACTCTGCACACCTGTCCTGTCCCACACACGTGAGCAGAACAGAGAAACAGAGAGAAAGAGACTGAAGGATATCACCTAAGTGTCCTCTATACATACCCCTAGTGCTCCACACCCAGCCAGTGTACAGAAAATGTGTCATCCTAACAGCCCCCCCACCAAACAAATCAATGTGCCCATCCCCCGAGGAGTGCAAATAGAAAATTACATCCCCCATTGCTAGGGCACCCATTTGCCCCTCCCCTTTATACCCTGTATTGGGAACTGGCCACTATGTAAGAGACGCTCCTATAGGCTGACATGTAGCGACCCTAACTTTAACACAGTCCCGCATCTGAGTGTGCATGAGTATATGTCTGCTTGTTGTAAATATGTGTGTGCGTGCGTGTGTGCGTTCGTGTGTGCGTGCGTGCGTGCATGCGTGTGTGCATTTGTGTGAATATGTAGACGTGAGTGAGCCATAGCTCCCACAGTCTCAAAACAAATGACTAACAGTATTCAATGGCTGCTCTCCCGCTGATCACCATTACTGACCCAAATGGGCCAGGCAGGCGGAATCACTCAATAAAGCTGTGGAAACATCACTGCAGCTCCCTCAGACGGTCTGTAGCAGCCCTCCTCTTACCACATTACATTTACGGACTGCCATTCCACACTTTTTACTAAACGCTGAGTGAAACATTTGTTTCACTTACTTTAATTTCTCAAAAATCGTGGGGTTAACTGCAGCGTGCTTGTCTGAAATTTAAATCTCAGGTTTAAACCCCTATAGACTAAGGAACTGCCTTACAACTGGAACAGCTAATCCTGATTTCACAGATTTGGATAGCTGTTCCAGTTGTAATGCAGTTGTCTGATCTATGGGAGTTTGGGCACAGAGTATTCGTTACCCAATCAGTGTTCAAAAAGCCTTTTGATGGTTGAGCCCCCATTTGGTTTGAGAAGCTTTGTTTCTTCCTGGAGCAAAAATCTTTGTTGCCAAGGCTGCTCTCCTGCCTCGTGTGTCCGAAATGTCTCCAAAAATGTTCCCCCTGTGTTTGCTCTGCATAAAATAGAGCATGGTCGCAATCATGAAGTTGAAAATTCTCACAGGAAACTCTAAATGCATGCTTTACACTCGGACTGAAATGACATAAATAATATTTGTTATCATTACATTAAGTGGATATCTTTAAGAGAAAGCTGCTGAAGTGCAGAGTAACATAGATGATTATGTCTTACGTTAAACATATTAGAAACTATTGAAAAGGCCTTCCACAAGCAAATAGAACAACCGCTTATAGCGGACTGGCTGTATTTCTCTCAAGTTGCAATTTTTCTCTTCGTATACATTATTAATTTTGATACGTTCCAAGAGTCCTTGAAACAGAGGCTGAAAAACCCAATAGGAACTGCTTTGTGGTGTGTTAATTTGCATTGTTTAATGCATTACTAGTGATCTGCATTGAATTGTGCGAATGTGAATATTGCTCATACCTGACAGTCACTCTTGGAAATGCAATGAACACAGACTTCAAAAATCTGTGCTTGTTGAGTGAAGCGCATTTGCAGAATGAAATGCTATCAGTCATTACTGTCATACTGTCATAGTCATAGCATTATGGTCTACAGTGACATCAAGTGGCTAATCAGTAGTACTGAAGACAGATGAAACAACAGTAAATTGATGAATAATGCTTGAAACATACCCTAAGTTCCAAGACACTGACCTCTATGCATAAAACATGCTATGGATTGTTGAGAAAGAAAATGATATATTGGCAATCATAGCATTTCCTGGTATAATTATTTTGGAATTGAAATTGAGCTCTGTTCGTTATAGCAATTTAGTCATTCATCCCATTTTTTTTTTTAAATTTAACCAAACGTCCTCGGGACATGCCTTTTCAAAAGTAAAGATAACAATGCTCAACTGGGCATTCAGTGATGGTGGTGTGTAATGGTAGATGTCAATCAGAAACACTAAATGTGGGATACAGAGTATTGAGGAAGTATGCAAAACAGATAGGTGTACAGTAACTTCTATGAAGGTTTGTGAACACCCATTCTAGGTGGATGACAACCGGTGCAGGCAAATTTTAAATAAATAAATAAATAAATAAATAAATAAATAAATAAATAGTATCAAAACAGTCCTGCAGGTGGCAGTAGATTGTTGCTGCTTAAAAAGCGATCATGTAAAAAAATAATAATAATAATAAATTAAAAATCATATGCCAACCTTTAGAAAGTAATTCTGGAACAGCTGTATGTTTACATATCTAATACATTTTTTAAATATGTGAAGTAATTTTATAATTGTATACAGTACAGTGTAATATTGGTCTTCTACATTAATTTATCTCATATGCAAAAAAAAAAAAAAACTGGTGCAAGCAAGGCATAAGTAACAAATTGTTTTCTAGAGGCTACATGTGTAAAACTAATTGCAATTAAATTGACGCCAAAGTATTTTTTCTACTCCAGATAGCTGCATTTAATTAGAACTACTACACCACTGACTAAAATATTTTATTTTTAAAAAGTATACTTGAGCGTAACATCATTGACAACGCCAAAACGCAAAACAGGATAATGGGAACTGAACTTCAAAACTCCCGATTCGAGTTAACAACACGTACATCAAAAGGCCATTGTCACATAAAAATTCTACAAGACAAGATGTCGAATTTTAAAGTTTAAAATGAAACAACTTCTTCCTTTCTTATTTAACATGAAATCACAATCCGGAACTTCTTTATACCAGCAGGGACTAGTTGTCCACAAGAATGGAGTGATAACCGGATCTTGTTAAATAAAATGAAGATCGATTTCTCTCCGGCGATTTTAACTGTCTCTGGTCAAATTCTTCAGTTCGGCGACCGGATGAAGCTGGCCGAGTTTTGACGATTCTGACGTCCGGAGTGTCCCGGATGTAGTTGTGTGGAGAGGCGGGGCCTGGTTGACGGGTTGCGCTTTGCTCTTGTGTAGATATCTTGCTAGCTCAGTTTAGTGTGTGCGACTCAGAGATGGACCGAGGGCGCTCTTCCGACTAGCGAAGCCTCGGCGACTCATACACCCAGAAGTATTGAAATAATAGCTCAGATCGATTCGCTGAAGACATAAAAAGAAAAGCAAATAAACAGTCTATCTTTCACCTCCACTCAACACACCCTAACACGGCATTGATGGTAATGCATGCAGGGAAACAACCGCGACTCAGTGATGGGTAAACCGCTCAGTATTTTTTATATTCCGATTTCCTCTCCCTTTCCTTCCCCGCTTTGACAAATCCGCCATTTTTGTTGCTACCAAAATAAGTAGAAACTTAGTGAAGCTGTTTCGGCTGTTGATATTTCTTGCTTAGTTTCAAATATCGACATTTCAACGACTTTCTATGACTTCACCGTTAATTGTTTCTCTTTCTATTTATAGGTGCAACGACCGAAGGGATTCTCAACCCTATCAGGTAGCTATGGTTGTAAGAGTCAGAAATAAGATTAAAATGGGTAATCTAGCACAGGCTTTACGAACACCTACAGGCCTCAGTGCGGAAAAAAAATAAAACAAAAGTATTAATTTATGTTTATCTGTAGGCTTGATTTACGTTGTCCATTAAAGTTAAATGTAGATCACCTTTTGCCAATGAAGCAATGGGCTTTGGACCTTCGAAGTATAACTTAGCCTAAACTGATTTTGTAATATTTTCATTTCGTCAAGGCCTGGAAGGTAGCTTGCTAGCCACATACCGATAAACTAGTTGGCAAGATTATGTAACGTCAGCTAACTGTCGTTGAACATTTGTTGAACAATTTTATGTTTTTATTAAAGTTACATATTCCTTTGGAAAGCTAACTGGCTACAAATGTTTTCTGCCTAGCTAGTTGGCTAGTGGGTGGGTCTACATTCCCAAAGCTTGCTTTCTGTAGACGTATAACACATTTGGCAAACGTTACTGTTGATAAATAACCAACTTGCCACAATAGTTCATTTGCACGCACAGGTGAAATTGGTTGTGTTACGTTATCATAAAATAAAAAAACAACACTTTTAACGTTAGTGACATTACCAGTCGAATATCTCCGACAGGTAGCAGAATCGTGTTGTTTAGCTGCAGCATTGCATCGTGACGTAGATCGCCCGCTAGCCATCTTGTTAAAGTCGTAATTTTGTCTGGTTGGGTGTCACATCCCTTAGTTCATGATATTCACGTGCGTTGCATTGCTTCGTGAATGTTTTTGGGGTGTTTTCATTTGCATTTTAGACCCTTAAGTACCCATCAAAGAGTCATCCGGGCAGCGATCACCGCCATGAGAAGATGCGCGACAGCTCCGACCCCAGCCCACCTTGCAAAATGCTTCGGCGCTCTGACAGCCCCGAAAATAAACACAGCGACAGTACAGGACACGGCAAGGCGAAGGCAGTGTACACGCATCGGCTCCGGGAGAGAGATGGAGGTATGACCGCAGCTGATCATGTCAGTTCGCAGTACCTGCAACCAACGTTAGCTAATGAGGCACTAGGTAAACGAATCGAGGTAGCTGTATCTTGGAAACCTCTAACAGGTGGTACTCGTTCCTATTGAGTGTTTAGGTATTTATTAATTTTATTTATTTATTTTTATATTTTGTTTTTCTACATCGAATCGTGAGCCTTTTTTAACCTCATGTCTTCCAAAGACTGCAGATGCTGTAAGCATGCTGTGACGTATGAAGCAGATGCAGTAACTTTTTTGTTTGTTTGTTTGTTTACTGGTAAGGGGTACATTCTTAAACTTCTGATTGCTAAAGATTTTTTTACCTGTTCTTCGGCTGTGACTGACTAGCCCTATTTTTAGATAAAATAATTTTTATGCACATTCCTGGCATAAATTCTAGTCACCTTACCACTCCCAAATTTACAGGAACGATTGTGTTTTTGGATAGAAAACAGTGCCTTAAAGCAAAATTATTTTGAACCTTATTCTTTTTCAATAAAAATGCGATGAATCTTTCAGCATACTTGCAAAGTAGTCACTTGGCAGTATTGCCACAGGTTGTTTGCTGGCACTTAGCACTTTAGCTGTTTTTCTATATGTCTGCTGGAAAGGTTGATCCATTCTTTATTAGAGTTCTCATGCGGTTTCTCAGCTCGCAGTTAAAAGGAAGGGCATGGTTGTAAGGAAATATGAGTTGTAAAGGATATAAAATGATCAATCGATTCGCATTCGGCTGTGGCATTTCACACTGCACTGTCTCATCAATGAAATGCCTTAATGGGTTCAATTACATCCTGATTTCCCAGCCCTGACAGGAACTCAACCAATCAGGGCCCATATTATCTGTTCCTGTGAGCATTCTTGACAGAATATTTTCACGTTAACTGTTGGGTATATTTTTACACCCTTATCATTGTCCATTCACGTTTAAATCAATAATAAACAATTAGGCTCCTAGTCGTTTATTTTAGGATATTGTACTCAAAGTAATGACTGTGTGCCAGAGTAAATGGCATCTGTTTCTTAGCTAAACCGTTCCCTTGTGTTTTAGCTGTAAGACATTGCTACTGACTTACGCTGGGGTAAAAAATAATCACTCGTCTGTGTAAACCTGTTTCTGTGAACTGTACAATATCCGTTTAGAACCTCAGCAGACATCAACACTCCAAGATATAAGCTGTCAGGGAAAAAGGTGTCAAAAACATTGTATTATCAAAGGCCCATATAGTGGAGGCCTAGTCTAGACTTCTTTTTCTTCAGTGCATTGAGAAGGTGCAGTGCGCACTGTTACTCCGAACCTTTCAATAGCAGACTGTGGAGTGCTTCAGTGAGCGTTTTATAGAATCTCCTGTTAGAAGTGGGGAGGGTGTCTACTGCGTGGTGAATTTGTCAGCTTAAGAGTGTTGTACCAAGTAATGTGTGTCACTGCTGTAGTGACAGTGTTTCTGTCCCTCAAAGCTAGCATGTGGAAATATTTATTTTTTCCCTACCCCAAAATGATGACAGGACCATCATGCCGGCAAAATAAATTTATTTAGTACTGTCCAGCAGGCTGTATCCTATGAAGTCGTGCATCAGTTCTGTGTTTCATTAAGCAAATGCTTCCGATAATTTTTCCAGTATATCAACATGGACGAATGAATTTGAACTCTTTTTTTAAATTGCTGAAATTGTGCACCTTAACTGTACGATAGCTGAAGTTTAGAGATCCTTGGTAACGATGTTGTGGGTTGTAGTAAATTCTGGTGGGTCTTGTGGAAAAGGGCGGGACTGAGTGTGGAAAATGGCATTCTGCAGGACTGTCCACGTGCACGGTGCGCTGCGTTCACCTGGAACAGCGGAATCTGAGGAAGGAGCTTCTGGAAAGTTCTGTGCTCCCCAAATGTGTTGATGTAGATGGATAGCAAAGCTAGGTTAGCTCATTGCCCATCTCCAGTCACTGGATCGGAGCGTCTGATAAATGCGTGTGCTGTAACGTCAGGGGCCCGCATCACCCTCCTCTTCACCTCACCTCTTCTAATAACTGATGCACGACCGTACTATTCAAACTTCGAAACCTGGGGGTATTTTAGAAAAACCATTGCCCTAGTTGCTTTTACATTGCAAATATCATCATTTTGTTCTCCACCTTGCTTTGGGGGTTTCATTTTTTAACTTCAGGGCTGACATTACCGGTTTAGTTCTAATTCAGAAGGCTACATTTTGCTGTCTACTGCAGTGTTCATGACGAGCAGTGGGGAACATCCGAAAAGCGCTCCTTTGCCGGTATAGCCACTGTGTACTTTCCAGAGAGGGACGCAGTGTAGGCAGCCGCTATGCTAATGTGATAGCATTGTCTGAGCTCCTGTTGGAACACGCTTTTCTCTGAGCAGCGTAGCACCGTGGGCCTCTCTCTCTCTCTCTCTCTCTCTCTCTCTCTCTCTCTCTCTCTCTCTCTCTCTCTCTCTCTCTCTCTCTCTCTCTCTCTCTCTCTCTCTCTCTCTCTCTCTCTCTCTCTCTCTCTCTCTCTCTCTCTCTCTCTCTCTCTCTCTCTCTCTCTCTCTCTCTCTCTCTCTCTCTCTCTCTGCTGTAACAATGGCGGTGTGCGCACAGAGGCAGCCAGGTTCCACAAGGCCCAGCCCACCTCTGCCGTTGCCATAGTTATTCAGCCCCGTCAGCTGGGCGCCGTGGTTACGGCCACCTGTCGCACACCTCTGGCGGGCCTCGCGGGAGCGGAGCCTGAGGAGCGGGTCTGTGTTTTTCCGCACGGTCCCCTCCTCCCCTCAGCTGTTTTCGGTTACGTGCCGGTCCTGGGGGCACTTTTGTCACGTTTATCCAGTCAGCTTTTGACATTATACAGCATAGGCATTTGGCTGGTGCTTTTGGCCAGTGCGACTCACAGAGGGTGCTTTTAACACGGTGAGCAATCGAACCACTAGAGCTAGAGACGAGCGGCATTACAATGAAATGATGCCGTCATCGGATCGCTCGTTAATAAAGTTCCTGGAACACTGAAACAACTGCAGTCAGGGTTCGAAGCTTTGACTTGTATTGAGAATGTTTGAGGCTAACTGCCTTGGGCTGGTTGTCACTTCAAAAAAACATTAGCTGTTCTTTTTTTTTTCCTTTTTGTTTCTCTTACTGTTTCAGTGCCCGGATATTGATTTGAAGCATTATAAGTTAACGCTCTCCTCTGTTTCTTTACCATGATATGAAATGGTCCTTATTGGAGCACCAGCTGGTTGCATCTGTTCAAGAGCTCATTCGTAAACTCTGGCGTTGTGCTACCGTATTTACGCCAGAGGACCATCGATAAATTCCGTGGTACTTGCGAGCACACTGGATGCAGAGAAGTACAAGTTTGTGCTTCTGTGTACTGTGATGAGTCACACAGATGCCTGTGATTTGGGCATGCTCAGAAGCGTCTTGTCTCAGCCACCGCCGTCGCGCCTGAGATCCTTCGTACATCTGCAGTCCTAGCGAAGCGATATCGCAAATTTGAATTCGTATGAAGTTAACGAACCTCTGCCGTTTAAAGGTTAATTGCATGAATTTAATTTAATTAAGGAGGCTTTTTTTACGGCTGCACACGGTCTCGGCTTTCAAACGAACGGCACCGACTGCGTCTTTATTCCTCTCCTGGAAACCTCAGCGGTTTCTTTTATTCCTCTTCTTAAAGGGGCCATGACGCGCTTTCTGTTTGACGACGTGCGGAAACCACTGCTGCGTTTTTTGCTTGTTCTGCCGTTTGTCTGCGGATCCCAGTTGACGCTAGCCCAAAAGGCAGCACATGTCAGTTCAGCTTTCTGGCTGTTATGTGTAGTATAGGGGCGACATAGCTCAGGAGGTAAGACCGATTGTCTGGCAGTCGGAGGGTTGCCGGTTCAAATCCCGCCCTGGGCGTGTCGAAGTGTCCTTGAGCAAGACACCTAACCCCTAACCCCTAACTGCTCTGGCGAATGAGAGGCATCAATTGTAAAGCGCTTTGGATAAAAGCGCTATATAAATGCAGTCCATTTACCATTTACCATAATGGCTGAGGGGTTGGTCTTGTAACCTAAAGGTCACAGGTGCGATTCCCTGCTAGGACACAGCTGTTGTACCCTTGAGCAAGGTACACTACTTAACCTGCATTGCTCCAGTATACATCCAGCTGTATAATTGGATACAGTGTAAGTCGCGCTGGATAAGTGCGTCTGCTAAATGCCTGTAACGTAATGGTAAGGAAGTGATAATTCAGTCATCGTTACTACAGTCAGAGTGAGCCTCGCTGGTGAGCGCGTGCACACGTTGCGGGAGGCTGTGAAATGGTGGATGTGATGTTTGAGGAGCGTTTTTAAGTTCCATGTTGGATGTTTGTGAACATGGGGTTGCGTCGAGTCGGTAATGACTGGTAACTGCTTGCCAGGTTTTTAAAAATAAATAACCACAAGTATTTGATGATGACTGTCTCCCACAGCAGAGAACAAACTCAGCCTGGAATTTGACTCGTTCGTCTAGACTCGCTTGTTTTACTTTTAATAAGGGTGCTTTATGATGACGTAGTCGGCACGTGGAACTCTTCCTGCTTGGTCTGATTCAGGGTGATTTTGATGGGTCAGGAGGCTAATATATTAGCGCAACTCAAGCATGTTCCTTCATTAAGTTTTCCATTTAGCCTAAAGTTTAAAGGCAAGGGCCTAACATCTCTGGAAATGTCAGCACATGAAATGTATTCTTTTTTTAAAGAATGTCTTTTCACCTGGAACTCTCTTGCCTTCAGTATTACAGCTAAAACATATGACTTCATTGTTTGTTGTGAGAATACTGGTCATGGGAATTTGGATATTCGTTATGGATCAACCGTAATACGTAAGGTAATTATTCAATGGTAGACAACATAGGTTTTGTATTTAGAATTTTTTTTTTAAGTTTCGTTTTCATGTACTTTATATGGGCCACAAAAAATCTGTTTATATTTGTACCAACAAATTCAGTGACCTGGTGGCCAGTGTGGGTGGGTTGGGGGAGGGGGGTTGTCCTCCCCCCACCTTAGACTTCTAATTAAGAGATCACACGTTGTTTTAATTCTAAATGATGTGTTGTGCCTTAATTAGAAAGCATAGACTAGCAATGAGAGAGGAAATGTAACTGTATGGCTGTAGTCTGTATTTACTATTGGTAGTTATATGTAATGTAATGTAGTTTGGAAACTTAGTGTGTGCTACAAATCTATATATTTTATAAAACTATGTTAATTAGAATAATTGAAGGCTGGCCTCATTAGTCAAAGATGATATCTTTGTGGCTGATCTCTACCTGATGCTTGCTAGAGAACTGTTTACCAAAAGACTGAGACTGAAGATGGCCATGCCGACATTAGTTTTAATAAGTGAGTTTGTTCGTTATGAAATATATCTCTTCAGTGAAAGCATTTTCCTTATTCAGCTGCTGTTTGAGGGTCTGTATTTCTAACCATCCAGAGACAATGTATCGTCTTCCTAGAAGTTTAACCGTGGAAGTTAAAACCCTGATAAACGATGCAGTGGTGGTCTTGGTCATACGTTTTAATTGACATGAAAATACATGATAAAGAGTTGCGATCCTTTACAGATAAATATTTATATTGCCATAGTCGTGTATTTGTAACAGTGGCCTACTTTTAATTTGTAGCTAATAAAGCATAGTTTCCATTAGTGATCAATAATCATCGGGGCATGTGGTCATCAGGGTGTCATTAGAACATTCTTTAGTGTTCTACCCCAGCTTTTCCAAACGGTGCAGGTCCTTTACAGTGATCCCTTATCTCTGGCCTCAGGGGAATGCTTTCATTTTGCTCTGGCTCTATCAAACATTGAATTTTCCACCGTGCGCTCTAGCCAAGCCACGCTCCATAATTTTGACGGTGCTTCAGATCAGTGGAAATGTGAGCTCTTAATGTGTAATGCTCGTCTGATTAATGCTGCCGGTCGTGTGTCAGTGATAAGGGGCTTAATAATGCATTATAGCGCATGCTACCTCCAGGTTCTTCACCCTGTTCGGCTAACCGCGGCTGTTATCTCTGATGTTTGCATATCTGCTGCGTTCGGTCGCTTGACGTCAGTGACATCAGCTTTTTTTCTTTTTCTTTTTCCTTTTTTCTCTTTCAGGGACCAGTTATTCTCCACAAGAAAACTCCAACAACCACAGTGCTCTTCATAGCTCAAATTCCCATTCTAATCCGAGTAGAACTTCAGAGACGGTAAGCACTGTTTCCTCTGGGCGCTGAGCGCACGCGATAGGTCTTGTTGTGTCTGGGAGGCTGTGTTTGGGTAATGTGTAACCTGTTCTGCGGTGCGATAAGGGAGCACACCGGGGCGAAGAGCTGGGCTTTCCCTTGAGTTGACGGTTTTTAAATGCAGAAGTACATGGTTGCAGTTGTAAGGATGTTGGATGTTTGAGTGGATTCCTGGACATTCAGTTGAGCCAACAATTCTTAGTCTGTTGCTGTCTGGATGGTACGACTCGCGCTGCTGCGCTGTGGCCTCCCTGCCACAGGGGGAGCCAGAGAGCTGATGTCGACCTCGCTGCTGTGAGGTCTCTGGGGTGCCTGTGCTTCCGGGGTCTTTGGGAATCCCGGACCCCTGAGACGGTGTTTCTGGACTCTTGTTTGGATGTGATCCAAGAATTGCTGTAGTTTAACAGTGGGAGGTCTTCATCTGTCCCAGCAGTCCTAGGGCTCTTCCACTTCCCGATAACATCCTTTCTAGGATGGTGTCCTTTTTTTGACAGCGTGAGCTGAGTGTAGCTTCTTTATATTCCAACAGGTTGGCGAATCGCATTACAACAGGTGGCAGTGAGAATTCTTGATGTTGGCTTAGCCACACCAATAAGATTTCACAGTGCTGATTACAGATCTTATCTCTAGCGATTTGCAGAATAATTAGGCCACGGACTTAATAAACACTGGAAGCTGATGGGGGAAAGAAAAATAGGTTTTGTTTATTAAAGCTGCTAAAAAAAGACTGAGGCAAATAAACAAAAGCCAGAAACTGAATGGTAAGATATTCATAACATAAACAAATACTGTGACAAATATTAACCAGAAGCAAAAAATATTGTTTCACTGGAAATAATGATGTATAATCGGTTCCATTTGAATTGGTTGAACGTGAATGTGTTTTGAACTAGTGAACCACTACCTTCAGCAAGAAGCCGCTCACAGCTAGGCTACGTTAAAATATTCAGAGCAATCTGTCTCCTACGTTCTGCTGTGATACGTGTCCATGAAGCTACACAAAACTGAAATAGTGCTTTGGACCCAGTTTTGTACGTTTGTTTTCTCTTAATGGCCCAGTAAAATACTGCGATCTCTGCCGTCATATCACAGCTTCGGGGCGAATCTCCTAAATTAATTTTTTTACCGACAGAGAGAATGCATTATGTTATGAATACCTGAAGCGAGGAGAGCTGCTTTGGGCAGTGTGCCTCTCGCACAGAACATAAAAGAGGTGATTTAAGCAGTCTCTCTCTCTCTCTCTCGCTTCCGAGCGAACGGTGCATCTCATTGGCACCTCCACCAGTCCGGCTCGTTCTTGTCGTTTGTTGCGCAGCGCCGGGCGATGCAAATCAGCCGCTTTCTTTTTAGCGCGGCCTTCGTTTCCGCTCAAGGTGTGCATACAGTCACGGGCTCTCGCGTCTGATTCTGTTTGCGTGCTGCGCGGCTAGCGAAGAAGCAGACTGCGACTGCTTAAGAAGGGCCCAGACTGCTGGGCTCCCGTTGGTGCAGAGTGGCTGGCTAGTGCTAGCCACACTGTCGGTGGAAGCTCAGTGCTTGGAGAAGACAAAGTAATTGATGACATTTAGACTTTTACTAAATGTTTCTCTTCGCAAGAGGCTCCCCTTGGGGGGGGGGGGGGTATCAATACGCTGCCACCCACCGCAATCCACGGTACCCCTGCTGACACAAAACGTTGCGGCAGTGTAGTGGCGGTGGTATAACATTGACAGAACATTGCGGGAACATCGTGAGAGCATTTTGTGTTGCCTGGACAGTGCGTTTCCCTGCTAAGCCCCCTGTTTTGCACAGTGAATCTAGATAAGAATTTAGATAAGACCAGAGTTTCATAATGGCTGAAATTATGTGAATGAAATTTTTATAATTGGGGTTCCTGGGGACATTTGTGTGTGTGTGAGAGAGAGAGAGGGAGAGAGAGAAAGAGAAAGGGAAAGAGGCTGAACTATAATGTTGGACTGTGTTTGTTGCATAAACTTCATGAACCCAGCAAACGGTGGTTCTTGGGGTTAGATGGAAAAGGAATAGGAAATTCCGTTTTTTTTTTCAAACATCTCATTGTTCTTGTTCCCATGTCCTTGTTAACTTTTCCCCACACTCTTCATTCCCCAAATTTTTTTATTCTAATAAGCTGGAATGTTCAATTCAGTTTATTGGGAGGTCTCATCACTGCAGTGGGCTCACAAACGGGAAAACGCGCACACGCACACACACGCACTCACACACTCACTGGGAAACACGCCACCAGCCTCTGCATGGTTTTATGCTGCTCAGCCTTTCTTTAGTAGGCGTGTGGTCCACACGCAGCTGACGCAGATAGACCACACATGGCTGAATGACCAGAGGGGGCGCTGTTGTGCTAAAAGACTGACACAGTCCTGCTCTCTGAGACCCTCGTTCTCTGGGCATCGAATATATCTGCACGGCTGCCGGCCAAAATCAGCACCGGCAAGGTCACCAAAAAACAGCTTGACCCTTTTTTTTTTGTTTGAACTGTCCTTCGTTGACCCCGTGCTCTGCTTACACTTTAAACTGGACGGTGGCGGTTGGGGTAACGTAGCCTGTCTCTGAAAGATGCTGCCTTTGAGCGTATTCTGCGTTTTGGATGGCCCGTCTCCCGGGCAGATGTTTCCTAGTTACGCAACGCGCGGTTAGCATTAAATAGTCGGGTAGGAGCGTATTTAAATCGCGTCTGAGGTAACGGAATTGGAAATGCACAGCGCGCCCGTGAAGGCCCAGCGCGTGCAGCCGGTCCAATCAGAGGCATTAAGAACTGGGACCGGAATATTCAGTGACAGATGGGAGCGTCTCTGCGCCCGATGGGCCCCCGGGTGGGGGGAAGGGGCGGGGGGGGGGGGGGGGGCAGCCGAAATGTCGTGCCTGCGCTCACACGTTCCTCATCTCAGATTCTGATGAATTCCGCCCAATCGCGAGCAGCGGGGTTAGAGAGGTGCACTCTCACCCCCCGAGCGTGCGTTGCAAGGCCTTGCATCAGATCTGAACTCTGCCTAAATCCCAAGATTTCCCTTTTGTTCCTTCTCTTTCCTTTTTGCTCGCGAAACTGACGGGTTGCATAAACGGCCTTTCCCCGAACCCGGCTCCGTCTCCGTTGGCGTTCGCTAACCGACGGCGTTCTCTCTCCCGCAGCCCTACGAGCCCGCGGACGATTGGTCAGAGCACATCAGCTCCTCGGGGAAGAAGTACTACTACAACTGCCGGACGGAGGTGTCGCAGTGGGAGAAACCCAAAGAGCTGCTGGAGAGGTGACGTCACTTCCTCTGTCCCTAACTGACACGTTTTGTTTCATGTGCTACAAACTAACTCTGCTGCTTTACACTTCCTACCATAGAGTACCTTTAAGGACTTCCTGCTTCCTGTCTGGCCTGTAGCAGCCTAGAATTTCCTAATAACGTAGCACACTGTTTCTGCTCAACTAGCCCCCCAGAGCTGTCAGTCGGGGGTGGGATTAATCTGGAAATATTGTTGATTTTTCAGGCCCTAAATGTGTCAACACAAAGCGAGGGCCTTTTATCGTAAGCTCCCTACAGACAGAGCTTTCTGTGCTCATCTATGAGCAGGTGGGAACATTCCGCTAAGAAGCCAAACACTAGTTTACCCCCCCCCCCCCCCACACCAAGACATTTAAAGTCTGAAAATGCACCCTTTATTATTCTCTCGCCATAGCAACGGCCAATCCGATGAGCCCTGGTCACGTTTTGTGTGTTTGCGCCTGTTGCTTTGCAGAGAGCAGAGACAGAAGGAGTCGACCAAGGTGGCGGTGGTCAACAGCTTCCCCAAAGACCGCGACTACCGGCGAGAGGCCATGCAGTCCACCGTCACCACCACCGGCTTCAGTGGCTCCAGTGAGTGCCGTGGGGGTCCCTGCCCTCTGTGTCCCTGCTCCCCCCCCCCAAATTTACTCCTGTGTGTCTGCTCATACCTGCGGTGCTTTCACTGGTAAACTCATCAATGACTGCTGAAGACAGTTCCTGTTTCCCTGTATGAAACGATTCATCGTGGTCTATTCCCCTGGCGTAGCGCCTTTTTTATGTGTAGCTAATCGGCTAGCTGAGCGAGGGTACTGAAGCTGTCTGCTAGTCACTGAAGTAACGCATCATGTTGTATAACCCGTGCCACAGAAGAATTAAAAGTATGTTCCACGTTTTCTGAGTTACTGAGGCATAAAAGGGCCGAACAGAGTGTTTGTAGAGCTAATTGGGGGAAAAACCAGAAAAGCCAAAAACAGATATGGAAAACTGTTGCCAGAACACCAGCCAGTACTTCTCTAAAGCCATGTCTATGGGATGGTGCCCCCTCCTCCACATGGGCTATCACAGGGGAGTGTGAACATGTTTACGGAGTGCTGCCGGGCCGTCTGGCTTTCCCCTGCTCTCAGTGGAGCAGTTAAGGCAGTTTGTCGCTGTTACCTCCCCTCACCTGGCTCTGCAGGGCCAGGGCTGGGTGCCTCTGGGATGATAAACGCCCTTTCTGAGCGTGCTCAGAAGGCTTTCTCCCAGGGCGGCGGGCGGGGGGCGGGGTGGTGACCATGCCCGGCAGGCTTCTGTATCTCCCTGCTGAGTGAGGGAGGTGAACGGATCTCCAGAGAGCTCCAGCGCTGGTGCCGTCTCTGAAGCAGAGGTCTGCTGACTGGAGTGTGATATTCCTGAGGCTAACACTCACGGTTTCCCTTTTTTATAAGCTGGGCTGGATGGCAGAGCCTGCTAAGTGATCGTGAATTAGCGTAATTGATTTAAGCCTCTTGTTTCTGAAGCGTATCTCTTGATTGTGGAATACATCTCCTCAGATAATCCCCTCTGAATCATTTTAAATTGGCTGTAGTTGAATTGAAGTATGTATTTAGCGTTTCACTATTTGCTTGGAGGTCTTGTACAGCATGTAAAGCCAGTAAATAACCAGGGCACAGTAAATACCAGCGTGCCCTTGGATTTGCCTGAAGCAGAAAAATCTCTCCTCTCGTTAACTTTTAATTGATTTCATCTTTTTGAAGTCAAAAGGACATCAGCAAACATTGCGTTACGTTTGCCTACCCCGGGCAAGATGACCTGAGCTTCAGGGATCTCTCCTCTGCTCTGTAAACAGACACAGTTTATTTCTACATATGCAGCCGATATGTATGGAAGCACGTCAGAGGTTCGGTGAGGAGTTTTCAGTGTCGTTAAGTAACCCTGTAGGCTGTAGTGCTTAATGGTTGTAGGAACAGTACTCACTTTAAAGAAAGCGGGCCCTGTGTTTTTATGTCTGTGTATTTTCATTCCTTTGCGAGGTGCTTTTGACAGTGTCAGCGGTCGTGTCGGTTGAAAGCTAGCCCTGGGACGTGAGGCTGGAGAGCAGAGCCGTAGGTGGTGATGCCCAGAGAATATAAAAGCTTTCTCTGAGGTGAGGGAGCGGTCGCTGCTATTTCTGCTCTCGGCCTCGCCCAGCGCGGCCCTCGCAGTGCTAAGAGAGGGAAACGAAGGTGCCTAAGCAACAAAAGCTAGCGTACCACTGTTGCTGGTGCCGGGGGGTGTCGGGCTCCAGTCCTGGAGGGAACCTGCAGGTTTTGTGTTTTTCTTTTCAGTCAGGAGCCAGTTAAAGCCAAGGAGTGTGAACACTTCAGCCTATCAGTGGCTTGAAGTGGTTAAGTGCCAAAAGCCACAAAAACCAATAGATGCTGTTGTCCCCCAGGGCTGGGTTTTGATATCTCTAATTTAATTGTCCATGCAAGATTGTCTGAAATATGTTTCGCGTGGAGTTTGTTTGAAATTGTTAGCTCGGTTTTATTTCTAGTCAGGTAGGTTTGCTATTCGATTTAAAATGGGTTAGCTGTATGCATGTACTGTTATTTACATCCATTGGTTTGTAAAACTAGTTGTCTTGCAGCTGCATCAGTAGATTGTGACGTTCATCCTGTCAGGTTATGAAAATTATCGAGACGAACTGCAACATGACTTTTTTAATGTCAAGATTAGGCAGGTGGAACTAGTTACATACAGTGTGCATATGATTATATCCCCAGCAAACATTGTGCCAGGACTGTTTTTGAGTGAGTACGTGCAGGTATGCTCCATTGCTGACTGTGACATGTCATGACTTTGAAACAAGTGGCTTTTAGCCAGCGAATGAACCAAAGCCATGCATTACACTTGGGAATATTTAACAGCTATCTTTTAGCTTTTGCAATCAATATGCTTGGTCCAGGTGACAGCTGGGGGTTATGGGAAATGTAGTCTATGTCCTGACACCAGAATGTAGCTAATTTTCATGTAGTAATTCACTAAGGACTCCCACAGCCGGGCTTGGTCATTCAGAGTGTGGATCTGCTTTCTGATGGGAGCTGATCTGTGGGCTGGCAGTAGCCCTCAGGCGCTGAAATAATGGAATTAGAAATGCGACTTAAAGCCCTGGAGCACTTGGCTTTTGATCTCCCGCCGTACGGTACAGCTGAGGTCTACACCTGCGCTGTACCTGGGAAAGGAGCATTGAGATGCAGTTAAGGATTCGCACCTTGGGCCCGCTGCCCGTGCCGTTTGTGGGTTTGGCTCAAATTTCGGGGCCTCTGTGCCTGTGAAGGGTACGGGAAAGCTGACCCCACAGTGTGTGCACTCAGAAAGCGTAATGGCCTGTTCTGGGGGAGGAGACATGCAGCTCTGTTTCCACAGCCTTTCAGAGCGTGGGTCACCTAACATCACGCTGTGCTCACTCTCACCGAGTGCTGCGATGAACAGTTTATCTGTACTGTCCCTTTAAAAAGTGGGCTTGTGTTGAAGCGTGTGTGATGGGTTTACCTGTAAGGGGTTGGCTTTTAGTTTCCCTGAGCTGACCTTCAGAAAACTAGTTTATCTATTTAGTTCTGTTTATTTCTTGGGTGGAAGATTGCTGTCGGTGTGCTGTTTGTGTGTCAGTAGACCTCTGATTGTGTTGGTGTGCTGTTTGTGTGTCAGTAGGCCTCTGATTGCTGCTTGGGTGTCAGTAGACCTCTGATTGCTGTTTGTGTGTCAGTAGACCTCTGATTGCTGTTAGTGTGTCAGTAGACCTCTGATTGCTGTTATTGTGTTGTTAGTGTGGCCGTAGACCTCTGATTGCTGTTGGTGTGTTGTTAGTGTGTCAGTAGACCTCTGATTGCTGTCGGTGTGTTGTTAGTGTGTCAGTAGACCTCTGATTGCTGTTGGTGTGCTGTTTGTGTGTCAGTAGACCTCTGATTGCTGTTAGTGTGTCAGTAGACCTCTGATTGCTGTTTGTGTGTCAGTAGACCTTTGATTGCTGTCGGTGTGTTGTTAGTGTGTCAGTAGACCTCTGATTGCTGTTGGTGTGCTGTTTGTGTGTCAGTAGACCTCTGATTGCTGTTATTGTGTTGTTAGTGTGGCCGTAGACCTCTGATTGCTGTTGGTGTGTTGTTAGTGTGTCAGTAGACCTCTGATTGCTGTTAGTGTGTCAGTAGGCCTCTGATTGCTGCTTGGGTGTCAGTAGACCTCTGATTGCTGTTTGTGTGTCAGTAGACCTCTGATTGCTGTTAGTGTGTCAGTAGACCTCTGATTGCTGTTATTGTGTTGTTAGTGTGGCCGTAGACCTCTGATTGCTGTTGGTGTGTTGTTAGTGTGTCAGTAGACCTCTGATTGCTGTCGGTGTGTTGTTAGTGTGTCAGTAGACCTCTGATTGCTGTTGGTGTGCTGTTTGTGTGTCAGTAGGCCTCTGATTGCTGCTTGGGTGTCAGTAGACCTCTGATTGCTGTTTGTGTGTCAGTAGACCTCTGATTGCTGTTAGTGTGTCAGTAGACCTCTGATTGCTGTTATTGTGTTGTTAGTGTGGCCGTAGACCTCTGATTGCTGTTGGTGTGTTGTTAGTGTGTCAGTAGACCTCTGATTGCTGTCGGTGTGTTGTTAGTGTGTCAGTAGACCTCTGATTGCTGTTGGTGTGCTGTTTGTGTGTCAGTAGACCTCTGATTGCTGTTAGTGTGTCAGTAGACCTCTGATTGCTGTTTGTGTGTCAGTAGACCTTTGATTGCTGTCGGTGTGTTGTTAGTGTGTCAGTAGACCTCTGATTGCTGTTGGTGTGTTGTCGGTGTGTCAGTAGACCTCTGATTGCTGGTGGTGTGTTGTCGGTGTGTCAGTAGACCCGATCGCTGTTGATGTGCTGTTGATGTGTCAGTATACCGCCGAATGTTGTTAGCGTGTCTGTAGACCTCTGATTGCTATTTAAGTACTTTTGGTGTGTCTGTATACTTCTTATTGCTGTTGATATGTTGTTAGTGTGTCAGTAGACCTCTGATTGCTGTTTAAGTGCTGTTGGTATACAAGTAGGGGAGGCAGTCTTCTCTGCTTGAAGAGATATAGTATAATGTATAATGGCTCTGTGTTAATGGCTATTAGAGAACACGTTATTACAAACAGCAGTGCATCAACACATCGATAACACTTACAGATCAGAGTCAACAAAATGTTCTCTCCGTGTTCCTTTCCCAGAATGCACTCCGGCAGACAAGCCAACAGCCCATTCCTGCACCTCCCAGCCGTTGTCGTCTTCATCGTCATCGTCTTCGTCGTCCGCGGCGACAGGGCTGAACCCCTGCGGGACGCCGAGCTCGGCCGCCCCCACCGTGCCCGTGTCCCCCGTGCTACAGTCGCCGGCCCCGCCCCTCCTGCAGGACCCCACCCTCCTGAGACAGCTCCTCCCGGCGCTGCAGGCCACCCTGCAGCTGAACAACGCCAGCGTGGACATGTCCAAGATCAACGAGCGTGAGTGACGCCTGCCTTTACCCTGCTGGGTCGGGACAATGGGAAAAAGCTCCTTCGAGTGGAGCGTCTTGGCTTCAAGGGAATCTGCTGGGTAGTTTCACGTCAGCAGTTGGAGGAAAATGAGCTCCGTGTCACAGGGGTAGCTTTTTCAAAGTTCAGCTGAGGAACTAAAGGGAAAAGCCTTTAGTCCAGCCAGACCCCTTGTCGGGTGTGGCAACTGTGCAGTTGCCATGGATGCTGGACCCTGATTGGACAGTGAGTTTCAGCCCTCCACAGCAGAGTGAGGGAGCATGCAGGTTTCACGCATGCCTAAGACTTCAGTACCCAGCATGCTGCAGGGCTTGTGCTGACTCCCTGATTGGACTGTGAGGAATAAATTAGGCCGCAGCTCCTCTCCCTGCCTGTGGCCCTGTACCCTGCTCCCCTGTGCAGAGCTGCTCCCTCTGCTCGCTCCTGTCCTCTGCCTGCGGCCTTCCTCCGAAGCCCTGAGCCTCCGTCACTCTCGCTGTCGCGATCCCCCCCACCCCCGCCCCCTTCATCTTCCTGTTCGTGTGTGTGTCTTCTCTCTCTCACGCTGAGAATGGTGCACAGTTCAGCCTGCTGTCAGCTGGAAGGTTCTAGGTTCATTCACACATTGGACAGCTTATCTTGCGTAGGTGCGCCTGTACACCAGGTTTCCTCAGGTCATGTCTTCAAAAAACCTTCAAAGTGCCGGGTGTTTTAATTTTTCATGTGTAGCAGTGTCAGTGTTGTGAAAGGTCTTGAATTTTGCCACAGGGTGCGTGTCTTGGCCTCGTTCCATGCACAACCCTCCCGTTCTCCATCACCGCCTGTAGATAAAACAAATATAAGTTTTTTTTGTTTATGGCAAATCTTCGGAATACACATCAGTGTGAGGGTTTTGGTGGTTTTTAATAAAAGTTGCATTAGCTACTTTTGGATTGTTTGTTTATAAATGGCATCCTTGTAGCCCTGTGAAGTTGCCCTTGAGGGGCATTGAATGTTGCCCTGGAAACCGTGTAGGGGCCCTGTGTGTAGAATGGCAAAGCTGTCTTTGCATGTGGGCCGTTTCTCTGAAAACTCCTGCCGCTTTGGCTTTCTCTTTGAAAGTATTCACGTTTCTCTTTAAACACTTCTAGAGATTTTTTGCTCAAAGGTGTCTTTGCCTGCAGTTGGCTAAAGTTGAGTGAGAACTGCAAAACTGCCACCACTGCAGTCACTCATATAAGGCTGAAAGCTTGAGTCGCACTTCAGAAGCAGCCATTCTGGCTCAAGTGCGACAGATAGCCATTAAAGTACACCAGTTACTAGAGAAACTGGCAGTGCACTCCCCCTGCCCTGGAGCCTTGCCTCTGCCCTGAGGGCCTTCTGCAGCATAGGGGTGAGGCAGGGATCATAAAATAGTGATGACTAGTCATTTCATGTTACTCTGAGAGGAGCTCTACCAATCACGGAATAGATTGGAAACGACACCAGAACAAAGGCGATGGTGATTGGTGGATACTTTCTGGCTTCTTCCTGGTAATTCTCTAAGGGATCCCATAGCGGTCTTATCCTTGTTTTGTTATCTCTGGGATTAAGCAGGCTCGTCTGGTGTCTGCAAGCCTTGTGCCAGTGGACTGGAGTGCGTTAGTATGATTATGGTGCTGACGTATGCGGAGATAGTTTTATTTGGAGAGATGGCTGTCTTCAGGGCCTGGGAGAATGGCTGATGGTGTAGCTCTGATGTTGGCTGCGGACTCTCTCTAGACCAGGAAAGCTGGGGCTCCTGAGTGTAAATAAGAGGCTTTATGGCAACACTCTCAGAGTTCCTCTCAGTACATCAGTCGCTCGTCCTAGCCCCCCATAAAAACGCCAGCAGAAAGGATCGGTCGCTCGCAGCAGAGAAAACCGTTGGTGTCCGTCTGACCGTTTCCTGTCAAACCGACTCAGTCCCACCTGTTTGACTGAGTACTCCCAAGTTGGACAGTGATAATTACTCAGGCTTCATTTGCAGTCATTCATTGAGTTGGCACATTTAGCTGGCGTCTGTGTTTTAGGGTAAAATACAGCTAACCCTCCGACTCGGAGGTATGTTCATCATGCATGAGAACATCTTTTAAATGAATGTAGTGCAGTTGGTTCAGAGCCGTGAGGTTTGACCCTCACTGGGTTTTGTGTGAGCAGCCTGTCCAGAGCCAGTGAATCAAGTATTTAGCAGTGGCTTGGAGCCAACGGCTTTACCTGTAGATTAATGGCGTGAATGGCCTTGGTACAGAGACACACACACACACACACACACACACACAGGCTTGCTTGCTCTCTGGTCAGTGGCTGGGGCAGCCCTGGCAGAAGTGGGGCAGTGTTGAGTCTCCTGCTGATCTCCAACACAGTGGAGCAGGTCTGCCAGGGCTGGAGTGCCCTGCCCATCTACTGCCCTCCCACCTGTCAGTCATCCCTACACTGAGAAAAGGGGGCACAGGGTTTCAGAATGCAGACGTATTGTTTGTGCGTGCATCAGAACAAATAACTATGGAACACTTTTAACCAGTTGGATGCCAGTGAATTACTGGGTGGCCATTTTACCCCAGACATGTCTTCATTAGTATTTGGGGATAATTCGTGTTTTATATGATTTTACATTTTGATTCATAACATGTTTATATGAAAATTTGTATGTTCTGCAATTTTATTAGAATCTAGATCTTGATTTCCTATTTTTATTTGCGCGAGATTGTGCTTTCGTGCACATGTAAACATCTGCGCGTGTGTGTATCTGTGCGCTTCTGTGTGTGTGTGTGCGCGCATATCTGTGTGTGCATTCATGTATGTGCACATCTGCATGTGCGTGTTTGTGTGCATGTACACGTGTGTCTGTGCGTGTGTGTGTGTGTGTGTGTGTGTGTGTGTATATTGTGGCTGTAACTGTCAGACTGCCTCTGGCCCTGCAGACTCCAGCCTCCCTCACGTATCTGTGTCTCTCTCTCTCTCTCTGTTTTGTCTTTGCCCTCTCTGTAGTTCTCACGGCTGCGGTCACACAAGCTTCACTGCAGTCTATGCTTCATAAGATCCTCACTGCCGGCCCGTCTGCTTTCAACATCACTGCCCTGCTTTCCCAAGCTGCTCAGCTGTCCGCTCCAGGTACGGCCAAACAGAGCATCTGCGAAACGTCCCCTTAGTTTCATATTCAAGCCTCAGCCGAGTTCTCCAGGTACGGCTAAACACCACTCAGGGCGTCTGCAACACATCCCCTTACACATATTAGAGCTTCAGCTGTCTGCTCCAGGTACTGCCCAACACCACTCAGAGCATCTGCGAAAAATGCCTTTAGTTTTACATTCCAGCTTCAGCCATGTTCTCCAGGTACAGCCCCAGTCTATTCAAGTGTCTGCAACAACATCCATTCAGTTTTATATTCAAGCATCAGCCATGTTCTCCAGGCACAGCCCCAGTCTATTCAAGTGTCTGCAACAACATCCATTCAGTTTTATATTCAAGCATCAGCCATGTTCTCCAGGCACAGCCCCAGTCTATTCAAGTGTCTGCAACAACATCCATTCAGTTTTATATTCAAGCATCAGCCATGTTCTCCAGGTACAGCCGAACACCACTCAGAGCGTCTGCAAAACTTACCTTCAGCTTCACATTTTAGCTGCTTGTTGTTTTGAGTCAACTAAGCGGGTGAATTTTCAGCTTTGCTCTCACGTGATTTGGTGTGAAATGAAGGTTTTAATGAGCTTGTACACACTGCTAACGTGTGGCCTGTTACGTACGTGTTAGCAGTGTGTATTATAATTCAGGTCATGGGTTGGACTGATTCCTGGCTCCCAGTAACATGGGCTCCAGGGTTTTACTGAACTCACTGGGAGACTGGTCTCCTCGCGCTTCCTGTGATAAGAAGGCAGAAAGGAGAGTTTAAGTGATCAGTCGCTGCTTTGGATCAGTGGTTTGTTGCAGTCCTCTACGTTCGTGGGTTTTGAATGTGCGTATTATGAGCTGATATTTCTAACCGATCCGTGACCTCGATACTGCAGCTGTTATGAGTCTCGTTCTCGTCAAACCGATTACACCTGCTTACCCTGTTCTGTTAGTTAAGCAAGTCTTTAGTCTAGGCCAGGGCTGCCCAACCCTGTACCTTCCTGTAGGTTTTCACTCCAACCATAATTTGCCACACCTGATTTTACCAATTGGCTGGTCAACAAGGTTGCTAGCAGTTCAATAAGGTGTGCTTTTTGTTAGGGTTGGAGTGAAAACATACAGGACGGTAGATCTCCAGGAACAGGGCCGGGCAGCTGTGGTCTCGGCTGATGGGAGTTTGGGCCTGGAGGAGTAGTTTTGAAGCGTGTCCCTTGCTGGGCCTGGAAAGCTGTGTGGTTAGCGTTAGCGTGTGCTGTCCATGGCAGTGCTGGTGATCATGTGACCGCCTTGTGGTGTTGGAGTCTTTCTCATTGCAGTTTTCTGTTTCCTCCAAATGAAAAAAAAAAAAAAAAAAAATGAAATGAAATGAACCTGAAAACCCCACAGCCCAGCAGTCCAGTCAGTCCCCGATGTCATTAACGTCAGATGCCTCGTCGCCCAGATCCTACGCGTCCCCCAGAATAAGCACGCCGCAGACCAACGCCGCCGCATCCCAGAAGCCCCTGGTCAACACGCCGCCCGTGTCCTCGCAGCCCAAGGTGAGGGCTCCACTTCCTGTACGCCAGCGTTTCTCTAGCTGTGCGTTGGGAACCATAATGGCTTGCGTGAGGTGTGTCCCGGGTCCGTAGTGCACTAGGCTAGGCTAGTATGTGTGTTTGCTGGGTGACTGAAAGGTACGTAATTTAAAATTTTGAAACTGATATTAACAAGTATTCTTAATTTGGATCTCGATAATGAAAAGGTAAAGAAGCAGTGTGTGCGTGCGTGTGTGTGTGAGATACATCAGTTTACTGCTGGGGTCTTAAAGCTATGGAGGCTTCATGTGTCAGGGCTTGAGCAGTAAATATAGGTCTCTGATTGGCTGAAGTCTCCACACGCCTTGTTTTCTGGGCCTTAATTGGCTGCTGATTTAGAGTAAAGCACAGAAACCTGCAGATACAGTGCCCTCCAGGGCTGGAGTGGGAGACCCCTGCTTTACTGTGTTCCATGGATTTACTGTGCTGTCTGTGACGCTGTCAGTTTAAGCACCTCTGTGCTGAAATAGATTTGGGGGGGTTTCGCGCTGAGTGACCCTGGTTCTGCCCCCCCCCCCCCCCCCCCCCCCCAGGGTAGCACACCGGCAGGGAAAGCAGGACCACACCCACAGCCTGTATCCCAGCAACCGGTCGCTGCAGAGAAAGCGCACGAGCACGACTCTCCCCGGCTGCAGAGGCAAAGGTAAGCTGCTGCATCCCTCTTCCTCCTCCTCTCCACCTTTCTGCTCCTCTGGTCGCAGACGGGCTGGTTTTCCCTTCTCCACATGGGACTCCGCCTGCATCTCCTGATCTGGCGCAGTGTAGTCAGAGTACACCTCTTAAGTCTTCATGAAAACAACATTGATGAAAAGGATGCTGAAGGTTCTGCTGCGTTCTGTTTTTTTTTTTGTGTTGTAGAGCCATCTTCTGGCTGTGTGAGGAACTGCATGTTGTGTACGCGAATACAGGTTCATTCATGTAGAACAGGGGTTTTGCGGTCCCTGGATTCAGCAGTACCTGTTTATTCTTATTTCATTTCAGCACTGAAGTGCATTAGTCAGTAATTAGCAAAAGAGTTTACAAGTCTTGTTTCAAAGGCCAAAATTGGCCATTCACTTGCCGTTTGCAATGTGATTACAATAAATTGCACTCACATTGCAAATTGCAGGACTGAGATCCCTGATCCAGTGGTTTCTGGTAATTAGGAGATGCTCTTTCTTAGAGGGATTTGCACACCTGGCATTACACATGATCCACTCACAGGTTGGGCGTTTGCTGCAGGTGCAGGAGGTGAGACATTGGGGATAACGTTCCGCGTGGTTCTAATGGGTTCTGCGGGTGACGCGTTCTCCCTCCAGCAGCAGCCAGGGGAGCCCCTCGCCCGGCCCCAACCACAGCGCCGGCAGCGGGAACAGCACCTCCGCGTCGGGCTCGGCCACGCCCGGCGCCTCCTCCCGGCCGGCATGCGCGTTCACGCCGGGGGCCCCCGCCCGGCCGTCCTGCACCCTCACGCCCACGCTCGCCTCCCACTTCAACGAGAACCTCATCAAGCATGTGCAGGGCTGGCCCGCCGAGCACATGGAGAAGCAGGTACCCGCTGGTGCTGTTAGCCTAGCGTTGCTTAGCCTAGCCTCGCTTAGCTTAGCCTCACTTAGCCTAGCGGCCTTAGCCTAACATCGCTTAGCCTAGCGTCACTTAGCCTAGCTCTGTTAGCCAAGCCTCGCTTAGCCTAGCGTCACTTAGCCTAGCTCTGTTAGCCAAGCCTCGCTTAGCCTAGCGTCACTTAGCCTAGCTCTGTTAGCCAAGCCTCGCTTAGCCTAGCGTCACTTAGCCTAGCTCTGTTAGCCAAGCCTCACTTAGACTAGCGTCACTTAGCCTAGCTCTGTTAGCCAAGCCTCGCTTAGCCTAGCGTCTTTAGCCGTTAAGTCATTCTGTAGTAATGTCCTGCCATGTTGCTATGCTAACAGTGCGACCAAATTCGATGTCTCACTGGTTTGTACATTGATTCCACTACAAAATATCATGGAATACTGAAGGTGAAGAATATTTTAAGTAACGTCTCAAAAAAAACCTCAGCAGTCACCAAAGTTGACCCTGTGTTGAACCGCAAAAATGTGAAAAGTTTTTTGTACCATGCCTTTTTTTATTTATGGATTTGTTTTTTTATTTAAGTGCGTGCGGGAGCCCTGACTTAACGCTCTGTCGCGCCTCTCAGGCCTCCAGGTTACGTGAGGACGCCCACAACATGGGGAGCCTCTACATGTCTGAGATCTGCACAGAGCTGAAGAACCTACGGTCCTTAGTGCGCGTGTGTGAGATTCAGGCCACGCTGCGGGAGCAGAGGTGAGCAGGCCCGAACCCGCCCTCATTTTACAATAAATCACTGAAGTTAAGTGTGCAAGTTATACACTCTTATTTTAGAATAAATTACTGAAATTAAGTGTATAAAATAAATATTATAAAATAATATAGAAAGTGTGCAAGTTATAAAATTTTACATTACATTACAGGCATTTAGCAGACGCTCTTATCCCTAGCAACTTACACAACTTTTTACATAGCATCTTACATTGTATCCATTTATACAGTTGGTATATACATATACCATTTATATACTGAAGCAATTCAGGTTAAGTACCTTGCTTAAAGGTACAACGGCAGTGTCCCATCCAGGAATCGAACCTATGACCTTTCGGTTACAAGCCCAGTTCCTTACCCACTGTTCTACACTGCCGCCCTAAAAGAGCACAGAAATCAGTTTGTGTACGAAGTGGCAGCCCTCAGATTTACGGACCTCCCCTCCCCTCCCCTCCACAGGATACTGTTTCTGAGGCAGCAGATTAAGGAGCTGGACCGGCTGAAGAACCAGAACTCCTTCATGGTGTGAGGGGGGGGAGGCCGGGGGAGGCTGACCGCACACGGTCGGAACGCGCGGACCGCCGTTCCGCGCCCAGTCTTAACACTTTCGAGCCGCCGTCGGAGCAGGCTTTGGACCGTTGGGCCGGGGCGGACCAGGGCGAGGGCAGAGGGCGAGGGCAGAGGTGGTGACCGAGCCTCGCCTGAATTTCGGTGGGGAGAGAAAAAGAAAGGAAGGAAGGAGGAAGAGAGGAAGGAGGAGGCCCTCTGAGTGTAGATTTCTTGTAGATGTATCCATGTTGTAAATACCTTTTTGTAGAGCGTTGGAGCCTCTGAGAGCCGCGCCTGTCCGAGAGCTTCGACACCCAAACTAATCAGCGCCCGGGTACCGGTGGAGTACGTTAGCCCCTGTCCACTTTAACTCACCCAGACCTTAGCTTACGCCAGTGGACTGGTGCGCCATGTGTGTGTGTGCGCGCACACGTGCAGACGTGCATGTGTTTCCGTTTGTGTGTGCGCCTGTGCACATGTGTGTTTGTTAGCTTGCGTGTGCGTGTGTGTGCGCGCCTGTGCGCGTGTGTGTTTGTGTGTGTTTGTTAGCTTGCGCTCGTGTGTGTGTGTGTGTGTGTGTGTGTGTGTGTGTGTGTGTGTGCGTGCGTGTGTGTGTGTGTGTGTGTGTGTGTGTGTGTGCCTGTGCACGTGTGTGTTTGTTAGCTTGCGCGTGTGTGTGTGTGTGTGTGTGTGTGTGTGTGTGTTTGTTAGCTTGCGCTCGTGTGTGTGTGTGTGTGTACGCACGCTGGTCTGTGTGTGCGACTGCGTGTTTGTGTACGCTCGTGTGCTTGCGTTGGAGCAGCAGGGACATGGGCTGAGGTTTCAGGAACAGCCCGTGATCCTTACCCAGACGTGGGCTCATTGAGAGGGTTTGGGGGGGACCCCCCCTTTGTGTCCTCCCCCCCTCTCCCTGCCTTTCCAACAGTCCCGGGAGTCTGTCTCGGCGATGCTGTGTTTCCATAGAGATGTCTCCAGTGCCTGGGTGGCCCCTGATTGGCCCCCACAGCAGCGTTGGACAGAACGCTTCTCCACCCCCCAGCACACACAGCCCCCCCCCCCCCCTTGTCTGTTCACCTTGTTAAACTGCCTCTGTTTGTTTCTCGTCTTTCTGGCAAAAACTTAATTCCTTCCCTACCAACACCAACACCATTTCACAGCTCAACTTTAAAACAATAAAGAATTAAAATAAAAATCAAACCTGCTTTACTTGGTGGTTTTCAGAACACACTGGGCCCTGCCGAAGACTTCATTCCTGTGTACAGTTGCTCAATAAGGTTCAAAAAGAAAAAAATACTAAACTTATCTTTTTTAAAGAAAAATTGCAGTGAATACTAGTATATCAGAACTCTTGTATTACATGAATTATTGCTACACGGTTTTTTTCCCCCCTTTCACACCATGTAACGAGCAGAAAGGCAAAAAATAAATTTTAAAAAAAAAAAAAATTAATGACGGCGCGACCGGGAAACCACGGCGACGGAGCCCAGTCCTCCACCAACCGGACCTGGAGGTCACACAAGGTCCAATGTGAACTGTGTATATTGTAATAAAGATGCTGAACTAAATCTCCGGAGCCCTGCTCATTTTCATTTGCATTCAAGCAATCCCTGTTGTACACAAATACTGAATAGAGATAGAGTAGTGCATCTCGATTTCATTTTCCCCCTGTAATCGGGGGCTGGCTTAAAACCCAGGACCACAGGCGTGAGTAGTCGGGTCAGTCGGTGACATCGATCATTCAATTTTCTCGTCGGAAAAAAAACCGTTAGTACTACTGGCCTTGAGGGGTCCAGATTTGAGTGTCTAGGTAAGGGGTCCTACTCCTGTCGTGGCGGGCTGCAATCTCTGCTGGAGTTCAGTGTTTTTCGGCTCTCAGTTTGTGTCTGGCGTCACGCCTTCTATCCGCGAAACCCGCGGGCCTCCTGGGCTGGAGTTTGAGATCACTGATTTAGGACGTAGAATAAATCAGTGGTGCCTATTACTGTGAAATTTACCTGTAAGTTTAAAAAAAAGAGTCGTAATTAAGGGCCTGTTGAAAATATCTAAGTGGCTTTGGGTTTGATGTTGCGTCATTTGCTTTCTTGGTGTT
Source organism: Anguilla pacifica (assembly GCA_039654925.1). NCBI lineage: Eukaryota > Metazoa > Chordata > Actinopteri > Anguilliformes > Anguillidae > Anguilla > Anguilla pacifica. The sequence goes on along the minus strand of CM077291.1, from coordinate 10,556,126 downwards.
TTTTTTTTTTTTTTTTTTTTTTGCAGGCTCAACTCGTTGCGTTGCTCCTTCCAAAATCCTGAAAATCCTGCTTGATCTGCAACGTGTCCTCATCCACATTCAAAGGGAAATGCCCTTGACATCTTGGGAAGTAATAAAAACAAACTGAACTCGAACGTAATGGATCTATTTGCATCGTAATTTGCTTAGGAAATGCGATCGTGCGCGGAGGCTCGAATTTTTTTTTCTGTAAAAAAAAAAAAAGCCGCTTTAATTTTACTGTGGATTCCGCCGCGGTTTTGATTTTCCTGTGCATTCCGGTGTTACTGATTTGTCTCCAGAACTCTCTCAGTCTCAGTTCTGCTGATAGCGTTTGGTAACGGTCTGTAGTAAATATGTCAAAAGGACACAACTGCTTTTAATAGCATTTCTTAGTTTGTTCTTGTTCTCCTGTTAGTAGCCTATATTTAACACCACTTTCATTCTTCAGTGTGAAAGTTCTGGACAGTGCATGTCCAGTTGGTTTTCAGTGCGTTTCAGCACTTGAGTGCCTAGGCTATAGCGAACGTCAGCAATTCACTCGTCTCTGCACGTCTTTTTCTAAAGTCTGCTGCTGGTTGAAAAGACACCGTAAAAAAACTATTCCAGGACAGCTTCAGATCTGATTTGTCCATATGCAATGCATTTATTTTTACTTGGAGCTAAACAATAACATATAACGAACTTCGGAAATGCTCTTTATTAGATTTCTATGCAGTCGGTGCTGGAGAGAAACCCATTAGTAGTTCTTATGGCAAGATATCGCCACTAGGAGGCGGCATTGGACTTCTGGAGTCCAATCTGAAGAATATTCCGACACCTTGGATCTTATACCAAATGATACATGGCAAAACTTTGACTTTAAGATTCTCTCGATCTGTACATTATCTGTTTTGTAACAATGCTTTTTTTCTGCAACCCTCACCCATGTATGAGAGAGAAACCTCCATAAACTCCACCCCTCCCACACAGACCAAAAAAAAGGTAAGTGCTTCTACTTGTTTTGATGTAAGATACAACTGGCCAGTTGTGATTACTTTTTAATTTAAATGAATCAGACCAAGTATTGGTGCTTAAACAGAGTTGTATCACTGAGGCTGTTTTTGTCTAATCCAGGCCTGAATTACTCATTAAAACCATAGCCTCGGGTCTGTTTTGCCTGGGCTGTGTGAAATGATAGGGTAGCGGGCTTTAATCTAGTGTATGACAGAGTTGACAGAGTCGTATATCTACAGGAAGAAGGTGATCTGTGCTATCAGGTCATTGGGGAGGATTTTGAGAGGGGGTCCATAAAGCTGATGGCAAAGGAATAAAGTTGTTCTGAGACCTTTTGTGTGCCCCGATTAACCCTTTGAACTGCAGGTTTTTTTGAATGTTTCTTTTTTGTTGTTGTTGTCGTTCTAGAACTCCACTGCTTTCAACTGCAAGTACTGATTGTTACATCAGCATTGGAATGTTCAGTTAAGAACATTCTAATCAAATGTATGTGCCCTTACAGTTCAACGGGTTCATTTCATTTTGTGACCTAAAATTTGTTACCAGCTCGATGGGTGTACTGATCTCAGATGGTGAGAGAGGTGTTCAGGTGGTGACGAGTGGGTGTTGGAATGTTCCTTCCAGGTAGTCAGTCAGGCCGGCTTCTTCCTGAAACTGGGCTGAGGTCAACGCCTTTCCCCTGCCCCGTCTCAGGTGAGACGCCCTCGATTTGCATCCCAAATGACCAGTTGTTCTCACCAGGGGGCCGAGGGCGGGGGGAGGACAGGGTCTGTACTGACAGGCCAGCAGCCTGGGAAAGAGCCTGGAGAAAAAAGGTTCGGTTAGGCAGGGCCTATCCCCCCCCCCCCCACCCCCCACCCACATACACACCCACACACCCCCGGCCAGTCTCCCCTTTTCTCACCTCCCTCAAAAGCCTGGACCCAGTTGGGACCCAGGTGCGAATGGGGCCATCAAAAACAACCACGGCTACGCATCACAAAGGAGGAAAGACTGCCCAAAACACGCTCGCCGCTAACTGCGTAGCCGAAACGGTCTGCCACAGGAACAGGCCTAACGGCAGCGTTAAAGACAGGCCCCGCAAAGCACACTGCACTCGCTGCGAACTCTGTAAGGCTGGGAGAAGGCTGCCATAGGTTTATGGTCAATCCAAGTTTTTCTGTGTATGCGAACAACCCATTGCTGCAACAGTATGTGTGTGTGTGTGTATATATGTATGTATGTATGTGCGTGTGTAAATAATATCATTACATTACATTATCAAATATGTGAGTATATATGCACACACACAAATATTTTACCATCTTTACTCAACGTAATTGATTTTATGGTCCATTCTCTGTTCCTGCAAAGAGACCAGACAATCCCGCGAAGGAGGATTGTAATTTCAGCAGGCAAGAATGTCCTGTTTGTGCAATAGGAAACTGGCAAGCAGAGGCCTTCTCGTGTCCGTCCGATTGCCTTTGATAACGGAGAGGGGGTGAGGCAGACAATCTGCGATTCACAATCACGAAGTCATGCGTCTGCAGCAGTGCTGTACCCGCCTCAACTCTGTACAATTCAAATACGTTGAATTATTATCAGTTGTCTAAATATATTGTGGACAAATGTTAGCTTGCAGTTATACAGCTTATAAGATACAGGGCCTGTTTTCCGTTAATGTGAAGTGGATCCACCCCCCCCCCCCCCCCTCCCCCCCCCCACGCACACACACACACTTGCCACACACACGAACACACACACACATACACACACAAACTGTAAAGAGTTGAGATTCCCAGATGAAAAGCACCGTATGGCTACAAAACAGAGAGGCCCGTTCATACATTTCCTAAGGCTATTTCCACGCCTCGAGACAGTGCTTCAGATCTCAGCCTATCAGAGAGTCAATCGGGTTAGGTTTTGATATCGATCAGCCCGCTCTGCGTTTCGCTCGGAATTGTTTTGGGGATAATTGAGCGTCGGCCTGGCGGTGTCGTCTCGGTGGCGCCGTGCGCTCTTCTCCGGACTGCTGAGTTCACAAAACGCCCGTCCTGCACCACCGGGGCAACGTCCATTTGGCATAAACGCGCGAATAGGGGAGAACGAAGATTTTCTACATGCTGTTTTATAATACCGAGGAACCTGTTCACCGTACGCCACACGTTCTAAAGCCAGGTGGCGAGTAATTTAGGATTAACCAGAAATGTCACAGAGTACACCCACACCCATGAAGAACGAAAGACACGTGGTTCAATATAAATCGAAAACGTGTCGGTATCAATACTAAACATTGCAGTTTAAAATGTAGCATATTTTGTCCATTATAGATGATCACGTCTCTGAAAAAATTAATTACATCGCGAAATGTCAACAATTACCCTACGCACACAATTACGCAGGCATGTCATTCTTCTAACACATTTGACTGGAACACATTTACAGGTTTCAATAAAAATAAGCAAAAAACGCGAGACGTGTGGGGGGGAAAACAATGAAACAAACGCCAGCACAACAAACATCCTGTGCCCTATATGGTATTGTCTTCTTGTGACATTGATAAATAAAACTACCTTTGAACAACAGGAAACATTCGATATAAACAGTAGATATCTGTTTATGTTACGATAATTTTGCTTTTTTCATCCCAATTTCCAAATCCCATGAATGGTTTTCCGCTATCGGATACATGCGCGCAGAACAAGAGCTTTCTTCATTAATTTCACGTAACGCCATTGGCATATACAGCAAATAATATCTTGTATTAGTGTATGCTGAGAAATATGCTTTTTTTTATCAGAGCAAGTAGGCGGAATTTATAATTGTTTGACCGTGTGATCAGCCAATCCCAATTCGTATAGACTTTTGGATGTAAATTACAGAGGCCAATGTGCTTTTGGAAGGCGGGGACTAGTTAGGCTCCGAAGTGTGTTCCGATACCTTGCCCCCTTGAATTCAGTTCAGAGTACTGCTGGCGGGCGAGGGGGTCGCGTGTGTGAATCTACGGGTTTAAGGTTTTTGGATTATTCTGTTTTTTATTTGGTCTAAAAACAGATGCCAACGAGAAGTTGAACTGTATTGCTGGTGGATATAATTCTGTGGTATTCCTTCATCAGTAAAGGAATGTGTTTTTCTTTCTGCTAGCGCCCAATTTCAGCGGCACATCTGACAAGTGTTACGGTGATGTAAAATGCAGAAGAGCACCGATTCTAAACATCCAGCCAATGCTTTTTGCATCCGCGTTGGAGCGTTCTGCCCGCACACTTAACAGTGTCCCAGTGCAGATCACCCATGCAACAGTGACTACGGATTTTGCAAAACCTAAGCGACGACCAAAGTGGATCTGAAAGATTTTTTTTTCGTAAATGGATCGCTATTCAAATTCCATTTCCATTTGGCTCCAACTGGAAATTTGCGCGATGGCTGTTCTTCTAACAAAAGGTAGCTAACAAGCTAAAGTATTATAGAATGCAACTGAGCTATGCTGCAGTAACAAATCTTTTATGGACCATTGTGTATGCATTTTGCTGTAGGATACTTAATGCCAAAGAGCTAGCTCACGAGAGGAGAGGGAAAGGATGAACGGCTGCAACGTTGAATACGAGGAAAATTGGTTCACATTTTTTCATTCTTACCATATGGATGTCCGTGATCTTTATATGGCGTTTGAACCTCAAAAACACAAAAGTAGCCTTGCTCATGTTGTCTCAATTTGACTAAAACAGCTAAAAGGCCTTCTTTTGACCGTAGTAGAGAAATGAGCGTCCAGCGCAAGACTGCATGCGTGCACGTCCAACTTGCACGTCAACGCATTTATCATTCAAATTTCATTTTTATCTGTGTCTAAACAGATTTGCTAATGTTCCATAAGGTTTCGGTATTAAACATAGTTGCATACTGTTGTAAAAGTCGGCTTCCCCTGTCAGAATGTTTCGTTTCGGTCTTCAGCCCTTCGAGTTCACTCCGTCACCCACGTTTGTCTCGTGTATTTGTTTAATGCGCAGAGAAGCATGGTTTATGGAGAAGAGAAAAAAAGACGTTTCGTGAGTTTCACGAGAGAAGGCACTTAGGCAAGGCTATACATGTTTCTGCTGATTTAGCTGAAGGTGCTGGCTTTGGTTAAATGGCATGTGTTGTTTGTTACGACAGTCAGGAGATTTATAGACCTTTTTATCGTGTTTTTAAAATAATAATTCATATGAATCATATGCGCAAAGAGCTGCCGTTGTAGGCTACGCACTTTCAGCCACCAGAAACCTCCCCTTTCACAAAAAGTCAGTGAGTGGATAGGCTATTTATTTCAGTCACATGTAGGTTTTTGTTATCGTTTTAGTTTTCCACTGATGCCAAAATGTTGCCTATACCGTTGTAAGCGATTTCCATAAGTGGATGAGTACTTCTTGAGAGCACGCGTTTTTTGACATCGTATTTCAATGTTCTTCCTTAAAAACAATTCTGAAGCATTACTTCCTAAAAGTAGGCTACCCTTCATGTTGGCCACAACTTGCGTGCAGATTTTTGTAACAATGTTGCTAAGGCGACTTTGACGAAGTAGGCCTAAACTACTGAATAATTACAGCCTAGTCTAGTTCCTACAACTGAACTGTTCCTGCTTCGAAATTGATACTACTAAGCTACAAAAATTACACAGATCTTAGTTGTTTTCTTGGTTGGTGAGAGACGAGCATTTAGGTGGCATGTAACAAACTTGGATATATAGATTATGCCTATGTATCCACACGTAATCCTTATGCAATCCACATAACTATATAGGTTGACTTACAGTTTTTTTGTTTCAACAAAATAAAATCATTCTGCGTCTTTTTTTTCAGGAGAAATAAGGTGTTACTGCGATGCCCCTCACTGCGTCGCTACCGGCTACATGTGCAAATCGGAGTTTAACGCCTGCTTCACGAAGGTGTTGGACCCGCAAAATACGAACTCTCCTCTAACTCACGGGTGTATCGACCCTTTCACGACCTCGAGTGCCGTGTGCAGTTCCAAGACCTCAGAAGATAAGAGCGGAGGTTCTTCCGCGCTGGAGTGCTGTCATGACGACATGTGTAATTACAAGGGCCTGTACGATCTGGTCCACGCCAGAGGAGACGCTTCAGGTAAGGAACTATCGCTCGATTGAAGTTGCTGTGTTATTCTTTTAATGGTTGATATGAATTCAGATTTAAGCAGGATATGCTTTTTTACAAGAGATGCATTGAAAACGACGTATTTTTACAAGTTTATATGTCAGCTTGTGCGTAACATCAAAGACCGATAGCGCTTGGGATATACGGTAATAACCCTACTCATTTTAGTAAGACGACCGGGTTTGTGAAACATTTCATTATTCCCCAACTTTGAGTGTCTCCGTTTCACAGGCCACATATGTGGATATTGCATTTTTACTGAATAAGTGCAGCTTGCAGTGGATGCTTATTTCTTTGTTGTACAATGCACGTTAGTCTTTCAAATCTTGAATTTTATATTTAACGAGTTCCAGCAGTAGGCTTAGTTAGACAGTATTGACAGTTTTGCATGTCTATCTGAAGCACCTGGAAGCTGAGCAGGTGTTTATGGTGAGAGGTCATTCCCTACGGAGTACCTTTACCCTTTACAGGAGAAGTGATTTGCTCACAGGCAAAGGCCATTCTTGCAAATATGGGCTCTTACTTTAAGTCAGTAAGATCAGGAATAAATATTTAGTGATTTAAGTGGAAGCTTTTTTTTTTTTAACTAAATATTTAGATGTATCATTGTAAACATGCAGCTGTTTGCGTGTATGATTGTAAGTCAAAGTTAAGGACAAATTGTGATTGAATACAGGCCCTAAACAATAAATAACAAGCCATGATCCATTATAGCAGCTCATTACACAGGTAACTCACCTCACCAGGTGTCATGGTTCCAAGGCTGTTACTGATTTGAATGTGATAACAAAAACCAGCAAACCCAGAGGCTCTCCAGGACTAGGCTTACTGATCCTTGCTCTAGACCAGTGTTTCTTAAACTTGGGTTGGGACCCAAAATGGGTCGCGGGTATGTATGGGGTGGGTCCCGGAATGAGTCTGTGGTCCAATAGGCTATGCTAGTATGTATATTTGATGGGTCCCTGAAAGGCTCTAATTTTCTAATTTAGGCACTAATATTGCTCATTCTGGTCCCACTAGTAAACAGGTTTTTATAATTTGTGTCCCACTATTAAACAGTTTAAGAAGCAGGGCTTTAGATTCTTTATCAGTGCACAGCATCGTTTCTGAAAAGGCTTCTGTGAGTGCGGGTGCCTCTTGGCCCTCCAGTGTCCCTGAAAAGGATTCCGGGATTGAGTGCATGTGCCCGTTGGTCCTCCAGTGTCCCTGAAAGGGATTCTGGGATTGAGTGCGTGTGCCTAACGTTCCCTTGGTGTCCCTGTAAAGGATTGTGTGTGCCTGACGGTCCTCCGCTGTCCCCCACAGATCAGGGGGGCCGGTACCAGCCCGAGGGGAGCCGGGGCCTGGTGACGCGGGTCCAGGAGCTGGCCTCCACCAAGGAGGTGTGGTTCCGCGCGGCGGTGATCGCGGTGCCCATCGCGGGCGGGCTGATCCTGGTGCTGCTGATCATGCTGGCCCTGCGCATGCTGCGCAGCGAGAACAGGCGCCTGCGCGACCAGCGGCAGCAGATGCTCTCGCGGCTGCACTACAGCTTCCACGGGCACCACGCCGAGAAGGGCCACCTGGCCAAGCTGGACCTGGAGTGCATGGTGCCCGTGACAGGCCACGAGAACTGCTGCCTGACCTGCGACAAGATGCGGCAGGCCGACCTGTCGCTGGTGCACTGGGGCATGTACCGGGGCCACGGGAAGCTGGAGTTCGTATGATGCCCACACCCCCTACCCCCCCCCGCACCCCCACCCATCTGGGACAGAACCAGGCGTTCTTTCCTCCCGTTGACTTTAAAACACCACTTTCGGTCGATAACTTTCCAGTTCGATTACTTTTTTTTTTTTCTTGTTTCTTCAGAAAAAAAAGAAAAACTTGTGTACTGCAATTCGTGTGATTTTTTTTTTTTTTTTTTTTGCCAAGCAGCACTTTACTTGAAACGAACGCCGAATCGAAGCGGAGCTGTTAAAAACAAACTGGAGAGCGCGGGACGGGCCCCGCTCCGCTTTTGGGCCCCTGGCGCTGCGGGCCCCCGGCGGACCCGCTGAAGGATTCCAAAATTTTCTCGTATTTGCACATTTGTATAAAGAAAATAGGTTGTTTCGCTTTAAACGGAAGCTCGGTAGAAGACATCCACGCTGACCAGGGTACAAACAGACTTTGCTGAGGAGGGAAAAAGAAGATTCAGTGTTAACTGTGTACACACTCCTCTGTGTATGTTTCTCGATCCCGTTTATTGTAAAGATTTTAAAGTATATATAAATATATTTTTGTCGGATGACCTGTTTGGTGTTTTTCTCTGTGCTGGTGAGTGGAAATGATTTGTTAGCTTAATTTAATTACAAATTAAAATGCGATAAGATAATGTTTTATTAGATAATATAAGAATCTGTTGCCTTTTAGGCTTACCTGTTGCCGAGTCATTTTGACAAGTACTACACACAGAACTTTCTAGTAATCTTGTCTAGAAAGTACTTAGAAACTTTTGTGGGTCCTGAGTGCCAAAAAACAAGAGACTCTGTGTACAGCTTCCAAGTACAAAGTACGATCTCTGCTTTTCAGGCAGTAAACGATATGTGGGAATCCAAAGGCTTCTATTAAACGTCCAAATCATTTACTTTTTATGTGTAAGGGGTTGTATAAGAGACTAAGAAACACAAGGCTGTTGTAAATTTCAGACGACACATTTCTCACGACTGCATCTTTATTTAGAAATATACGAGTGCTTTTTAATTTTACTGGATCTGTGGTGCGTTAGATTGTGGGAGAAGGGGGCTGGAAGTTATTAAATGCAAAACGCAATTATTTTGAAATACAAAATCATCAAAATGGCCTTTTCAGTTGGATATTCTTTGTTTGTTGTGCGACCGGATTCAACAGATCAGATCTGAAGACTCGCATGCGTGCTTCCCTATGACCTCATTAACTGCCCTTAAGGGAATATCGGAATCTGCGGAAAGGTGTGATGTCTTGTTTTACAGTTGCGCTACATGTCTGACTCATCTCCAGTGGTGAGATTTCGTGCTTCCAAGTTCCAGCAGTTTTTTTGTGCAAGCTGTGTCTGGATTTGTCCTGGAGGCCATTGTGGTGTACAGGCCTATTTAATATTCACCTTGTTCATACTCTGAGTGAACCCAGCCCCATTCAGTCCCACATAATGTATGCATTAAATGGCCTTTCACTGTTGAATGAGAAGAAAGCTCTGCACTTACCTGTGTGCAGACAGGTGCATTCATGTTTTGTCCACCCCGTTTCCGGGGGGCATGATAGATTTGTTCCACAATGGATTTTGGGATTGGCCCATTTTGTCACGAGGCATTACCACATTTTGTGTAACGGATGTGGTGCACGGTTTTAAAAAAAAGTGGTTGCTGTATCTTCCCCCCCCCCTTGTCCATTGTAGCAGTGTAGTGTAATGGCTCCTGGGCTGTGGGAACTGGGTTTGTAACTCACGTTGGGGGGTCCCTTGGCATTGACCAGCTATGGAATAAACTCCACCTCACTAACAGCATTGGAACTTCCGTAAAACAACAGTCTCTTTTTTTTTTGGGAAAGTTACAGAATGTTCCATGACTTGCACAAAATCCTTTGGTTTTTTTTGGTGTCCTGGATGTTGTATAATGTATGGGCTGTGGTCCTGTACAGGCTTCTACGCCCTTTTGCGAAACGCACAAAGGAAGCAGGGCGGGGCACAAACTCGAGGGATGACGTCGGTCGTCGGACTCGGGCCGAACGGACCGGGTCGCGGTCTCCCGGGGGACGGGGTGTCCTTCGACGCTTTCGCGGGGTTTTTCGGGGAACGGCGCGCGCCCGTCGATACCGCGGTGTTCATTTTTCACTTTTGCGCTTTCCCGTCGATGTGTTTTCCTGGAACTTGCGTCTTTCGGCAGCCAGGGACGTGAGTTAATGGACTCATGTTTCAGCATTAGCAGGGAAAAAAAAATAATCAAGCTTCCAGAGAAAGGACCTTTCGGTTGAGGGCGAAATATTTTTGCCGCTAGTCCTCACTGGCCATGTCTGGAAAAGAAAACATTAAAAATTAATCACACTTTCGTTGTGTTGTAAGAGGACATGCATCATTTTCCAGTGTAAGCCTTTCTGCGGTATTGTGATGAATTGTGGCAGGCCGAACACAGGCAGGGACACTTCTGTGGATAATCCCTCGGTTCTGATTTAGCCAATAGCAGAGGGACTTGTTAGAGCAAATTTAGGACTTTTAACTTTGTTAGAATGTAGCTTTGTCTGTCCAAACAGTTGGTATTATTTCACAGCAAAAAAAGATTTCCTGTTTATCCCTGTATTGCCTGGAGTTCAGCTGGCTGAACTCAGAGTCAACCAGCTGTTTTGCTAGTACACACATTTTTTGGAAGCCAGTAAAACATTTTAAAGAATCATCCATCACTTCCATTTACAGGCGGTAAAAGCAGGGTTCACTCAATGTTCACCCAACTTTAAAACACTTGTAAGAAGTTTCCTCCCTCTGAGGGTATAGCCTACAGTCAAGGAGAGTGTAGAACATGCTATTGGGGGCAGTGAATTTCTATCTGCCTCCAGTGGCAAGGCTAACGTTTCCCACATTGTTCTTTAGTAATATCAACAAAATGAAAACCAAGATTCCCACTCACTTTTTTGCTGTAGCCTACTCTTAAGGTTAAGAAAACATTTTGAGTAAAATTTGGTGACTATTGGGTGAACTTTCCTTTTAATGACATCCAGCTTTCATTTAATGTGGGAGAATAATTGTGGTGACTCCCACATTAAAACAGTTGTTTCCATGCATGGTTTTTAGTGTCTGAAGAACGGAATTTATGAAACAAGGGGAACCGTTTGAAGGCTCGCAGTTTGTTTTCTGCGGCCCTGTGTTTGGGTAATTTTAGCGAGTCCCGGGCCAATCTTGACTCCAAAGCCGCTGCTAGCTTCCATTAGTGGGTGTTTAGCCGTCCCTAACTGTCATTAGCAGCCTTTAGCGTTAGCTTGGCGGGTCCCCCTGGGACCATTAGCGCTGTAGTAATAACAAAGCTCTCGCGTTGACGCGGCTCATGTGTTCTCTGTTTTGTTAGCGAGCTTTTTCTCAGCTCTCTGGATCCCGTTGCCTGTCCCTTCGGAGCGAGAAACGTTTCAGCGGCAGGGTGGTTTTTGGGGAGGGGAGAGAGGCTTAAATCAAAACTTACCAACCTGCCAAAAGTCGTGGAGTGAGGCCGTGACCCCTGGTGTAATTACTGATTAACACCCAGATCTTCTCAAATCCCATGTCAGGCTGAGGGAATTTGAACAACCGATTTATTCCCTACATTTATCGAATCTATGTAAGGCCATAGGTGGTGTGTGTGCGTGTGTGTGTGTGTGTGTGTCTCTACAGGTAGAAATTAAGGAAACCCCTGGGTTAAACCTTTTAGCACACGTGAAAGTAATAACATGTCCAGTGGTTGGTGCAAAACAAATGCCATGACCAGTCATATGTCATGCTATTGGTTTTGTGTGTACTAAAAGGTTTTGAAAGTGCTAAAGGTCTTAGTAAATCAGGCCTATCGTGTACAAGAGCTGGCCCATAGTGCTGTCTGTTTTCTCAGGGTATGTAATGGAGGAGTGTTGGCACAATAACCAAATCAATTTATCACAGTTCTCCATATTTTTGTCTATTTATCAGACACCCACTGCAGAAAACCAGTAATGAAAAAACAGACTCATTCAACCATTGCCCTCTGTACAAATGCGTAAACAGGATCCAGTCCTATATTTGTGGTTTGTTCTAAATACTGGGGTGAAAATAGTTGAACTTGACCACCCTGAAGGACTTTTAATTTTTTTTTATTTATGTTGTATATATTTATTTAACCAAAACTTACCAAATGTATTTACTTTAACCCCTCCAGCCAAAAACGTCATGGAAGGCATTGGGATGTAATTGAATGTTTTGGTGGTCCCGTAAAACCTATAAAACACATTTTAAGGATCTTTTTCTCTCGTCTGAAAGTTTCCCCAGCGTAAACAAAACAAAGCAGCTTAATCATTCAATAACAGCACATTTTACAGCGACGGGAATGAGGAGCCGTCTAGACAGAGACATTAGAGAGGTTCCCTGATGGATATTACTAGTCGAGGTCTTAATGCAAACCTTTAATGCTGCAGAGGGATATCGGTTCTCTTTTTAATACGTTAAAAAACGTGGGCTAAACGCTGTTCCTGTTTACTTTTATGCCCGTAAACATTTTTTTTTTTGCTTGTGCATTGTTAGCATTTAGATATCCATCTCTCCAAAAACAAAAAAATAATAGAGCTGGGAATGTTTATGAAACTGACTGGGGCACTTCAGCGCTAATGTCATCCTCTGTTTACGGGCTGGGATTTGGAGAGAGAGAGGGTGGAACTTAATCTCGCTCAGACATGTTGGAACAAATCAAAGTATTTAAAATGAAAGGGCTTCGCGGAGGAACGAGAAAAACGAAGAGGCAGAGGGAAGCGGAGAGGAAGGGTTTTAACCTGCTTTTTTTTTTCCACCGCCGTGCAATTAGGGAACAACTGGACTGTCAATCAGGGCTCAGCAGTGTCTGTGATCACAGGCAGAGGGTGAGAGCTTGTGGCACACACACACACACACACACACACTTGCACACATGCATACTCATACACACACACACACACACACTGGCACGCATGCACACACACACACACACGCACACACATTCACACGCATGTACACTCGCGGACATACACATACACACACACTTACACACACTGACACGCAGACATACACACGCGCAAACATACACACATGGACACGTACATACATTCACACACTCGCATGCATGCACACACACATATATCTATATACCTTGCGTTGTTAATTTACTATTATTCATTAAGACTGTGCAACTTGAGAAAAAAAACTGAGAATGGAGGTGGAGTGATAGAAAATACATCACTAGCGGTATAAAATAAATGAATAGATAAATAAACACTGCGAGCGTGTTAGCCGCTCTCAATGGCGTTCGTTATGCGGCAGCCTGGGCTGCTGCTGGAGGAGACGCAGGTCCACCCTGGGCCTCGCGGCCTCGCCCTGGGCCGAGCGGCTTTGCCCTGGGCCGAGCGGCCTCGCCCTGGGCCGAGCGGCCTCGCCCTGGGCCTGGTCCAGAGGGAAATAATGCGTTTGCATTGTGAGCGGAGCCGCGGGCTGGCTGACTGACTGAAACGGGAGATCTCACTGCGCTCCCTGCCCATCTCTGAAATGAAAGGAGTCTGGCATCGATACCCGCGCCCCCGCCCCCACCCCCCCACGGCCTCCATCCCAGAGCTGCAGACTGCTCCTGCTCCTGCCTCCCGGCGAATTGAATAGATCCCTCTCTCTCCTACCCATCGATTGTCGCCCAGCGCGGATTTCGCCAGCCATCGAGAGGCCTAATCCGCTCTTGATGCCCACGGCAGAGGCGTTCTGCCTCGCCTTACCGGTAGATTCTGCGGGTATTTCTGGGGCGGGTCTGTTGCGAGCTGTGTTGTTTTCGTGGGAGAAAAAGCCGCAGTGAAACCTGCAACACAAAGCGTTGGATCACGCTTTACGGTTCTGCGGTTTTTCGCGCATTGTGTTTCTGACAGCGCCGAAGCCGCGAGAAGTATTTCACTTGATGTCCGCATTCCTCAGCCCTTTCAGGCCGGCTCGATAATTATGCTCTTCAAACACTCCAAGGTGCGTAGCCTACTGGGACCCATGACGTTGTGGAGCTTACATGATTTTGTTTTGAAAGGACAGTTTTGAAAAGGGGATCACAGAACTATCTTCAGCCTAATTTTTGTAAAATATAACTAGCGTATAAAAATGTAAATCCTGGCCACTGCTGTCTATGAAATGGCCTAAATCTCCTCTGCTCAAGACTAATGGGGTGAGAGTAGATCACGTTTTAGCGGGCATGCCCTTGACTCAGGGTTAATAAAGTAAGCGAGTCACTGTGTAACAGGTAGTTTTCCCTGCTGGCCCTTCCTCATGTTACACAGACTGTACACAATTTGGTTAATTGTTACCCGGACCTACTCTGTAACCACCCCCCGAGAATAATTTTGTTGACCGTTTACTTTCACATTTTCATTGTAATGGATTAGAAATATACATTTTCAGTAAAGTTACAAAAAGGAAAATCTCGACGTGGCAAGTCCACACCTGTAAAACTGTTTTATAGATTTATAAATGTCCAGCCAATTCATGATCTTGCAGAGTGACAAGGAGGGGTGTCTTCCACCAGAATGTTCCATGAGGATTCAGCAAAGCATCACCGTGGAGCTGGCAGCGGTTTTCCCTGGGTTGTGTGTGTGTGTGTGCGTACGTGTGTGTGTGTGTGTGTGCGTGCGTGGAAGGTCAATGATGGCTGGGCCCTAATTCTTGGCCCCCCCATCGCCCCCACCCTCGCCATTGAAATCTTCAGCCAAATGCACCCGTCGACTGGCCTGAACTTTGAACCTGAATGTGTGAGGAATGTGGATTGAGCTTAAGCTTTTTAAGAACGTGCGTGCACTTTGTCCTCCATCTCTGTCCAGAACACATTCACCTCTCCCGGCTTTCTGAATCAGAGCCTGTATTCCTTTAACAGTACGACCACTGTTCCAGGATCAGTTCAGCCTTTTAGCTCACCATGGCTGCGAGCAGGATATGGGCGGGGATAACCTGATCCTAGATCAGCGCTCCTACTCTGAGACATTTTGTGAATATGGGCACATGAAAGTAAAGAGGAGAACTTATTAATCAAAAGAGGGTACACTTTTAAAAAAATAAGATGCTGCACTGTAAAACATCTAGTGTTAATTCAGCTCTGAAGGGGACATTTGAGTCTAGTTGGGACCATATGTAAATCAACTCTCTGAAAGAGTTGAATTAACACTGAACACTTTACTGTGTGAAAATTCACATCTAGGCAAATTCTCCTGTTGGGAACTGTGAAGGATCATTTTGGACTGAAGGGAGATAGGTCTTAATCTTCAGAAGGAGGTGCATCCCCCCTCCCCCCCCCAAAAAAAAAAAACGTTTAAAAAAAACTTGTCTATGGTAACAACAATTGAGCCAATCCGAGCTCTTGTGTCGGCCATTTCCTTGGCCAACTAGATATAGCTCTTTAAAGGGCAGTTGACTTCCAAACATAAATACGCTTTAATGCGCCGCAGGGTTTGGGTTCACGGGAGAGGAGGGGTTAAAAAAATAAAAAATAAATAAAAATAGACGGCTTCCCTCCCGCGGCTCGGAGCGACGTTCCCCTCGCAGACGTTTTTTTTTCCGCGGTGAGAAAAAAAAAAAAAACAGCGCAGGTCCCCCCGGTAACCCAACACCGCTCTGATTAGTGCCTGAGGGCTGGAGAGGATTTACAGTAATCTAAGATCGCACTCCGGTTCTGGGAGGGCCAGAAAAGCAAGAGAACAGTTGAGATGGAGGGAGGGAGAAAAGCAAAAAGAGAAGAGGAAGAAAAAAAAAGAAGAAAGAAAGAAAGAAAGAAAAAAAAAAAGCTCTTGCCGCGGCTGAGGCCGGTGCTGCGATTTGTCATCCGGGGGAAAAAAAGCTGTTTACTGCTGAGGTCAAAGTTCCAGTTGTATGTTTATAGACTCACTCAGAACTTTACCCGCTGCACTGGGTGAATTTAAACAAGGCTCTCTGCGTTCTAGTCTCTCCCTCTTCCCCCATATGTAACTATTTCAGATGAACATCTGAGGGGTTTTATTTTTTTTTCTTGCTGTGGAAACAGTTATAAACTGACTCATTGATATATTTTTAGTATCAGTAATATTTTTTTATGCTACTGACCTCTGAGTGGCTCTCTCTCTCTCTCTCTACCTCTCTCCCTCGCTCTCTCATTCTCACTCTGTGTGTATGTGTGTGCGTGAGTATGTGAGTATGTGGGTATTTGTGCATGTGTGTCTGTGTATATGTGTGTGTGTGTGTGTGTGTATAGGCAGAGGGGTGGTGTGCAGTATTAAAAAGGAAAGGGACATTCAGTGTGTCTCCTTGACAATAGAGAGCTTTTAAAAGACACCCAGGGTGAACCCACTGCAAGTGAAGAATTATCAGTCAGTTACCTCTGCATTCTTAGCCTGTAATGTATATCTTAATAATATCTATTTCTGTTTTCTTTGGGCCACCTCCAGTTTCTATCAGTAAGAGATTTCATTTTTGTTTAATTTTCTGACAGCCCAGAGTAACACAAAGTTATCACAAGTCCTGCTCCCGTCTAAGCTAATGACACTCATTAGAAGCAACTCTCCTTAGCAGGCCCTGCCACCATCTCCAGCATTTAATAGAAATGAATGCCCTTCAAATCAGTATTTAATTGGCAGTTAAATAAAAATCCAGTTTCCTGAATGCACAGTTAGTCTTCGGGGTCATCGGTAAGAAACAATCTTCAGTCTTCAGAGGAGACGGGACTAGAGCCAGGGATCGTCTCCCTACCCCCTATGCAGTCTGGAAAGGGAAGTTTTTACTGTGATATTTGTTTTCTGCAATATGATTGGCTACAGTAAGTTTTAGTCTGTGTTATGCTATTGGTCAGTAGATGAGTTGGCTTGAATTGTTTGCTACATCCACTTGGAGCCACATGAACACAGGACAAATATTAGTGGCACATACTAGCGTAGAATTTCCATATAATCTTATATTTTACTTTCAAAAAAAAGAATACTGACCTTTTGAATTAGAATTTTCTGTCCATAACCACACCCCTCCAATATGTCCATAGTAAAAGTATTCTTGCTGGATAAATGTTATAATCTACGGCCTTGAAATGAGTTAGCAAGGAAATACAACTGTGATTTTGACCATTTTTTCCCCAAATAACTACTGGAATGTCAAAGATGCTTTGGATTTACTGGGGGGAAAAACAGCATCTAAAGAATCTTAGGATGTCATTTTGACCGGGAACCTTCTTGCTAATCTCACACTGATGTTCAGCAGGGGAAACAATCTTCCTACCTGCAACCGTACCCCTTGTTCGCTTTCTTGATGAAATGAGAGATATGGCCTTGAAAACATGTGAGTGTGTCACCTTTCATTTCACAGACAAAACAGTTCCACCACGCAATCCGAAAACTATGCCTTTTCTTTTTATTAAAACCTCCAATTCCCTAATCCTGTAGAGTCTCAACATTGAAGCTGTAATTCAATAAACATTTGTTCTGAACTTTTTCTTTCCCATGAATGCAAGTGTTACATTTTTTCTTCACAAGCTCAGTTTGGCAAGTTAGTTTACGTTATTGTTGAACTCGACAAAATGTTTTCACAAAGAAAAGAAAATATAGCTTTTTAATTGTTGTGAAAAAGTTCATGGACAAATGTTGATTCAGTGTTGATTGAATCCAACCCTAAATGTGCTGTTCTTTAACCTCAAAGATTTTTCAGTTTTTGCAGCACTGGACCGCCCTGGACCGTCCTGGACCGTCCTTGTTGACCGCCCTCAGGTCGTTCTCGAAACCGCATGCCCAGCGCCCCCAGTGCTGTCCCACTGCACCCAGTCACACAAACATCATATCAGCTTTCAACCGCCCTGTGTCATTACCACAGCTGAAAACGACTGGCACCATGCACCGCTTTAGCACTGAAACAACTGAAACAACTACACCTGTGTGTGTGTGTGTGTGTGTGTGTGTCAGAGTGTGTGTGTGTGTGAGTGTGTGTGTAGGTGTGTGTGTGAATGTGTGCGCGAGTATGTGTTTGTGTGTATGTGATTACGTGTGTGTGTGTGAGTGCATGTGTGTGTGCGAGTGTGTGTATTTGTGTGTGTGTATGCGTACGTGTGTGTGTGTGTATGTGTGTGTGTGTGTGTGTGTATGCATACGTGTGTGTGTGTGTGTGTGCATGTGCGTGTGTGTATTTATGTGTGTGTGTGTATGCGTATGTGTGTGTGTGCATGTGTGTGTGCGAGCGTGTGTATTTGTGTGTGTGTACGCGTACGTGTGTGTGTGCATGTGCATGTGTGTATTCATGTGTGTGTGTATATGCGTGTGTGTATTTATGTGTGTGTGTGTATGCGTACGTGTGTGTGTGCATGTGCGTGTGTGTATTTATGTGTGTGTGTATATGGGGTGGTGATAAAGACTTAGAGAGAGTACGCAGTGTACCTGCTTGTGGTGAGAGCAAACCGTTGGTGTGTGTCAGCGCGAAATGTTTCAGGGCATTAATGTGACACATTACACGAGCGCATGAACACACGGTGTCCTGCAGGTTAAGCCGGGCGGCGGAGAGGAATAAACGATCAGGAACACTCAGTCCCTCCCGGACTGCCATTGCAAAGAAACCGCACTGCTGGTGTGCGTTTCCAGCCGCTTGTTAAAAACCGAAACCCTCCAGTAAAGTTCCCAGGCCTCGCAGTTCCAAGATGTCTTCCCTCCAAACCGACAGGAATTAGGGTTCGCACGGCTAATTCAGACGTAGCCTAATCCTTCATTGATATCCAGTAGCGATGGACACGCAGGGCCCCTCCCCCAATGAACGGTCCCTGAGACTATCCGTTGGAGGAGCTTTCAGCATGGAGGGCCTGGGAGCTTTCTGCCAGAAGGCTGGTCTAGAATCGGCTAACCTACCCCTTTCCCTGTCCCCTCCCCACCACCCCTCTGCTCCTCAGGGAGTACAGCTAGTGGCAGGAGCTGTGTACACAACAAAAGCAAAAAAAAAAACAACAAGAACCCATTCTCCTTTCTCATTCTCCTTTCTCATTTCAAACAAATAAACAAAAAAAAAAACGGACAAACCACACAACAGGGTCTGTTAAATGTGCTTGTTTTTCTTTGTGTTAGTGAAGGCCTTCATTCACACGGGGCCGGTTTTTGCGTCATCGGGGTTTTATTTCTTCTTCCTGATAACGCCCTGGTGACCTCCCACGCCTAGATGAACTTCTTCCAGTGCAGGTGTTCCTTCAGTAAAAAGGACCTGGATTGGAACAGGTCAATTCCATCAAGCTACAAACACTTCCTCTCACTCACAGGTTTATGTTTATTTAGCACCAGGATAATGTCCAGTTCGACAATATCTTGATAAACAAAAATCTTTAAATATGATGTGTACTGCTTTGTGAGAAGGATAAACAGTTGCTCATTTACAAAATAGAAAAACTCTTCTTACTTGTTAATTACTTGTAAAATTACATCTTTAGCTTCTTCTTTTTTTCAAAAGTGGATTTAAAAGTTTGCGAGGCATGCAGGTTAGGCTGCTTGTGGGGGGAGGGTGGGGGTGGAGGGGGATTCACAGGGCATTGCAGTAAAAGAGCATGCATACTCAGTCAACCTACCCTGGATAAATAAAGGTTAATAAACACTCCTTATTTTCCGATCAGATGACTTCCAATCAGATACTGCACAGAAGCCCATCATACATTGCTGGAGAATCGCATTTAAAAATCTGCAGATTTCCTGACAGATGTGCTGAAATACCTGAGGTAAAAGGGGGCAGTGTACCCGCCCGCTGTAAAACCAGGAAACGTCCCAGACTGCTCAATTCAGGTGGGACTGCACTCAAGGCACAAGTCAATACAAATCCTGGAGGCCTGCTCAGGAAAGTGGCTTTTATATGAATGTGGGGTTTTTTTTGCTGTTTATTCCACCAATTACCGCTCGTGTCCCAGAATGCTTGCTGTTTTAAAAAAAAAAAAGACACACACGGCACGGAGATTCGGGGCCTGTTACGTAAATCTTGGCCGTTCTTCGCCGCGCTGTTTTGTTAGAATCCCCGAGTCTCTTCGCCAGACCCCGTGTCTCCAAACACTATCTGCATGTTTACATCTATGTTGCAAAAGCCCGAAGACCGGGGCTCGAAGAATGCGCACATCGCGGGTGGATCCCGAACTTTATCGCTCACATCGCTCGAAGAGATTTTTTATTTTTATTTTTTTTTTAACTTGGACTCTTTTCTCATGCAAGCCTCCTCGCTCGTCCTTCGAAATGACGTGTTGCTTTGTGAGCAATGGGCTGTTTCATCGACGAGGAGCGTTTTCGTGCTTTCCGCAATAAATAATGTCCAAATGCACAATGCATATTGGCAGCTGACGCACAGCAGACAACCTACGCTCACTCCAGTGTATGGCTGGGTAGAGATGACATCACAGATCAGCTGATCGGCCTGTTTTTAATAAAGTGCAGAGCACCCTTCTGTGAAAGAGAAGGCGGATGGGGGAGGGTGGGGGGGGGGGCTTGTGGGAAGACAAAACAGCCATTAACCAAAAACCAAGAAGTGCTGATGTTGACATGTGTCTATTGAGTGAGGGGGTGGGTGGTGGGGCGGGGTGGGGTGGGGGGGGGGTATGGCCTAATGAGACCAATCTTCTGCAGGCCACTTCATTTTGCCCCGAAGGCAGATCAGGGGATTTAAAAAAAAGAAAAACAGAGAGGAGGGGGCAGAAGAATTCAAAATGGCCGACACTTAGGAACACAGGTACAGCCGAAAGGCTAAAGGAAGGAACCGGAATGAGGTCCTGCTCATTATACCCTTCGGTTTCTCCCCGAGGGAGGACAGGGCTGAAGTCTGTATGGCCTCTCCTGTTCTCCTCCTCTCCTTCTCTCCTTCTCCTCCTCCCCTCCTCCTACCCTCACTCGCTTCACTCTGCATTTCAATTTTCCACCCACGATGATTCTTCCATGTAACGTTTTATTTTAGTTTCCGTGTAAATTCCGCGTTCGTTGTGTTGCGATGGGAGGCGCAGCTTGATTTCCCCGATGGACATTCACTTCTGGGCAGGCAATGGAGTCGTGGTGTTATTTCATGGTTGTTATCTCTGTTTCCAGTGCGGTCTGTCTCAGCCTGACACATCACTGGGAATAGATATTTGGGAAATTCCCAAACCTGTTTTTCATGGACGTGACATGAGCGTAGAGCCTGAAGCTCTGCCAGTCTGTCCTCCAGAATACAGAATGACAAAAGGTAACACAAGAGGGGCAGACTCATTCCAAAAATGCGTATTTAAAAATATATTTATATATATATATATATAATACATGTTGCTAAAAACATCCACTAAGTGATGGAACTGACAATTTAATGCACTAAAAGGCAGCCACAACTAAAATCCCTCATTTTCTGGTGCAATTAAATGCCTTTCATGTCTGCCTTTGTTTTGTGATGATTCCTGCCAAAAAAAAAAAAAAAAAAAAACACGTAATTGCTTGTGCAAATGTGTATACCACAGTTTCAAGTAACAAAATCCTCAGGATTTTTTAATATGGAAAACAATTATGAAGTCTTATGAAAGAAATTGCGTCGTAGATGACCCAAGGCCTACTTGAATCGAAGGTAACTCTGCGTTGGGTAAAGGGCGATTACACCACCGGTTATTGCGAGCGGAGTGGGAGAAGCTGGAGGGAAAAAAAAAAATTAAAATGGCACCAGACAGTGAAGCCACCCAGCTTCGCAATAACAAACTCTATCTCTGTTATGTTTTTTTCCTCCTCTCTTCTCCTCCTCCACTGCTAAATAACATGCAGTAGCGCAGGGGCGTAATTGAATGAAATCATTATTTGCTGTTATTATAAATGCCCCCCCCCCCCCCTTACAGGAGGCACAGACAGTGGGGGCGACGGGCAGGAAGACTCCCTGTGGAATTCTGTCTAATTGTGGAGCCGCTGTGGGGGATCCTTCATTATAAATGAACATCCATCACCCACCCCCCCCGCCCCCCCCACACACACTCACACACACACACCCCTCCCAAGTGATTGAACCTTGAATTCCCTTTAATGAACACCAGCTCTCTGATGGAATTCACGGCTTTGTAATTAACCATCTCTAAAGCATGTAAGTCTAGTTCGGCTTCCTGTAATACAGAATAAAGAGCTAGTTTTCAGGACCACCTTGACCTGCTAACTACAGCCTTGCTCGCAGTCAGATATGTCAGGGCTGACCAATGGTAGCGGAATCCAATTATCTTACCTGACGAGTACAGACTGTGTGAGACCGCCCCTTTGCTAAATGGTGGATAAGTGACAGGTGGATAAGCGAATCAGATATCCAAGTTACAAAAAGCAAGTTGACAGATCAAGTGAACAGATACGGGACAGAAGGAGGGAATCACAAAGGCTCTATTGAAATAAGTATAATTATTTGACATGAGAGAGACCAGGATGTATTTTAAGCATATTTTAAAAAAAAATATGCTTATTTGCATTTTCTAAATTTTGAACAAACGAAAAATTCCTCTTTCTCAAGTATCACAACACAAATTACATCAACATTTTTTCAAGCTCACAGAGTACAACTTACAAAACACAGATACGTACTTCAAAATACACCTGATTGCAATACTCCACATCCAGAACCACTGGGCATGATTTTTATTTTTCCTCATGGGAAACGACTGTGAGAGCTGCTTGAATGGAATGGCAAACACTCGCTCGCTGTTACCTTCTCCCAGAATGTGCCATTCCTCTATCTCGGAGACACAGGCGGCGAGATATGAGTCACGGCATAAACCTCCTCTCTGTTTGGCTTTTCACAACCAGATAGCGAGATGGAGAAAGACTGCATACCGTAAACTGTGCCAGCGCATGCCGCATGTTAGGGGGAAAAAATGACTTCAGGAGGAAAACCTACTTATCGCGGCAGGCACAGAAATTCACGCGGCGCTGCGTAGCAAGTTCACAAATATGATAATCTGTAAATCACAGTAAAAATGTACATTCTGTGTGGTTTTTTGTGTGTGTGTGTGTTAAATAATAACCTCTCAACTCTTCGACATCAAAAGGGATCTTTCCACAGCATAACATTAAGGTGATGAAGCAGTCGATCGCTGTGAAATTAGTTGGTGCAAAAGTTAGTTTCTGTCTTTCGATGCGTTCGATGCTGTGGGTTTCTGAACTGGTTAGAACCGGTCTGAGCCGTGTGTGTGCGCGCGCGCGCATTTGCGTCTTTGTACAGAATGAAACAGAACGGCAAAGCTTAAAATGGCTCCTTTTAAACATCGCTCTCTGCGCTGAAATGGGAGAGACACTGTCATCAGGAGCATAATTATGATTTTCAACATTTTTTTTTTTCCTGGAGGCTGCACACAAACCCTTAGTTAAAACAAACCCTTCGTGATGATAAAAAACCGGGCCAAGGGTCACTCCGCTTGCACTGCCAAACCCCACATCTCTTGACAAACCTCTGTTTTTCTGCAGAAAAACAATGAGATATGTGTATAAAACAACTGCGCTCTGGCCACAAATGAATGGATATGACAGAAGAGTAATGCTACCCAAAGAAAGGCCTGAGAGTATGGAAACCCTCTCATTTCATTTTTTTTTCTTCCACCACTCTCATTTTGTGTGCCTGGGGTGAATTTGCTGAGAGGCTAATATGGAACAACAGCATAAACTTTAAATCTAGAAAACATGGGATTTGGCCAGAGAGCTGGTCCTCTTCGTGCGCGGACCAGCCGAGCAAAAACCACGTCTTCCCGACAGACGTTTACAGGGAGAGAGGAAAGATCTCCCACCCGCTCCAGGTAGAGAAGTCAAATGGATTCGATTTGTTCTTCTTTTAAAGTGACGGTGAATGCAGTCCCCTCCATTAGAAACAATTATGCGATCTTTGGGGAAAAAATAAATAAAATATACATATATTTTGTTTCATCTGCCAACAGCTGCCTCTGCATTTGTGAGCAGCGTTCCAGAACCAGCTCTCTGCTACCGCTGCCGTGTCCCCCCCACCCCCCCACCCCCCCTTGCTCCCCCCCGCCCCCCTTGCTCCCCCCCGCCACTGTTTCTATGTGCACGCTGCCTGTAAGCTGTGTACACATAGTGTTTGTCTTTCAGGCCCAGATATGTTGCTCTGAAGATTAAAGCATTAATGCCGACTTATTTGTTCAGATGGAGGTTTTTTCAGTTTTTTTTTTTTTTTGAATCTACAATGAGGACTGTCATCTCACAAACTAGGGTGAACAGTTTGTGGGCTGGGCAATGACAAAACATAGAATTCATTCCTACGTGGCCTGTCCGTGAGGCCCGAAAAAGGAAGAACAAAGACAGGATTAAGATCGAGCTGAGCTGCAAACTGTAGGAAAAAAATGTGTTAGTGCTTCGGTTGAAATTCATAAGGAATTATAAGACTATAATGATATAATAAGGATATAATGTAACAGCACTGCAGCTACGGCAATTAGCCTAAGACACCTGGGTTGTTTCCGTGGTGACAGAATGAAACCCAGGGGAAGTGATTTGGTGAATGCAACAAAGTGAATGTGGCAATGCTGCCGAACGTCTTTCTGAGCACGTGAGTCGTTGACTCGAGGCGTTCTACGTCACTTCTCCACACAAGCATGGGTTCGGCCTTAAGCCCTGCTCAGTCCAAAAATTCATCCGCTGACAAGAAGGTTTTAAAACAATAAAGGGCATGTGTTGTTCAGAAGAGCGGCTTTGCTAACGTGCACCTTCCTGAACTTGCCGAAGACACTGCAGCAAAGGCACGTGCGTCTGCAGTTGTGATTGCGCACGGGATAACCAGGGGAGAACTATGAAAAAATATGGTTCCTTTTGGACTCTTACGTACTCTGTTAGAGTTGAACCACCACTGGACATATTACTGTGTATAATTGCGTATGGGATGAATAAATCTTGACTTGACTTGATTTTAAGGAATTAATGTATCAATATTAGTCCAAAATAAGGCTTGGCAAGGAGGTTTCTTGCATCTATAGTACACATCCCTCATCAATATGGCAAGCTTGAGGAATATAGCAAGATTTTATGGGGAATAACACTCCTTACACTCTCAATCTGTTTGCTTTTAAAAGGCCATTAAACAGTCTCTTTTGAAAACCTAAAGTGGAGGAAGCCTTACTGCTGTATTACAACAGAGGCCCTGCTTCACCACGGCAACAAACTGTCATTTGCTTTCCATGTATACTTTTACGACCATGTTCTGCATTCCATTTGCATTGCATTATGCAGTCTGAAAGCATATTCACCGAGATTTTCCCCCTGGTCTAATAAGACAAAAGTGTAAACAATTTATTATTCTATTAAGATGTATCCATATGGCTGTGATTCCAGTTATAATGACATAATTTATAAACACAGTCCATAATAGAGAGTACAAAAACAAGAACAAAAAGTACTGAAATCTTATTATATTAATTTTACTGAGGCCTCATTTTTAAACACCACATTAGCTACAGGCTGTCACTCGGGCTTTTTAAAAATAAGGCGATATGTTGAAATGTGCTGAGATTTAAAAAAATGTCAGGGTTCAGTTTGCTCATGTACGTCATTTGCTTTACATACATTTGACTGACCTGGTAAGAATGGTCATTACTCAATAGCAATCACTCACGTAAATACGGATTATATTTTCCATTCTGCTTGTTACATCTTAGTATGTAGACAGGAGGTCTGAATGAAATACTTTAAAGCTTGTAACTAAGAAGTGTAATGCCTCCAATGACCTTAAAGTTAAAGTTAAGGACAAATGGGGATTGAATACAGGCTTCTACTGGACAATGATTGAATACAGGCTTCTTTGTCTTCTACTGGACAATGATTGCTCAAGAGAGGATATGGGGTTGCAGTATAGATGCTTTGACTGAATTCTACATTGCTTGGATGTGCTGTACGATAATTTAATCATTGTAGGGCTGTTTTAAACCGTTTCTTATTATTTGTCTTAAACGCTACACATGATCAGGTCCCATCAGTCACCTACCACAACATGATAAAAATATTTTTAAGCATAATTTAAACAAATGGAGTAAGATAATGAATTAGTAAAAATGTTTCTTTACTGAAGTAACTTCCAGCCACTGAATCTTTCCTGTTTATTTAAATTTTTTTTTTCTTTTTTTTCACAGACATGAATTTCAGCATAACAAGTATTAGGCATAAATAAAAAGTAAGCCCCATTTGGGCCAGCCTCAAAATTAAAATTAAACTTTGGTTTATAAAAATGCTAAAGCATTTGGTCATTCTTGTTTATGTAACTGTACTTCAAACAAAACCAACCTCTCGAATGAAACATTTCGCAAACACATCAGCTAAAATTATGCTTTTAAGTTAATTTTAGCCCTTACCGGATTTCTTTGCTATTTTATATTCTGAAATAACACATTGCAAGATAGCTACCACCCAAATAAAGCCCTGATTTGGCCTTCGTTTTACCTTTCCATTCCATAAGGAAGGATTCTCCTTCTTCTTCTTCTTCTTCTTCTTCTTCTTATTATTATTATTATTATTATTATTATTACTGTTATTATAGGAGAAATTCTTAATCAACTCTTCCCTTTTTATAATACAAAATACGCATTGTTGCTGTATTTATAATGAAAACAGTAAATATACTGAAACTGCCAGGAAAAGTACTGAAGTGATTAACTGCAGGCTAAGTTTATGCTTTTCTAAGTGGCTTATAGGCTTGCGAGCTGCGTTCATGAACAAGCAATGTCTATGTCCACATGTTCTCTCTGGCTCAAGATCAAAGCAGCTTGGACAAGCACTGCAGTCCAAAAATGTCCTGTAGGGCTGAAAAAAAAAAAACTGTACTCATCCAAAATCAGTGTTGTATGAATGATAACAATGAAGGTTACCATTAATCCTTCTGCAGCTATGACATCCCATCCCCCCCCGCCCCCCACCCTCCATGAAGCAGACTGACAGGGTAGAGATATGCTTCCTTCTCTTTTTTTTTAAGGCTTGGAAAGCCAGGGACGTTATCGGCTATGCTCTGAGTCATTCACCTCGTCCTTGGGAAAAAATTAATGAATCACAGAGAAATATGCAGGATTATCAGGCCCGCTGGTGCCCGTTGGCCGGAGCGCGGACGGACCGTCTGACTCTGAGTCTCGTTTCCATGGCCTTTTGAGAGACAGGCTCCAAACGGCTGTCTGTGAGCAGGCCCTTTCTGATAAGAGAACAACCCCCCCCCACTCCCCCCCTCCCCACCCCCCTCGTTTCTGGGACCCCCGCAGATTAACCCTGTGAGTTCCCTCGGTCTCAGACTGCGGGCCTGGATTCAATCAAAAAAAAAAGAAAAAAACGTTCCCTGCACAGTTCGGCTGAGCACAACACGCACAGGTTTTTCCCCTTAGCGAGGAAATTCTGGAGGCCGCTAACCGACCAAACAGTTGCAGGTTCAGGAGGTAAAAAAAAAACACCAGCACTTGTTTAATTGTGTCAAAGATAAGGCAAATGGTGATTGAATCCATGCCCGTGCGAGTGTAAGGAGACTAATGGCGGGGGCTGGTGAAATCAGAACACAACAGGACAGCTCTTTCTCCATTTCACTGTGCTTCAGCGGCACTCCACATATGGGAAAGAAACATACGTCAACACAGTGTAAATATGCTGAGTTTTCGGGAAAATATATTTGAAAAACGGCCTGTCACTGCATGCGCTGTGTGGTCCCCGTGAAAAAAGTGGCTCCAGTCATTTTTTTTTTCTACTGACTAAACCGTGTGTGTGACTGCTAGCATCTAGGGTGAAAGTCAGAAAAGATTACAGACAGGAACAAAACTAAACAAACAAGAACATTTTCACACACAAAAAAAATGTACTGACAGGCACGCATAACGAATAATATTACCTGATAAACAAATAAATAAATAAGTCCTTTGAAATAAAAACGGGTAGAAATATCTGTGGCAGACAAAGGTGGCGGCGAAGTGAACTCCAACATGCCCTGCGGGATCCTGCCCTCTGAACCCCATTGAAAGTTTCTGTTTGGAGTGCAGCTAAAGAGGCTGTCATTCCAGGCATTCTTACACATTACCGACATCCATTATGCCAAGCACCTTGTCACCTGCTGCTAGAAGGGTAACAATGAAAGGTAACTGCTGAGGTCAAATTGCATTTCAGTACTTTACACACTCTCTGCACACCGACTAGCTGAGAAGGAAGGTTGTGCATACGTACGCACAAACACACGCGCACACACACACACACACATGCGCACACACACACACACACAACGCTCCATGCGTGCACTCTCACCATTAACGACAGCTTTCAAATGAAGATTATTCTGTACTGGACAATCTAAGTGGGATTTGCAATCTAAAATTATAAACCTAATTAAGCGTTCTATGGGAGTTTTTTACACAACACTAAGGATACCAGACAGTAGGGACCAAATGTCTACAAGTGATTATCCAACTAAACCTGTTTCTCTAGGAGTTAGTTAGGAGCAACATTAATCATATTAGAAATTATATTAGGTATTATAAAGGTATTATTTGGGGGGGAAAAAAACACTAAAACATACAGGATTTGACAAAGAATCACAAATAAATATTTTTTTCCACTTCAACACTTGCTTACAGTGTTGCTAGACGCTTGTGAATCTCCAATGGACCCACGCACACAGGCGTTATAGACGCATAATAAAACCCCACATCCCCCCATGCAAATCCTTTACTGCCCTTACAGTTTTTTCCCAAAGGAGTTTTAAACAAACTTTGTACGTTTGAAGGGTGCAATGAGTTTTTCCAAATGTATGGAAACCTTTCTGACCTCTTTACCTGTTTCCAATACTGAGGTGTGACAGCAAGACGACGTTTCCTGTTTCATAGCTCCACAAATTAAATTATAATTAAATAAATTTACAAGGTTTGTCAAAGACCCAAAAGACGAAATAATCTGCACGAAAGATCTGTTTATGACCAAAATAAGACTGCATGAGCCAGGAGGGATTTTTTTGTCTGGTAAGGTGATACGCTCTGTAGATTGGTTACCGTGACAGATAGTCATTGTACGCAGGAAACATAAAATACTCCTTCTGCCATCCATACTTACAGCAGGCATGTTGCCACACTGAGACTACAAGGGTACTACTGTTTACAGTCGGGCCATACATACAGTAAGTAATGATTCATGTCATCAGGATAAGATGAGCTTCTGGTGTTCCTTTCTCCCCCCCCCCCCCCCCCACCACAAAAGGCCCAAGGTGTCTTTTGAAGGATAATTACAAGAAGAGGGTGGTAAAAATGTCTTTTTTATTTCCTGAATGTTTGTTCAGGCCGACTGAGAGTTAGTCCTTCTCAGATAATTATTATTTGACTTTGACTTTACGGTCGCCCAAAAATAAAAATGTAGTTTTATTTTTAAAGCTCTTACACACCGTATTTAGTTAAAAAATAAAAATAAGGCCACAGAAAAGGCGGTGTTACGCATAAACGTGTTGGTCTTGTGAGAAGTGTCGGGTGTATAATCAGAATCCACATCTTGTCCCACACCTTCAAAGGACGTTATTTTGGTATCAGAAGGATTTATCTTCTATCTTTCCAAACCACAACCTGTTGGCTGGGACGGCAAAAGCTATCATTTCCTCCCCAATCCCTCACCCCCCAAACCCCACCCCACACACCCTGCCGCACACACTCCTCATTCATATTAAAGAAGCATAGTTACTTTCGTTTTATATATTTTCACACAAAGGTCTCTTTCCCAGCTTTTTTTCCGTGCTCATTTCATGGAAACTTTCCTCAATCAGAAACATCCTGATGTAATTGACGAGTCAGTGTGAACCTGTTTCAAGTGGAGTGCCGCTTTGCTTCTTCCTATGGACTTCCTATGGATTTTTTTAACCAACCTAATAATGTCACAGTGAACATTTTTGTGGTGAAAAGTCATCTAGGCACTCAGGTGAAACCCAGGTTGCATTTTGTCAAAAGGTTTTCTAGCTGACTAGGACGTAGCCAGGCTACACCTCTCTAAAACCTGGGCTATATTGGGTTAACCTAGTCCATTTATGTAAGAACGTTTCTAGACATCTAGATCCTGGGTTTTGCTCACTGGGATACGTTTGTCATGCCAAAGTAAATTGAATTGAGAGAAAGACAGACAGAGAGAGAGAGAGAGAGAGAGAGAGAGAGAGGTAGACAGAGTGAGAGGGCGAGACAGAGAGAGAGAGAGTGAGAAAGAAAAGAAAGGAGAAAGAAGAAGAGGAGGAGTGAGTGTGTGTAAGAACGTTATCGGCGGCACGCGGGGCTGTCCCCTGACCGGGCACGTTGGCGGGAGGTGCCGAGCGCACAGACAGCTTCAGCTGGAGATCAAAGGCGGGTCGCTCCCGCGCCCGTCCAGATGTTTCCTCTCCTGTCCCGGCACGCTCGCTAATTACACAGCGCTCTCGGGCCCCCCCGTCCCAAAAGCACACGCCCCGCCCACGTTAAAGTGCAGCAGCGTATGGTGGGACCCATCGCCTGCTCCTAGGGCCAGGCCGAGGGGTGGGGGGGCGCACCGCTGTACCGGTGTATT
Source organism: Anguilla pacifica (assembly GCA_039654925.1). Classification (NCBI taxonomy): domain Eukaryota; kingdom Metazoa; phylum Chordata; class Actinopteri; order Anguilliformes; family Anguillidae; genus Anguilla; species Anguilla pacifica. The sequence goes on along the minus strand of CM077291.1, from coordinate 10,525,836 downwards.
TGTGGGGGGGGGGGGGGGGGGGTCCTGAGACGCCCCCCTGCAGAATTCCAGCCGCTATCTGTCTCTGTCCCCCAGCCTCGGAGGGTCATCAGCAGGGAGGCCCGAGAGCCTGAAATTAGGCAGGAGGAGCCGAGGGCTTTAATAACAGGGCAGGCCGGCGCTGCGGGGCGGGGCGTCCCACGCCGGGGCTTTTTGGGGTCTGGTGAGACGGGCGCGGAGAGACCCCGTGAGAGGGTCGGCCGACTCCAGGGAAATGCCAGTAAAAGCTTCTACCTTTATTCTACCTTTATTTAGTGGGATGAGTGAGTTACATGGAACACTGCTCTTTTTCCGGGGAACAGGAAGTTAGCTTGGCTGCCAGTTGGCTCCACCCATAACTGGCAAGGGTTTTTCTTCCTTTGCGCATTCCCATGATGCATCGCTGCCTGTGGGAGGAGCCCTGGCAGGAGAGGATAGCAGATGACATTTTCTCTCCAAAGCCACCGCTGTTGTGATGCCCATGGGGAAGTACTGTTCAGATCACAGGAAATGTTTACACAGGAGCTCACAGTAGAATTGGCCTCCTGGCGGTACCATCTGATACGGATAGAAGAAGTCACACACTGCAAAAAAAAAGAAAAAGATCTGTACATCCCCCTGGTTAGTCATACTGTTGCTGCCAGTTTGTTGAGCATTTCTCTTCTGGTTTTAAAAAAAAATCTGAACAAAATAAACATTGATCAGACGCATGCCTGGATATTAATTCTCTAACTTTTATGTATGCTTATGGAAAATAGTTAAATGTGCATCCACATATAAAGCAACAATGAAGCGGCTCTGTTGAATGCTAAGGTACTCGCTTAAAGCTTTGTCTATGCCACTAGCCAACCATGAGTAGGAGGACAAAATGGACTTTTTTTCCATCAGGGGTTGGATGCGTTAAAGTCAGCCCATGTTATCGCTACATGCTTTCAGTCAAGTGCTGGGTACCCAGAGGTCACCAGTTGCTGGGCACCCAGTGGTCACCAGTTGCTGGGCACCCAGAGGTCACCAGTTGCTGGGTATCCACAGGTTGCCAGTTGCTGGGTATCCACAGGGTACCAGTTGGGAGATACTGCCTTCACAACTGGCATCCCTCCTGTAATACCTCATTGCCTTTTGAGATGAAAATACTTGCTTGTGGGATTTTGTCTCAAGCTAACTGAAGAGGCACAGGGAGAGAATAGGTGGGGTGGGGTCGGGTAGGGTAGGGGTGAAAAGTTGTTAAAAAATTTTTTTTATAGGAAACACATAATGACAAAATCACACAGTGGTTGAAGCTATTAAGACCACCCATGGAAAGACTCATTACCAGAAGCCAAAAGTCCCTTTGCAAAATTTGGTGGCAAATCAGGGCTGAAGCCCATACCACCAAGTCATACCCTACCGGAAATTTCCGGGTGGGTCTGGAAAAGGCACTAGCTCTGTGTAAGGTTGTTTATTGCCCGCAAACGGTGGTGTTTAAGCTGTGTAGTCTTGATGTTTTCAGCGTTGCATAAGGCGCACTTGGGTTGCCTGGAGTCTAAGTTTCCAACCACGTACCTTGTTAAACTTCTAAAAGCCGTCGTAAACCGCTCAGTGCAATTCGATGAACGAAAAACTGAGTTTAACCCTTTCACTCCTCTGCTCCTTGGGAGATTTGATACAGATGTGAGCCCACCCTCCCCACCCCCCTTCACTTGGCTTCCCTTGGGACAAAGGGTCCTATACTCAGCCACTAGGTCAAGGGGATAAATATACAGTAGATCACAAATGTAACAAAGCACACAAGTTTCCTCCTTAATTGAATGGTCGTGACAGGGCTCTTTGCCCCACAGAAAATTACAGCCACTCATGTGAAAGTCTGTTGAGTTTCCAGGCCACTGATTGGGCAGTTGTTTTCCTGTCGGTCTCTGATTGGCCTCTGGCATTCTCTGAGGTCTGTAAAGCTCATCAGTTGAAGATAGTAGTAGGGCGGGCACTAAATATCCCTTTCTTTCTTTAAAAAAAGAAAATAAAAAGAACAGAAACCTTTTCTCCGCAGGATGGTGGAAACATAAAGCGATGGCAGTGACCCATCAAAACGGATGATTCAGCAGAACTGGCCGGCAGAGTTATAATTAAGCCCTTTTTTTTTCTGGAGCGGACCTCTTGTAGCTTCTCCTCCGCGTTGTTAAAGAAAGCCAAAACCGCCTCTGGAGTGACTGCAGAGCTCTCGGGCTGGGGCGACTAATTATGGGGCAGGAAGATTGCAGGGTTCGGGCATATCCCCAAAAGGCAGCCAAGATTACAGTCTTCCATCTGGGCTGAGGTGGAGCCGGAGAAACAGAGGGAAAATGACATGGTGCAAACTTCATCTTTGTTTTTTGTTTTTTTTGTTTTTTTTTCATTTCTTCTCGGCTATGTCTTTAAGATCTCTCTCCCTGTCCATTTATCCTTCCAACACCCCCGAGAATTGGTGACTGGGAAACTGTGTTCACACCTCCTGTGTAGGAACAAGTGTGGAGGGGACACACTGCGATAGCTGCCATTAAATAACTGCAGATATGAACGTGCTAACTTCAGCTGAGCACGATCCTAAAACCGAGCACCCGGATGTACATCTGGCCAAATGATTGAGGCTTGGAGTTGAAGTTCATTTGTCAGGGCTGGGTTTAAAAAAATGCATTGACTGGTCCCATGGGCTCCGTCCCTCCATGAAGATAAAATAAGATAAAATAAAATTTAAAATAAATAAAATACTTTCAAAAGCATGGTTTAAAATGGTGCTATTCCAGCACTGTAACTGACTGACTCCATTTCCCATGAGTCACATAACCGAAATTGCTTTCTGTGTGGCCTTGCTACTGTTTGACTTAACAGCCTTTCCACAAAGAAACTGGGCTCCCCAGCATTTGGAACATCCATAAGTGGCTTTTTAAGTTCTGCACAAACGTGTGTGCTCTCTCTATTTGTTATTATTGTTTATTTACCTGAAGACCTGTCTTACCCCAGCTTCAGGGGAGAAAGTGCCTGGGGAAGAAGGGGGGGGGGGGGGGCGTTAAAAAATAAAAAGTGCAAACTAGTGTTGTTAAAGATGTTAGGAATAGGGGTATATCATGAGGGGTGCTTAAAATTCGTATATATAAAACACATCATAATATTAGTAAGCGAGATGGGTGTAGAACTGCCAAAAAAAAAAAAACTGTTTCCCAGTATCACCCAGTGCAGCTCTAATGTTGTGTTGTGTGCTTCTTTGTCTTTCATACAGGCAGGGTGCTCATTACGGGCAAACGTTAAACGTCATTTGGAGGCCTGAAGCGCCTGGGGCTCCTTTAGGACAGACACACTGGCGGGAGAATCGGGGCGGGGCGCCGCGAAAGGTCGACGCCCTCGGGCCCTGACGGTTTGACGCCCGCTTGTCTGTGGTGTGGCGGACCTTTTTTGTTTCTAGGCAACATAATGGCGCAGACATTCCTGAAGACCAAGCCTGAGTCAGGTCGGACCTGGGAAAAGGTGCGCTTCGCACACCTGGTCCTCCAGCGCGCTGTGCCTTCAGACAGACCTGCTCCTGTCCCTTTAAGAGCTCATCACAACGGCCTTTTAACTCAGGGGCTCCAATTCACCACAGACAGCTACAGCTGAGATCTTCATTAAACACTCTTTTTGCACTGAGAGAAAAATGTTGAAGCATCACTAACTTTTAATTTTCTTTTTGAATGGAATTTAGAACTTAAAGGACTATTCAAGACCTATTCTAGACCTATTCACTGGCCCTTATATCTGGAATATATATATTCCCTTTTCCCCCCAATTTGGAATTCCTAATCATGGAAACCTGATCACATTGCACTGCTCATTTTAATCCCTGTTGCTGACTGGGAGAGCTCACACAAGCATGTGCTTTCCTCCAAAGCATGTGATGTCAGCCGTCTCTTCCCATCACACCACAGAGTGCATGTGGGGCTTGCCCATGCATGAGTCAGAGGAAGACAGCTCATGTGCAGCTGAACCGCTGGACTTGCGGGTGCCCATTTGACCAGCAGGGGTCACTGGCGTGTGACGAGGCCCTGTAACCTGGCCGAGTGAAACTCTCCCTGGGTGATGCCAGAACCAGAATATGGCCTTAATGGGATGAGCAGCCCAGCAGCCCATTTAAGGACACTTTAGCGAAGCATCGGCTGGTGACATGAGAGACGTGAGGCTCTGGGGATCTTATTTTGAGGAGCTTTGTGTCGAGCTTTGTGCAGTCAATCACTTTTTAACTGATGTAAACCAGTTAACTGTAAAACCATGGCAACCAATCAACACAATGTCCCATTCACAGCAAAACACACCAGTCGGTGAAAAAAGCGGTCGCCGCATGCACTCTCAGTTTGACTTACGGTCCTCTTGACTTCTCCATGCTGCTTCCTGCGCTGTCGCTCTGTTTTATTTACTGCGGCTTTTCCAATAATTCCTGTTTCTCTACGGCCTTCCTGCCTCACATTGTCACCATTTATCTCGGACAGCAAAAGCGAAGGGGCCACTACATTTAGGACATGATGTTTCCTGGCATGATGTAATGTGTGTCATTCTCTGGCGCATACAGCTTACGATGGTTAGCTTCCTGTTAATGTCCTCCGGTGCCCTGTAAACACTTCCTGTTTTTAACTTTAGCTGTCATCAATCAACGTTTTTTTTCTCTTTTTTAAGGAGTCTGGAGAAATCACAGCTGTTTATCGTTGCCCTGTTTCAACCGACAGAAAGATTTTTGCTCTCGATTTGCGCTCAATTTGTTCAAGATCATATCATATATTGATCCGCCCAATTTCGGTTTCAGGAAACCTTGTTCTCCCATCACTTGTTGGATGTGAGGTTTCCTGTTACTGTACCTCCTAAACAGGTCTCACCTGAGCGAAACTGTCAGAGAAGGGAAATCCTGCTGGAATCTGCCCTCCTGCAGCGCCTCTGGCCCTTCCCTGTGATCTGTGGGGGACCCCCACTTATCCTGCTGCACCCCACTCTATTGAACCTTACCACCGTGCATGCTACACTTCATGCAGTCCACTTGCACAAAAATATAAAGAGAAAAACGATTTTTCTTTCTGTGGTTTTGTTGGCGCTAAAGCTTTTCTTGCAGGGAAGGAGGTGGGCTCATTGCAAAACAAAGGAAAACGTAGGCTTTTTTCCTCCATGCAAAAAATGAAGTAAATAACTGTAAAATATTTAAAATAACCAACCACACAGCGGTTGGTTTGGGGAGGTAGGCTGTACAGCTGAAGGCAGGGGTGAGGGGGGAGGGGAGTGTTAGGTCGATTCCAAGGGCCCTGACTGACAGGGGCCCTCAAAAAATATCAGAACATAGGAGTATCTGGGGTGGTGGGTCCCTATATGAGGTCTTTTCATGGGGCCCAGAATCCCTGGTGGTACCCCTGGCTGGTGGTGGTCTGTACAGCTGCCCAGTCCTTATCACACAGAAAAAAGCTCGCTGTTAATCAACTCTGACACAGTTCGTATGAGGCCAATTTGGGCTAAATATGCTCTTATTAGAGTTAAACGTATTCTATCAGAGTTAATTTTACATCCGTTCATTTTGCAGTGAAGACTTTTCTCTACATGGCTTTCATGCTTTCCCATGCAATTGAACATTAATGCTGTTGCATTTGCATTGACACAAGTTTGTGTCCTGCTCATGTTCCAGAAAATGACATTTTTAAGCAGTCTGGATTTTTGTACCGCTTATCACATAGGTTTATATTCCGTAAAGTGGACATAAGTGTCTTGTAAAAAGCTCCTGTTTGGGACTGTAAAACGTATTTCTCAACGAACAGGTCTCGGTCATTACACTGCTGTTTAATAGGGGTCCGTAAGTGCTTTTTAAAGATCATTGTGTCGGTTTAACGTCAAATAAAAAGGGGGGGGGGGGGGGACAGCGTTGTGAAACAACTTAAGAACAATTGTATGTGCACTTTTGGCCCCAGAATTATAGTCTGTTTATAAGGCGAAGTCAGCAATTATGGGGAGGGGGGGGTCAATAGGTCCCCAAACAATCGCTCAGACAGAAACAAACACGCTGTGATTTGTATAGTCAACCGCTCTCTGACACACTGGCAGGAAAAGGGAGGGAAGAGCTCCTCAGCTGCAGTCAGTGACCGTCTCTGGAATGTTCTGTCCGCATAATGGGCCCTTAAAACCCCTCTCTGTGACTCTGGTTTTGCTTCGAGATTATCGTCTTAGGCGCGGGATTTCTGGGAGACAGGTTTAATCTCCCGAGACGATGGCAAGTCACTTTCTGCGGGTTGTCGAGAGGTGGTATCCGGGGAAGACGTGACTCCGGGCCCGAGGAGAGAGGCGAAGCGGAGGGGACAGAGGCACGTTCTGTCCTCTCCCAAAACCACAGGATGACAATGATGGGACTGTACAGGAGGTAAACTGGCTGGCGGTTTGAGGTGCCTGCTGGATAAAAACAAAACCAAGCACACATAAGTCGAAATGTGTGTGGGACCGGGAAGGGTAAACATGATAAACTAGCCCAGCATTTCCCAAACTTATTTCCTTCCGTGGCACAATTTACAAATCTTATGACACACCAGTGATGTACTGACATTAGAGTGACGTCTCTATGGTAGGCCTGAGTGTTTTTTTGGGGTTTTTTTGGGTTTGAATTAAGCACTGTGCATTTTTTTTATTTACATTTATTGTGGCTTTTGTGAATGGGATTTGTTAATTAGAGGTTTTTTTTTAGTTAATTTGAACTGTTACATTTTTTAAAAAGGATTTTTGACAGGGCACACCTGACCTTGCTTGACAGTGCACTGGAATGCTGTGACTCACTGGTCGGGAAACGATGACCAGGACAAATCTGAAGGAGGGCAGGAGAAGTCGATCACAAATATATGACTTTCATATGACTTGGCTGACAGCATTTATTTCGTTTACCTATCTAGACATAAACACCGCTGATTACTGACTGGATAAAGCAACTAGGTGAATATTTTTTCCGCACTTATCCTGATGTGAACAGTAAATGTGGTGTCAGTTTCATTGGAGGAGACAACAAAACAGCCACAGGCTGTTCACAGACAAAATAAATAATCTCACCTTCAATGATACTCTTTCAAAAAAAAAAAAAAGAACAAGTATAGGAAACATTCTGTAGGCATATTTGAGAATGACAAAAGGATCCCTCTTAATTGGTGCCATGTTGATACTGAAAAACCTTAAAGAGGCAGAAAATCCCCTTTGGCCATGTCAGTAATGCTCCGGCTATCTCTGTGCAGCAGAAAATGATGTGTTTATGTGTCAGGAATGTTGAGGGAATCGTCCGATGGAAACCTGAGAACCTGGGATGAAGGGTAAGCAGATGGCGCTGTGCCAGCGGTGTGATGTGGTAGCAGAGACAGAACGTGACGGGGCTGACGGATTTCTCCCCTTTCTGCAGCGCTGGAGAAGGGCGAGGCCCAGAGACGAGGAGGAGGCCGGGGTACCAAAATAGGGGAATGTTAAATTCCCGTAAAATCTAATTTTGTTTGTGTAGAACCTTTTTTTTGCAGAGAACTGTCACAAAGACCACAGAGAAATGGAAAGGAAATTGGGCAAAAGCCAGGCTTGGACCCCTAAAAAGCAAACAAGTGAGGTAAAAAAAAGATACTCCCCAGAGGCACGAAAAACACTCAAGCAGTGGCGAGAAAAAAAGCTCCCCAATAGGAAGAAATCTTGCAAGGAAACTAGCTAGAGTGGGAGAGCCGATCCCCTACTGGCCAGCCAGGTGTAAAGTAGAGGTACAATGGACAGACCATTTTTGGCTGAAATACGGGGCATTCTGGAAGAGATGCAGGACCATCGGTAACCTCAAATCTCCAAAAACACCTGCTTTTCACGTCATTATGTTTCGCGGATTCCCAGGAGGCCAGTGAGCAGGGAGCCTGAATGGGAGTGTGTACTGAAGATCGCAACTACCACTGTGATCCTTAACAACCAGCAGATTTACCACCTCTTTACAGCGGTGCCAGAATATCAGAACATAAGAACCCCGCCCCCACCCCCACCCCCCTTCCAGCTTGGCTAGGGCAGCTGTGGGGAGTTCAGAGGGGGTAAAAAAATTTTTACAATCAAAGTTGTAGTTACTGTTTCTAGTAGGAATAAGTTTATGACATTAAGGCCTCAGCATTCCTCTGTAGATTTAGAGTTTTTTTAATTCTAATTTTTTGATCTCTCCGGAAGCCATGTACCTTTACTGAGGTCGGCAGTGGGAATTCTCATGTTGCTGAACGGATTCCTGCTTCCTTGCATGAATGCATTCAGGTCACCTCCATTTAAGATCTAATAAAATAATAAAATAGGATAAAACGATTAAGAGACAAAAGAAAAACCCAACAAAATGTGGTCTTAACAAGTCAGATGAAGGCCTGGAGGTTGGAGTTTCTAATTGGTGCCTGGGGTCGGTTTACTGTGACAAGGGAGCTCTGATAAATCTTGGACCCTTCAACTGAATCTTTCACTGTGTATGTTTTTATTTGATTCAACAGTGCTTTCACTTAGGAAGTCCAGAGAAGCCTTTTTTCCAGAGCTCACAGGCTTCTAATCGTACAGGGAGGCGGGGTCACGGGGTCACCACCCAATCAGATAACGGGAGCATTTTCCCTCCTGGTTGCTAGGAGCCCCTGCCAAAGCCTCCCAGCCTGAAACCAGAAACGGGTGCTGCTTGGGGCTCCCAGCCCAACAGCAGAGGGGCTCGGCCCTTGGATATACCAACTCCCCCCCTCCCCTGACCCCCCCCCTACCCCCCCCCCCGCGCTCTGCTTCTGATCACAGCCCCACACAATGAGACTCAAAAAGCTGGAGCACATTTACTACAGCTCCCACTGTAACCTGAGACCAAAGTCACTTCTGAGCGCCCTGTAACGGTGGACACACACACACATACACGTACACACACACACATTCTGAAACACACACACACACACATACACGCACACACACACACATTCTGAAACACACACACATACACGCACACACACACACATTCTGAAACACACACACACACATACACGCACACACACAAACATTCTGAAACACACACAAGCACACCGATATACACTGAATCACACAAATAAAGAAGCTGAGACAAACTACTGACCGGACTGGGATGAAAGACAAATATCGGTTGATCATGTTCAAAATGAAAAGATCAGCATGTAGAAAATTGGATAAACATGCATTATACATGCACAGATATGTAAGCGATGGCATTGTTATGATGCTGTGATGAAATTGCGGTAACATGACGGCGTTGTTGTGACATGAAGACATTCCGATGCCATTGTGATGAAGCCGTGATGACGTTGTGATGATGTTCTGATGGCATTGTGATGAAGCTGTGATGACGTTCTGATGGCATTGTGATGAAGCTGTGATGACGTTCTGATGGCATTGTGATGAAGCTGTGATGATGTTCTGATGGCATTGTGATGACGCTGTGATGACGTTCTGATGGCATTATGATGGCATTATGATGACGCTGTGATGACGTTGTTGTGACGTGATGACATTCTGATTCACATTGTGATCTCACAAAGGCAACATGCCACTCAGGCACCCAGCACCATTACGGGGGCTGAGACAAGTAACAAAAAACAGACGAGCTGAATTATGCTATAAACAGGGCTATTACCTGTCTGCAAACAGAAAGGCCGGTGAATGATCGCTCATTCGACATTAACCAAAAACATCCGCGTGTGAGCAAATACGGCCCATCTGAAGTGCTTTTAAACTGCAACGTGAGAGCTTGAGATTTGGCTCTAAATGGTTGCCATGTCTGCCGTGTTGTTTTACCTCTGAGGCTGCTCTCATTTGACACTTTTCCAATAGTGAGGGAGTGCAGTCTACAGTACTGCCACTTCCCTTAGCATAGGGGGAGCTTTACCAATACAGAGAACCCCAAAATGGCAGGCACCCCAGCAGCAGGGGCACTGGAAAGTTGGCAGAACACAGCAAAAACTTCAGAGTTAAACCTGAGAGTTGATATTGCTCTGATGAGACATTTAATCTCATTTGCACTCACAGCAACAAGGTTGTAGGTTCAAATCCGGCCTGGGCCTTCCTGTGTGGAGTTTGCATGTTCTCCTTGTGTCTAGACCAGTTTCTTACCACAGTTCAAAGACATGCAGGTAGGGTAATTGGAGACTCTATATTACTCACAGGTATGAGTGTGTGAGTGAATGGTGAGTGAATAGCGTGTGTGCTCAGCGATAGATTGGCGGCCTGTCCAGGGTGTATTCCTGCCTCTCACCCAATGCATGCTGGGATAGGCTTCAGCACCCCCCGAGACCCAGCCCAGGATAAGCGGGTATAGACAATGGATGGATGCAACTCTCACATTGTTTATGAGCCCAGATTAAGTTCAGCTACGTATATTGCCCACACCTGAAATGGTCTCTTGTCCATCTAACTAGCTTTATACTGGTTAACAGCAATTTACTTTTTTAAATTACAGCAATTATTATGCAAAAGTACTGTTTCTGTAAAAATAAATAAGAATTTTAAAAATCTAAGGAGAAATGAATAAATTGTTGCTGTTTTATGGAACATGAGAGAACTGCACATATAGGTTTTTATATCATTGATGATAGTACATGTGCTGCATGAAGCTTTTTCGGGTTTTCTGACTGCACACTGAGCAAAAGGGACTGGTTTATGATAAAACTGCCAGGACTCCCGGCCCGTTGTTTATTGTATGGTGGCCTCCACTGGCAGGATCTGACTGGAGGGAAACCAGCAGGCGATCTGGAAGGAGGCTTTGCCAGGGTTTTGACTTCTGTGTGGTGGACAAAATGGGGGTGTTTGTTAGCAGGCGTGAGAGACTTGTTTTGTGCCAGAGGACTCTTGATTACCGGCAAAACTCATGCCCGAGTTTTTAATTGACTCGTCAGTGCCAAGCTGCTGTGCTGGAGGTGACGGTGAGAAAGAGCTCATTGGAGCTACATTTAGCACTAAAAAACTTTTTCCACTTAAATAGCGCTGTTTCCTCAATCTACCTCTTACGCCTCTAACTTTGCACGAGGTTCATACCAGTGATCTTCATTCCTGGCAAGCCACAGGGCTTGCTGGATTTTGTTGCCACTCTTATACTTAATTGATCAATCATAGCAGTCGATTACACAGTCAACACCTGGTTTCTTGGTTCTGAATTGGCTGCTGATATTGAGGCAAAAACAAAAACTTACCAGGACCAGGAATGAAGACAACTGGTTCATGCAATGACGGTGCACTGTTGGTGTCTGTGACACAGATAAACTTGGCACCATCTCTGCTCTTTGTCTGTCCTTTTCAGACACGTTTCTAAAGTCCCTCTGGGCAAGACCATCTGCTGAACGCCTAGATGTAATGTAAAGACGGCAGAAGATGGCTCAGCAAACTCGGGGCTAGGGTGTGGATTTATGTCTAATCCCACATCCCTATTATCTGTGGGATAACTTGTCTCCCAGGAAGATAAAGCCAAAAGAACACAACAAAAGTGGTTACCCCGAGAGACGGGTCTGGTTCTTGCAGTAGTTTCACAAGGGGATTATGTAATAGGTTAATACAGTACATGTAATTACATACTGCCAGCCCCCCAGCCCCCCAACTGCCCCTGCCATCGGCTCCCAAATGGTAGGGGGAGGTAGGAGGTAGGAGGTGGGAGGGTGCCCCCCCCCCCCACCCCACCTCACCCCCACCCACCCAAAAGCCCCCACCCTGTCTAACTGTCATCTCTGTCCTTTATAATAAGCAGGGCAGCTGCAGGCCTGGTGTGGGGGGGGGGGGGGGGGGCAGTAATCTGGTGGGGGCCTGCAGGCGTGTGTTAACTGCACTGCTTCCCTTTATTCTCGGCCTCTGCTCCTCCCTGTTTGCTTTTCTCTCCCCCCCCCCCCGCCCTCGCCGCCTGTATTAGCCTAGTGGATCTGTCAGTTAGCATTAATTAATGCTCCTGTTCTACGCAGGGCTGGCAGCCGCTCTCGTTAACCCTTTCCTTTCCTGTCTCCTAAACAGCGAGGAATTAGGATGCCCTGAGGCAAGACCCGCTTCCACAAACACATGTGCGCAAACATGCGTGCATACTAGTGTGCACGTGAGTGTAGACACCTGTGTGCTCACACATACAGGAGTACAGCGTGCCCACAGGTGAATGCACACGTTGACAGACAGATAGACCAGCAGACATGTATGTACACACACACACACACACACACACACACAATAAACACCACCACCAGCACTGCCTCCTCTTCCCGACCTTTCTCTGAACACCCCCCAAGGTTCAGAGAAGGATCCAGCTCCGGCTCTCTCCTGGTTCAATCCCATCCATGCGCTGATGCAACATGGAGGTCTACATGCATTGCCTCAGCATCCTAATCTGCAAATCAATACACATTCCTTTTTCTTGAGCTTTCTGTTTTACCTGCTATGCTAAACCTCGGGCTGTACCACTGCCTGACCACTGTTTTTTTGCTCCTATAGATTCCCCATTACCCGTATATTACCATTCAGCTTATCCAACCAGGGAGTTTTTTTCTCAGCACTGTTTGAATGTTTTGTCTTCCCTCTGGGGACTTTTTTGTTTTTATTTTTTTTTACCTCATCCATAGGATATTGGGAGTTCAGGCTCAGTCTTACGTAATTTTTCCTATTTCCCGCTTCTGTATAAAACGTCTTTGTGAGACTGTCTCTATAAAAATTGCTACGCAAATAAAACTGAATTCAACTGAACTTCGTAAGAACTCACAGGAGACGTATGAACCCTCTGTACACTTTTCATCAGCCAAAACAGTTTTCAACTTTCTGCGCTTAGGAAACGTTAAAACGTTTATCTAATGGGCGGTATGGAGAGGTTTCTATTCTCAGCTCTCTTTCCGTGAATGTGTGGGGCTGGCCTGTCTAACGGCCTTTTCTGTGTACTAAATTAGGAGGTGACGGAGCGCTGTTGACTGCCATGTTGGCGAGCGCAGATCTCTCCACCGCAATTACTCACACCGAGCAGAGAAAATGTTATTTAACGGATGTTGCTGCTTCCCATTACTTAAACCTGCGGTTAATTTCCTGTTTGGTCGAAAGCGGCTCCGAGATTTTTAGCAGATATCCTGGCATTTGGCACTTTATGTGGTGCAGCTGTTTAAAAGGTAAGCTCATTGAGAGAAGTCTTGCATTAAATCTGTGCGAAAGCAGACGGTTGGTCGGATGGATTTAAAGGACTGTGTATTTATTAATCCAGTTTATGCGAGCCAGAACATGACAAAGACACACTTGGACGACTGAGGAAGCGGTCCCGAGAATTTTTACCAATTACTGAATTAGACCATAGAAGTCATTCAAACTGTTCATTGTATTGGTCGACGCAAAGCAATACGTGTGTTGACCACACGTGTCTTTAGAAAGAAGGGCATTTAGGAAATCTGGAACTCGTTATCAAGGGATGTGTTCATTTAACGACAGTGCACAGTTCAGCGAAACTCAGCTAATGTTATTCCCTCGCGCTTTGCTCAATATTATGATTGTGACGATTGGTGATGCGAAGGAAAAATTTTGCGTGTTGTTTTTACAGTGTACGGTGCCCAAAATATTTTTGATAGCAGCACTAGGCAGAGAGCAGAGGCTAGGCCTATATTGAATTATCAGTGTCACGACGGATAGGATTAGTCATCGCGCTAACGCACAACATAAACGTTAAGTGCCATAACAGAACATTAAGTGCCGTACTCTGCAGACGTTTGTGTTTCAAATTATCCTCATCTGTTGTGTCTGAGTTGGGTCAGGTTATGACTTCACGTTCCATGTTTTCTGCTCGGTCTGGCCTTGACAAAAGTGCAAGAGTGCATAGGAGTCATAGCGTAGAAACTACGTAGGCCAGGGCTCCACTTCGACCGGTAGAATGTTCCAGATAACGGCATAAACTCTGTTCAGGGCAGATTGAACCCTTTTTTGGGCCCCATTTTTATTTGGTTCGAACAGCAGTTTTGTGTTAGCGCTGTTACCAACTGTACATAAGGGGTTTGGAGCCTCTACCCCACCGTTGCCTATTATGGACATCGATCTGATTGTTTTGAGGGAACAACTCATTAAAAAACATATTTAATTTCATTTATTAGGCCAAAAAAGCAATTTATCTTAAAACGATTCCCAAGAATAATATAAATGTTTCAGCACAACATAAAACAGTTTGGCTGTTCTTCATATCAGTTAGATCTTTACATCTTGTTCTTTCCTTCTGTCCATCAGTCATAACTTCCTGAATTTCCATTGTCAATGGAGCAATGGAACAGATGAGATTCAGGCCATTTTGGCTCATTGTTTGGCTGTATCCGAAATGAGGAAGATGTACCGGAATACTGAGGGGTGTTCCAGATGCCCAAGGGGCACATTGGGATTTCCATTGCCTCTCCTACATGCCCACACACCTGAATGAATATAAGATTCTTATATCCTTTGCCTCGGATGGGGCATACAGACCTTGCCCGCTACTTCGGTGCCCCAGCTAAAAACAAACTCCATCACCTCTACCCCTTCCTGTTTTGACCCCGCCCCCTCCAGCGCCCACATTCCGGTATTTCACAGCCATAAACGACTATTAAGTTAATGGTTGAGAAATCATTAAAGAGTGAACATCTGTGGATCCCAAGCAGCCAGTGAGGGACGAGAGCCGGGCAATGGGAGGCTCTGATTGGCCAGGTCCTCAGCTCGACTCGTTAAGCCCCTCCCCCAAAATACATGTATCACTTTATGGTCTGCTTGGCTATGGGAAGGAGCAGCGGGGGACATGTGGGGGGTGGGCAGGGTTATGGGGGGGGGGGGGGACAACCGTAAAAAAAACAGCCGAGACACACAAACAGATGGAAACACTCAGCCACTCAGTGGTAGATGCAATTTTTTTCCCCCCTATTTTGCTCCTTCTTTCATTCCCCTATACCTAAATAAGGACCAGATTTTTCTTTACGCTCTTTCATTAGACTGCTTTACAGTCAGGGATGTCCTTGGAAACTGAGGTGGGTTAAATTGTCGAGAGAGAGAGAGAGAGAGAGAGAGAGAAAAAAGAGAAGAACAGAAAAAAGAGGCATAAATCACTTAATTACAGGCATAAAGTGAACACGGGCTTTCTTTAATTAAACCTTCTCTCCCCGAGAGCTTCCATTTTAATAATCTACTTAGGGGGCCCGGGGTAGTCACGTGAACCGCTCGTTTACTCTGCGGCTAACGGCCACCGCCAAACTGTCAGAGCGGATTAAACTGGATTTCACTTATTTTTCGGTCGGAGAAAACTGGACGAAACATTAAAGTCCTTCGGAGGAGCTCCAATGTAAATCAGCCCGTACCTCAGTTTAAATGGCAGGAATGGAGGGGGAGGAGCTACATTAAATTACATGACACAAACAGGCACATACCCTTATGAAATGGAAATATATTGGCGTATATTGAAAAATATACTGGAATGTACTGGAAAGTGCGTTTGAACATATGGTGCAATCAGAGCCGACCGCTGGCGTAAACACTCTATGTCATTTAGGGCCACAACCATCCCTGTCCCACACAATTCAAGTTTTTTTTCTCTTTTTCCTTCTTTTTTTTCGGAACACACTTTAAGATCGATCATCCCATGCACAGAAACATATTCTTGTTTAGGGCCACCAAAACCATATGGCTGGCTTTGGGCAGGACTGCATATATTTTCTTATAAACGCTTATACATTTTTCCATTTTGTTGTTTACATTTAAATATATCTTTCAGGCACCAATAATTTGGCATGTTTTCCAGCTGAGATGAATATCTTTTTGCTGGACCGTAACACATTTTTTTGCATATGAATTTCGATTAATTTAGCTTTGGCCAAAAAAGAAAGCCACCTTCTGTATTATCGTTAATAGGGACAAGCCTTTAATACTTTGAGACAACAGACTTTTTGTTCTGTTTTCTGCTTTTCCAAAAAAAAAATAAATAAATAAATAAATAAACATCAGAGGGAATAGTTTTTGCCCCATGAAATTTTCTGTAACCGTTCGCATTAGCCTGTGCGGTGCAGTAAAGCTTTAGACAGCGCTAACCACAGGGACCGAGACTGTAATGCGGGGTTTTACGACTGGTGCTCCATGCGAAATCAGAGATGGGAAGAGCGGGACAGTGAACGCACGCGAGCGAAACGCATCGTTACCGGTTCTGGGGACCGAAGGGGACAGCGGTCACAGACGGGTCACTCGGGGAGGTTCGGGAAGACGGATCGACCGAGGACCGCAGCCTCTATAAAACAGAGCTCTGCCAAAAAAAACCAGCCATGAGTTAAATCATCGATGAGGACTCGCTGTGGGAAAAGCGCCTGCGTTTGGTAATCATTACAAGCGCAGATCTGCGATAGACTTTATTTTAGACGGACAAACTCCTCGCTCCCACCACCCAAAAAAAAAAAAAAAAGCAGATGAAGTCTGAAAGTTTGCATGTCTCTGTGTGTGTATATGTGCATTGTGCATGTGTGTGTGTGTGTGTGTGTGTATGTGTATGTGTGTGTGTGCACGCATTTGTGAGGCTGTCTGTCTGTTTGTCTGTCTGTATATGTGTGTGCGTTTGTGTTCTTTCATGGTGCAATGAACTTCAATGATAAAGCACAAACATTAAATATAGAATTTTTGAAATAGCATTGAACTGCAGCGTGAAAGGTTCTTAAAATGGGATTGCCATGCCAACTCAAGCCCTCCTTCTCTGCCTAACACTGTATCTTGCTGCATACAGTTCCCAGCCAAAATGACATCACTGCACTCAAAAATTGGGCTTGCAACTCAGAGGTTGCAGGTTTGATTCCCAGGTGGGGCACTGCTGTTACAATGGCACGGGTGCTTGACCACACTGCATAAATATAAAAATAAGAATCAAGCTGTCTAAATGGATTGCATATAAACTTTGTCCTGTTGCCTGAGGTTATCCTGATTATTTTACTTATTTGATTTAACCTTTTCATATCACAAGCTCTAGTGGTGGTTTTCTGACCATGTTAACTGCACCTTTTAGAAGTCGCTTTGGATAAAAACATCTTCTAAATGCCTGAATTGTAAATCATGCTAATGGCTAAGTGCTTTAGCCAAATATCCCAATGAGGAAGTAAAGAGAGCACAATATGTATGTCACTGTACAATACAAATACCATAAATCTAAGTAATGTAATGCTCCTATCATGTATCCACCATTTACATATCCTTAGCAAGCATGGCTGGGAAGGACACGTTGCAAAATAAAAACAGTCCAGTGGTCAGTACTTGGAGATTATTGCCTTTCTGCGTAGTCGGCAACTTATGTTGTTTTAGTCGATAAAATCTGCTGAATCCAATCAGAAAACATCCTGCTGCAAGGAGAAATAACATGTCTGTGGGATTATATGCATTATACTGTCGTTACAGTGTGATTTAGTTGCTCAGTTTCGGCCACTGAAAAGCCCCAAGCTTCGAGGCTTGGCACACAAAAGCATACAGTTCATATATCTGGGTTATGTCAACAGTGAATAGGAGATATTGTAGTCACAACATGCTGTTCAGCGTGGAGCAATGTCTGGGAGATCAGCAGTATTCATTCTTTCCACAAAGAAACATAGATTTTTCCATCTGTGAACACTGATGAGCTACTAATCCCGTTGCTGTTTGTGTCCTCTTTGAGAATATACTTTTTTAAAAAGGGGTTTGGTAGAGCACGCACTGTTTCGAAAAAGCGCTTCATGTATGTGTGCGAACATCACATCCCAAAATCAACAACTTCTGATAAAAACTCTGTGTTGCAGTGAGGGGAGACCAAAATCGTGTGAATGCCTAGAGCCTAGCAGCCAGTTAAGGCTACTCTGAGGGAAGGTTAGCTTTCTTTCTGATCTTAAACAAAAAGCAGGCCTACTGTGTTATTGTGAGACTTAGAATCACAATGTGATATCAAAACACTTTCGCTAAAACGCTGTTCTTTCGAAGTAAAGCCCTGCGGTTGTCAATGAATCGGCCTGGAAGTCTGTGTGTGAACCGGTAACCATGGATACCCAAAATTACACGCCACACTTATACAAGAAAACAGTGCGTTGTAGTGCAGAATTTAATCTACCAGGCCTAAAATTATTGACAGGGATTCTGTGGGCCCCCTTTGCTACAGGCACAAAAAAAATACCTCCGCAAATGTCCAATAGACTGTCGGGAAAAATATCAACATTAATTACTTTCACTGACAAATGGATACCTTGGTTGTATTTCCTACAGTTTGGGAACTGTAGGAAATACAACCCATTGCACGTAGTCAAAGCTCAAAGTTCATCAAATGGTGATTAATAACAGGCATTAGTGAACTAGTCTGAACAGTCATAATTTACTTGAAATAAGAATAATAATAACCATGCTCAATCTGTTTCAATAAATCGGTCGATTTCACTGTACATCATAATAATGTATCTTGATTTTATGCTATTAACCACATGGCCTTTTTAATGATGTTATGCCACATTAAATAATATTTAATTAATTTGCTAAATGACTGACAGTGCTTGTATTATGCACACGTGATTGAGCACAGTCCTATCAGTGAAATTTGGGGTTTTCCTCTCGCAAGCTCCAGTAACGATTTGCCTACCCTGTGCAATGGACCTTTTTTATAAGCGACTTAGGTTACAAGCGTCTGCCAAACGTCTGAACTGCGAATCGTAATTTGTAAATTCCCGCAATTCTGGCCTTTTATGAAACCCAGTGACCAAATCCAGGGACTGATCCAAATGAAAGGATAGCATACACTGTCTGCAGAGAGGCATGAAATTGTACAATTTTCTTCCTCATGCGCTATATCTGAACACTGCATTTAGTTTACCCTAGTTAGTTTAAATTTAGAGCCTTGATTCCCAAGCAGCATTTTCCCAGACGGGGGCTTATTCTGACCAGTCAGAAACGAACAGCCGCGACGGTAGCAGCTCTTACACGTTTCACAGTGTACGGTTCCAGTGTGACACGTCACACGTGTGCTGCATTACCCTGCATGAATGCTGTACCCAACTCGCTACACATGTTACAAGAGGATTGATTTACAAATTATTTTTTTTCCCCCTGTAAAGTGTGGAAGTATTTCACCACACCGGGTGTCCCGGGTTCGAGTGTTCTCAGATGTACGTGTCGATCTGGAGTGTCCTGCATTGAACCCGTAGCCTCTGTCCGCGTACCCGTGCCTCCTTCCCTGTCCTCTTCAGGACAGTCGGCCCTTTTGGCACTTCCCTAATGTGTTTTTTTGGGGGGTTTTTTTCTCCATCTGGTTTTTAATACGCAGTAAAATGTCTAGCATAAAATCAATTCTTCCAGAGGACCTATGGTCCCTATTGGACTAGTATGTCCTCTTTTTGAATTGAACAGGACATTTTACTGTGTACCCACACTCAACAGGGTTTGGTCGGCAAAGAAAACAATGCACACTCCACAATTAACTAATATTCAGCATTTACATTTAGGCAATTATCAGATGTACAATATTTATTGATGACGTCATCACTCATTCTGAAATTGTCATGTGACTTGCGCCATGCCTTCTCCATAGACCACAACAGAAATGAGCCCTTGTGTCTGGCTTCTAATGGGCCTCAGTCAGATTAGAAGGAGGGTTTCTGAATGAGGTGAGAATTCACACCTCAGCGTTTCGCTTCAGAACCCAAACACCACAAGCTTTTTACGCAAGCGAACGTGACACTAATTGCTGCACCCCTGTCACGCGTAGGTGACAAAAGCCTTTTTGAGGAAATGGTGTTGCCATTAGGGTCTAATGAAGGGGCCTGGTGTTTAAGGAGTGACAAGCGTCCTGACGTATGCCTGTGGGTCATTCAGGCCCACCACAGCTGAGGGCATCACAATAATCTGACTACAGCAGATAACGGTTATAAAAGAAAAGAAAAAAAAACATATATCGAAATGTTGTGTTATAATGGGGAATCAATCTGAAGTTTCTTTTATGGTGTGGGGTGTATTTTTCTGGCATGGTTGGGAGTGCCCATACCCTTAGAATTCAAGTTCAGTGTCAGTGTTGTTACTTGAGCAAGGTACTTAACCTGCACTTAACCTACTTAACATCGCTTCAGTACATATCCAGCTGTATAAATGGATGCAATGTAAGTGTAAAAAAGTTGTATGTAAAAAGTTGTGTAAGTCGCTCTGGATAAGAGCGTCTGCTAAATGCCTGTGATGTAACATAATATAACAATCTTGGATGGATGTCAGTACCCCTCATCCATAGGGCACGAGTAGTCACCCAAGTAGTTTAAGGAACATGACACTGACGTTATATAAATATAGCCGTTCAACAGCGATACCCAGCCAAGTCCTAATAAATGAATGCACCACTTTCTATTCCACTGTCAGCTTTTCTTTGAAGAAAAAATATTCGGAGCAGTGGAATTTCACTGCTACTGTGCACTGTGCCAGCAAAACTAGACCATAAAGCTAGATATGCCCTATGATGTATCGCACATTTGCATGAAAGAATTTAAACAAAGAACCAAAATTCTAATGGGACATATTTTTAAAGGAAACTGGATCCTCAAATGTCTGTAAATGTTTTTTTCTTTTTTTTAATATACATTTTCTTCAAACATGAAACCAACACAAAAGACATCTTTGTTTTAAATTGTTTCCTGGCGACATTATAATTTCCTTTAAAATTGATCATTCTGAAGACGATGGTAAAAAATAAAATAAAATAAATAAAAAATTGGATGAATAAAGTGCCTGTGGATGCAGCCGCAGACTGCTGAGATAAGGCCTGGCAGTTCCTAATACATGCGTAAGAATCGCTGTTATCTGGAGCACGTGGGCCTCTGTGCTCCACGATGTCTGTGGGAAACATCCATCTTTATTGTGGGAAAGCGATCAGTTTTTTGACAGAAGGCAGAGCGTCCGTCCGTCCGTCCGTCCGTCCGTGGCACATTATCTCCGAGGCGAAGTTCAGCCTGGTTTAGACGCTCCTCTCGTATCGAAAGAGGCTTTTTCGATACGAACCAGCGACAGGAATAATTTCAGAGACCTCATAATCGCGTCAGATAAATTGGGCTGATACGGCCAAGGAACAAATCGACCGGTGAACAAGAGAGAAAAAAAACAGCCAGGAGAAAAATGCAGGCGTGCTGAATCATCTCTGAAATGCTTTGCTGTTCGTAAAGCTGCATTAGCCTATCCCCACCTTCTGGGATACATGTGCCAATTATGGATGACACTGTTCTATTTGTTGCTAACAATGTGCAACAAATAGAACAATGTACCTGTCGCTATCCCTTCTGCACCAGCGAGGGATGAAGCTGTTCTGAGTGTGCTGTTATAAAATAAAATATGGGCCAAAAGAGGCCTTCCCTCACTCATTAAACCTCATGAGCTCCGACCTGCTCTCTCTCCCTCTCCCAGCCTAGCTGGAGGAAGGAGGTGTCCGAGCTCATTAGATCCCGAGCGCTTCCAATGGTGTCTTAAACTGAACTGCTTGTTCTGTAAACAAAGACCAAATTTGGCACCCCCAGCACCCCCAGCACCCCATGACCTCAAAGTGAGTCTCATTCAACTCTCATTCCCCCTCTTTTTTTTCATTCTTTCACCCTCTGTCTATGTTCCTTTCTCTCTCACTCTATTTGTCTCTCTCTCTCTCCCTTTCTTGCTCTCTCTATCTCTCTCTCTCTCTCTCTCTCTCTCTTGCTCTCTTTCTCTCCCTCTCTCCCTCTCTCCTGTTATTGTGTCCAGGCCAGTGGATGGGGTTTGAAGCCAGGGCACTGAAAGAGGATAATTAGAGGGAAAGTGGCCGCCCCCCCCCATCCCCCCCCCGTCTGCCCAATCTACTCACACAACAATCAGCGGATTGTTCCGGAGGACCCGGTGACACAGCCGCCCCTTCGCTGCAGATCTGGGGCTGTAATTAGCAAGCAGTTACTGTCATGTGTGTCAGAGGCTGTTATGTCCGCAGCTGAACAGCGATCGCATTTGAAGCCCCCTCCTCCCCGCTCGTACCCCCCCCCCCCCCACCACACGCCCCCCTCCCCCTCACTCTAGAGTGCTCCCTTTCCTTTCCTTCCACTTGTTTTTTTTTTTTTAATTGAAAAAATATTTAACATTTTTATTTTTTGTTTTAGCAGAATCTCTGATGGGGTATAAGAATTAAAGTGAAGACCTTTGAATTTGAAATGTGGATTAAAGGGAAAAAACAAACCCAAAAAGAAAGAGAAAAGCAGGGGGGTGTTGCCTCTCGCTCGTGCCCTTTCACCGCTGCTCCAGTTGTACCTGACCCGCTGCTGGTCAACCACCTAATGAGGTGGATTTTTCGGGGGGGGTCGGAGGGAGAAGGAGGGAGGGTAGGGTGACGAGCAGAGAGTTCAAACAATGTCCCGTTTCAACCCCCACCCCCCTTCCGCCCACCCCAGTGTGCGGTACTTACTGTACGGTACTGTATCTACCCAACTGCCTGCTGAGATAACAGCACTGAGGAGCTCCATGTTCTCTGCGGTTGCCATTTCTTTCCCCCACATATGTCCCGTGCAAGTGAATATCCATGTGTTTAGTGTCATTAACTGTACCCCTCAAACCCCCCCCCCTTCCCCTGCACCCAAAAAAATAAAACTTTATTATCCTTCTGCTGTTCGTGCATATTTTAATATTATTTTGCTTGAGCAAACACAAATGTTTCACAATTTTTTTTTTCTGTGAGAAAAGTTCAGTGGAAAGTATTTGTCTTTGTATGCATGGCTGGTTTCTCTTGTTTACTTTGGTGCTTTTTAATGCTTTTGAAGTGCCTTGGACAATGAGGATACTTTCTATAGTACTGTTTACAAAAGAGCCACTCAGTGGTTCATTCATCTGAGAAATTCTGACTATGAAACAAGAAAAATATCAAGATCTTGTGGGAGGAAACCATTTTTTCCCCCCTCCTTGTCCATTATAGATGTCCTTGTGAGTCTTTGATATGTTTGACTGTATATGAGTTTGGCATGATCATGGTCACAAAGTGAAAGACATATATAGGCATGTTCAATTTTCATACTTGAAAACAGTTAGAGTTGTTTGTATTGCTTGTTGAGAGTAGGAGAGCTGATCTAGGATCAGTTTTCCTCTGTTCTTGTTCTAACTTTATCCATTATGAGTTAAATGGGCCAAGCTGATCCTTGATCAGGGCCCACATTGACAAAACATTTTAAAGTAAGAGGGCTGATCTAACTTATATATTTCTGTGTGTGTGTGTGTGTGTGTGTGCATATGTGTGTATGTGTGTGTGCGTGTGTGTGTGTGTGTGTGTGCGCATGTGTGTGTGCATAGCACGGAACAGTATAGTTACTTAAGTGTGGAAGGTGTTGGGGGGGGCATATCAAAGCTTTGAAAGCGGCCATTATGAAAACTGGGCGTCTACAGTGGGAATAAAACTTCCCGTTAAGTGAAATTGTCTGGAGCGGCAGTATGGAACAGTGAGGCAGTGTGCCTCGAACCCTGGGCTGGGAAAACGGAAAAAGCACCGCCCCTCCCCTAACGGAACGCTTCCGCGATGGGAACGTCGGCAGCAACAGACCCGGCCATTCATTGCGACGGTGTCACCGCCCGGTCACAGGCTGGCCTTCTATTAGATCGCCCCCCTGCCCCCCCCCCCCCCGACTCCCAAATCCCCCCCCCCCCGATCCCTTCCTACACCTCCTCAGCCACACGGCAGCCCAGAGGGGGGGGTGGCTTCTCCGAGCCGTACCCCTGTCCCCACGGCCAAATCACGGGGGGGGCCAGGGGGGGTAGGGGGTGGAGCGGGTCCAAAGAATCAAGGGGTCAATTTCACATCTGACTGGTGTTCTTCGTGTTTAATGAGAGTGGCTGTCACTTCGGCTCAAGCCACTGGAAGGGAAGGAGCGTTGAATAAGAGTGTAAACCTGTACCCACCCCAAGAGTGGGAGAAAGACAAAAAGTAAAGAAGTAGGCTATGGAGTTCTGCTTGCTTTCTGTCTCCAATGTTCAGCTCCTGGAGGTTTGCTGTATACATCGCTTGGACATGAAATGGAGAATTTTATGTTTTCGTAGTGTAACAGTGTGCTGAATCATTGAGAGGGCCCTTCTCAATAAAAATTCTCTTTTTGAAACTGTATTTTTTTAAGCAAAATAAGGTATTCCAAAATAAGGTTTTCTGGATGCATAAATGCATCCAGAAAACATGAATTGGAGAACTACAGACAGCATCTGTAGAAGCAATAAATCGATTTGAATTCAAATTTAAATTCTAAATCAGGGACGCATACTCTACTGGAGGAGTGGCATACAAATAAAAATAAAAAAATAAATAGAATCATCTTTCCAACCTCGCTCGAGTAAAGGGACGGGTGACATATTTTAGGACGAAACGGCCCTCTGGAGGGGGGATCCCTCGTCCCCCGGCCAGCGTCCAGGGGGGACAGAAGACCCCGTAGGTTGGGGGCGCCCCGCTGCGTCCCCTCATTAGGTCATGTTTGCTCCGGCCCTGCGGCTCCCCGGCCCCTTAATTCTGTTCGCCGCGGGACAAAGTGGGGACGGAGCGCGGCGTAACTGAGCGCCCGGGGGAGCCCGCCGCCCCCCGCTGGCGGATTACCGTCGCCATGGAGACCGCCTTTAACCGATCCGCCCGTGGCAAGCAGGGCCTGGACGGCGGGGTCAACGGGAGCGCATCAAAGGAGAGGCGCCGGTTATGAACCGAGGGGCCAGCGCAAGACACGCGGTCAGTGGAGTAAATAAAACGCGCACCACAAACACAACACCCCCCCCCTCCCCTTTCCCTATTCTGTTGGGTGTACACTGTGACTCTCGTGTGTGTGCTGTGACCTCTCACCTCACTCCTGCAACAGGTGAAGCGTGTCACTGTTACCACGGTGGCTAGTGAACAGTAGCATTTATTTCATGCCAGTGCAGTGTTTATCAGTATCCATAAACCTTCTTTGTTGAATGGTGTGCCTGCTATCAGAATCCTTCTCCAAGAAACCTTCTCCAAATCCATTAATTTGCTATGTTTTTCTTTCTGAACATTATGAATTTGGACTACCCTTATAAAAAATTAAAAGAAAAGTTTTGGAAGAAAAGCAAAAAGGTAATAGGGAATAATGTTGTATTTATTTAGTGGAAAGATATAAGGTTGTTTTACGATAGTACACCAAAAAGAAACAAAAATCAGTAGGTACTACTTGTACAATCAAAATTTTGCAGCAATCTCTGCTTTCTGAGTTCTATTTTAAGGCAGTGAAATAAGGACTGCTTTGGGGAAAGTACCCAGTATTGCTTTGTTCAACATTTCATCCATCATATTGAAATAGCTGATGAGTTTGTGCAATTTCTCATATCAGATTATGGGTTGGGTTGGCTCCATGGTCGTTTTTTTGTTGCAAGTGAAGGGTTTTTTCTAAAAGCAGAACCAGAGTTCAGTTCTCGATGAAGGACTATACGACTAATATAAATATTTCCATAGGAATGTACTCATATTTTCTGCTTTTGTAAGATGTTTGAAATGGCTCATAAAATTCTAATCCCATGGGAATTAGTGCTATGAAACTGCACATGAGCAAATGTAAATGGATAAATGTACAATTAATTCATTTAGACTAAACACTGTAATTTCGCAAAGGAAACCGATCAGTCTGTTTGTATACCCTTCTTTACATTTGTATACACATGACTGCAATATATTGTTGCATAAATTGTATTATTCGGAATATTATGGCAATTATTTAGAATTGCATTACAGTAAGTCAGCAGATGGAAAAACCTGTGTTTGATGGCACTCATCCTGTATGGTTTAGAACGATCATTCAGTTAAAAGCATATACATGCAGACCATCAGGTAAGATGACTTCCCACACATATAATTATATCATTTAAACAATGAAAGGCTGAGGTAGAATTTAAATCAGCACTAACTCACACACACTCTGACTCACACACACTCACACACTCACACACATGGAGAGGGAACGGGGCAGTTATAGGCCAGTAATGTGGTATAAATGTAGCAATGCTACAGAGCTAACTTGCGATTCCTAGATTATTAAAGATATTGAATATATTTATGCACCCAAA
Organism: Anguilla pacifica; assembly: GCA_039654925.1. Taxonomy (NCBI): domain Eukaryota; kingdom Metazoa; phylum Chordata; class Actinopteri; order Anguilliformes; family Anguillidae; genus Anguilla; species Anguilla pacifica. Next base: position 10,499,826 of record CM077291.1, on the reverse strand, counting down.
TCACTGACCCATTCATACACAGTTTTTGTCCAGGAGCAAAGCCCTTGTTGTAGAAACGAGAGGACTGCCTGTTAAGGCCTGCAGCTCACATTACTTTTGTGAAGACACCAAAAAAAAAAAAAAAGGAAAAAAAAGTGCAATACAATTTGTGAAAGAAACAAAAAAAAAGAGCAACAGTGCAGGTACCATTTATCCAGTAAGCTCTCGCTATATCAAATTAATCTGCAGACGATACTGCAGCAAGCAGAAATGCACCCATTCTCCCTCTTTGAATGATGCGAACAATTGTATAGTTTGCGCCACGGGGGGGTGGGGGGGAAATTTGGTCTTTTATTGTGTGTCAGGATTTCCGGTGGGGTGGGGTACGGGACTGGGGCGGAGGGGAGGGGGCAGTCTTTTCTGTGGCGTCTGGTTGCAGTGAACCAGCGAGTGAAAGGGAAGGAAAAAGAATAAAACGCAGCTCTAACAGAAAGAGGATAAAATCAATTTCGATTTGTATTGGGTGACATTTTAATGACACTGCTGGCTACTCCTGTATTGAGATGAGGGGTTGTGATGCAGGAAGTGGGGGGTGTTCTGGGGGGGTACAGTAGAGACCCTGGGGCACTGGGAAGGGAGGGGAGGGGAGGGGAGGGTGGGGCAGGTGGTTCTTGAAGGGCAGGGCGGGGTAAAAGTCCTTAATTACTTTAGAGCTGGAGGGGTTAGATAACAGGCCAGCTACCTGGCTCTAGCCAGTGGATCCCTGCCCCCCCTCCAGCGCTCAGACATCAGCTCGGCTCCACGGCGAAACACTAATCAATGACCAGGCGGCAAGCCCGGCTCCGACTGGGGGAGCTAACGCGCATTAGCGATCTGTCCGGGCTTCTCCTGCTCGCCCCGCGCTCTTAGTGTTCGTCTGCTGGCAGCCCTCCACAGACCCGCCCAAACACCCCCACCCCACCACCACCACGCGCTCCATCCGGTCCGGTACCTGCGTCGATACCACTCCTGCCTCAAATTGATTAGGAAAGGCTCCACAATTTATAAAAGAAAAGAAAACTAAAAAGCTAACTCAAAAATCTATACGTACGTTCAGTTGGGCGAAGAAGCTTTATGTGAAGAATGGCCTACATGAATCACTAATTAACAACCCTGTATGGATTTGACATATTTGCATATGCACACGTGCACACACGTGAACGCACACACACACACACACACACACACACACTCACACATAAAAACTCCAAGATTCTAAACCACTTGCCGCAGTGCCTTATGCACACGTTGTTAGTAGCGGCACAGTAAGCGTGTCTAGCTTGGATCGACCTGAGGAGCTCCAAGCGCTGCACACATGTGGATTGCATTATACGCTGCCAATGCGTTTCATTAGCCTCCCGAGCAGCTTCTGTACCTCCCTCAGATGAGGAAGTGAGATCACAGCCATGCTGTGCTTTATGATGGCCACCGCAATATATATGTAACTATGAGAGGTAACCAAGCAATATTTATGACTTATTTGGACATGATAAACTTGCAGTGGTATGTAGTTTACACACACTATGCATAACAGCTTACTGATAACAACTTTTCGGTATCTGAAATGCATACCGAGTTCCAAGTACAACAGTTCCAAACCGGAAACCTGATACTTCAATCTACTGGTTACCTGAAGTTCCCTGACCAGTGCGGACAGTAACATCTACTGAGGACAATTCAGTGGTCTGGTTACTCTGGGGAACTGAACTATGTCTGATACCATCGTGGCAGATTTGGCTCAGATTTGGCAGAGAGCTCCTGGCAAAAGTGACTCTGGTCCAGGTGTGGAAATGGCTCCTGACGTGAGTCTGTGAGCTCGGCTCCCAAGTAGCGACACCTTATTGGCTACCCAAATCAATAGAGTGTCGCAGTGGAGGTCTGTGCCGTGTGTACACACAGCCTGCTGGGTAACGTCATTCGCAATGTATTCATGCAGTCAGAATAAATATCTTGCGGTTGATTGAACTACTTTTCAGCGAATAACAGCTTGGTGTCGCTGGGCCATTTCTTGTCTTTTCGAAACCTGTTTACTAAGCGAGAGAGCCCATTTTTGGTGGCGGTCAGAGATTGTGAATGCTTATGCAGAAGCCAGAATAAACAGCTAGACCTTAAGCAGTCTACGCAATTGTAAGTAACGGTCCCCGAAAGCCAGCCACCAACCACAGAAGACAATGAGCATTCCCAAAAAGCTTCGTTTAGCCTTCTGACTTCATATATTGTGTGTAAGCAACGAGTATAACATAGTCGATGGCAGCCATTATTCAGTTATGAAGACCAGAGAACAGATGCCTTTGGCCTTAAAAAACAGAGATTAAAAGTTGAGTTGTGGAAGACATTTGTGATACAGTACCAAGTGAATAATGATCTGTAGCTTTTCCAAGGTTGCGACATTCTTGCGAAGGGAAGATTGAGTGGCCTTTCTCTACTGAGGCTGCCTTGCAGTCAGGCTCACTTGAGATAGCTTTATCTAGCAGGAAGTTTATTCCCTGTTCTAATGATAAAGTGAAGTTCTTGAAGGTGAAGTTATGTGACATGGCTCGGAAGCTCTCGCAAGGGACAGTTGATAGTGGTGTTTTCTCTAACAGATACACAATCTCTCTCTCTCTCTCTCTCTCTCTCTCTCTCTCTCTCTCTCTCTCTCGCTCTATTTGTGTAGTCAGCTTGAAAGAATATCACTTTCCCCCCATTTTCTTTCCCATATTCAGCTGCTTTGGTTGTTTCTAATAGGATAGGCTACATTGTATTCTTCATATTCTGCTATTCACTGTATAGTTCTCAAAGGAGAGAGAGAGAGAGAGAGAGAGAGAGAGAGAGAGAGAGACAACCACCTGGAGATGAGTTGTAGCCAGACTCTACGTTTCTGTTATTGTGTTCTTGCGTGCAATTATCTAAGTAGTAAAGTAACTGAAGGTGACTCAGACGCGAATGATGTAAAAATGATTGAAAACACGGCCAGGGATAATTTGCCGCACTCAAAAGGACACTCTTGGGCTGGCGAGTTTCTGTCTTTTGTGTGTCTGTGAATGGCATGTCCTGAGCTGTGTCTCATAAAAGTTAATCACAGGCTCTCTCACAATAGGAACTGGCAGGAAATGTATATATATAGTCACCCTGAAGCTCCTCTGGCATGCTCCCAGAAGCATCTGTGTTTTCTGCAGACATCAAAGTTTTTTTCTTTTTTTTTTTGCTTCTGGTATAGTATTATACTACGATTGTTACCCACCTTATTTCATCTTCTGTGATACTACTGAGGTATGAGTTGCTTGGATGCATACAATCTGAAACATACATGGAGAAACTGTAAATCTGTGCAATTTAAAATAAAATAAGAACTAATCTTAAATCTTTAATTAACTGTTCTTAAGTTACATTGTCAATCTAGGTTGTGTATGCATATGTGTGTGTGTGTGCGTGTGTGTGTTTTAAATTAAAACATGATCTATGATTATCTTTAATGATTCAATTCTCCTGTCTCCTGTCCCCACATTTAAACAGCAGAGTTGCCATGTGAAATTTTTCCCAAATGCAGAAAAAACTTGGGGGAAAGTTTCAGTGTAAATATGTATTGTGCTTTCGAGTTTCTGATAAATTGGGGATTTTAAAAGAAGACATAGGGGATAGTCTCTGAATATTTGTAATGGAGCCAACTAAAGATGCATTAAATGGGGGGGAAATATTTTTGGATTAAACATCACAGCCATCTGCCATTTTGGGGTCTGGTGTTCTCCGATGAGAAGCTTGCACTCTCCTGTAACTCACACCACATGATCCGGTAAGTTTGCATGATTAATCACACTGTCGCTGAACCGCTTTCTAAAGTAAAGGGAAAAACAGTGTAACTTACTAAAATCCAGTTGCAAAAATGTCACAATTTCATCCAGTGCCAGTGCTTATACCTACCAAGTTGGAAAAAGGAACACAATATGGTGCAATTTCCTGAATTCTGAAATCTGAGTATTTATATTAGATTGAGTTCTCCAGAATATGCCTGAATGTAACACTATTATGTTCAAATTCCTTATGTGACTCATACCATTATATCCACAATCTTCCTCTTGTGTGTACCTATGACCCTTAAAGTTATGTTGTAAGTTTGCATAATTACGTTTACTGTTGTGTTAACAATTTGATATCATTACTTCTCTTTGCCTAATCTTTTTGTAAATAAATCCCTTCGGATATGAGCATCAGCAGGATGTAAATGTAATGTGAACCCACTTAACTTTCTCTATCCGTAAAGTGTGTGTCGAGGTTATTGCAACAGCTAGAAATAGTCCTTGACAATATATATATTAATTGCATGTTATTGACATTAAAAAATAAATAAATAAAAAATAAAAATCTGTCTCAATATTTAGACTGTTTTTGAAGCACTAATATTGGACAGTATTGACTTGGAATTTCATTTAGATAAACAATCTGTTAGCTTCCTTGAGTGTTCTATTGAGGTCTGGCCTCTCCATCTTACTCCTTTACACTCTTGATTACACAAACAGAGATGGACAGCAGCAGACCTCTTGTGAAAGATATATATGTATAGTAGAATTTCAAAGGGAGGAAATGGAAAGGAGATATTGAGAAGATATTTCTCCCCCTCCCACCCCTCAAACACCCAGCGCTCTACTCTCTGTTCCTTTAAGTCCCACTTGTCACAATTCAATTAATATCAGAATCTGTGGGTGGAGTTGACTTTGATTAGGCACGGTACATGTTAAACGATACCCTCAGTCTGGCAGTGCCTTTGAGTCGATAAGGTACGGTACGTAAAGCTCACTGTTTCTTCAGAATGCCTCGGAACTTCTCAAGTCCAGATCTCGGGTGAACTGGCACAGGGTCTGCCTTGAACATGCCTCTACATTCATCATCTTAACTGCCAAAACCATCCAGCTGACGTAAAGACTGAGAATGAAGAGGCGTCCAATCCGGTCGCGGGACGGACAAGCCGAACGAGCACGCGTCCAATCGGGTCGCAGGAGCTCTGTCGGAGTTTGGAGGGTTCCGCGTGCTGGGGGATGAGGACACCCCTGCGGAAGAGAATGCAGAGTTCCACATACCGCGGGCTCACCGCGCAGAATTCATTCCAGCGAAAACCAGGGTTGAGACCACCAATTATTTTTATTCCGGGCGATTTTGGTTTGTGCTTAAAGGGACTCTGGCGGGGGGGAGGGGGGGGGGGTTTGGGGGAAATGGGGTTTGAGGACTGTGTACATAAAAGAAAATATGCATAACAGATCACAGAAGAAAATCTCTCTCTCCCCCCCTTCCAAAAAAAAAGATGTTTTTTCTCTCTCTCTCTCTCTCTCTCTCTCTCTCTCTCTCTCTCTCAGCATGACAGGGCGGACAGAAGCTGTGCTAAATGTAGGCTAAATAAAGAGATTTCTGTTGGAGGCACCGTCTTCGCTGTTGTTTTAATCTTGATTTTATTTAACTTCTCAAGCCGAACCTTGCATGTCTCATTGCAGTTTGATGCTAATGAGGATTGTTTTGGGTACGGAATCTGTGCCAGTGTGGTTCCTCAGAGGAAGACCATAACACAGATGGGGCCCACGGGGGAGGAGGGGAGTTTGTTGGAGGATATTTTTGCGAAGTCAGTCAAAAAACAGTTTCGGAGGATTTAACTCCTTCTGTTAAAGGAGGCTAATTTAATGGTAAGCTGATCTGTCCACTGATATGTGAAACAAGAGAAACGTGTCAGCGATGGCAAAGCACTCTTCTTGATATCAACAAAATCAGTTTTCAACAAATTTTCAACAAAATTCAAATATCAACAGTTTCCATCCTGCCAACACAGCCAGGCTTCGTTGCAGCCTGCAAGTATATGATCATTAGAATGTTTTTGGCATTCTAATGCTGATGTAACAATCACTACTAATTGTTGAAAGCAATGGAGTATTGCCTTATAATTAAAAAAAAGTTTTTAAACATTTGAAAAAACCTACTCTTCAAAGGTTAAGGTGTAAGATCACAAACATGTGCTTAGCTGAACACTCTACATACACTCTAAAAATACTGATGTAAAATACTAATGGTAATGCTGATGTAACAATCACTACTAGCTGTTGAAAGCAATGGAACTCTAGAACACTGACTTGGAATTCTGAAGAAAAAAAAAGACATTCCAAAACGCCTACTCATCAGAGTAGATCCAGGTGAATCGGTAGCCCGAGTCTCACCTCTTCCTTCAATCTGTGGCGGCTGCTCAAAAGTGGATTCGGAAATGGGCCTTGGAACCCAGCCCAAAGCCTGGCCGGCCTGCCCTCTGAGGAGCCTTGTGAGGTGGCCGTGTGAATTCACTCACAGTTCACCAGATGTTATGCAAGCGGCTGCTGGTCACGTGAAAGTGGTCATTTTCAGTTTCCTGACCGCCCTGCAAACTACATTGGTTCACTCCTGTACCTGACCACAGTAAAACCTTTAGGGTACACTTGCAATCTGCAGCTCTAACTGGTGCTTATGCAAACGTCAGATCAAGACATGCTTGAGCTAATTAAATATTTTAAGAGTAGAGGTTGGCGCAAAATCCTGAAACGGATCGGTCCTTGTTGGGCACCCTTGGATTGGGACCGTGCAGCCCCGTGCGTAGCGCTGAAAGCTAATGCCTGGAGGAGCTGCCACCTGGGCGAGTGCTGTCCACGGCTACCCTCTTCCGGGACACGGCGGCCGCTGTGGTTTTTCCACCGTAAGGTTTCTGACGCTCCTCCAGAACAATGCGTCCCACGCGCGCACAAAATGAGGAGACCAGCAGTGGTCCTCAAAGCCACAAACAGATGACAGACTTTGGAAAAACCAGAGGATCCTGTCTAATTTAGGAGTCTCGAAATGCCTCTGAAAATAGCAGTGAGGGATTTTTTGTTTTTTATTTTTTTACTCGTATGAATTGAATATGTCTAGTATGTCAAGAACTAGAGGAATATGTGGTTGAATTAAATAAACATATCTTTAAAAAAAATGTTTTAAAAACCCAAGAACTCAAATAAGTTGTAGCAATAGCATGCTTGTATTACCGTTACTTATGTCTGTAACATACCACACAACATAATACTCTTGATTTGAATTTTTTTTTTCCTTTTCTCTTTTCCTCTTCTTTCACTTTTTGACTCTGACTCGGATATCTGAGGCCAACCATCTTTGCTGATGACTGCAGTCCTAAAGTAAGGAGTACTGGCAAAACCCTGAAGAGTGTTCCTTGTTTTTCTGACCTAGTTTTATTAAGAAAGCACGGGGAGAGTATCGAGTCAGCGTATAGTTACTGTTTACTCCATTTTTCATTTTCCCCAAAACCGAGAACATAATATAAGAATAACATGAGAACACGTATTGATGAGAACAGGCCATTTAGGCCATCTAGGCTTGCTATTAACTTACAAATGAATCAATATCAGCAGAACACATTAGACATAATCTTGCCTGCTCAGAGCAATAAACTGGGAATTTAAAATTCAAACAGGAGTTAAGTATGTAAAGGGGTTTTATTTATTTATTTATTTATTTTTCTGTTGAAATCCTATAATGTCCACTCAATGTTCAGGTCTATTATCTCAGTGACCAGTAACCGGGGGGTCACCCGCATTGAAGTGGCCGTACGTGGGGGCCAGGGTAGCCATGCCCGGGGGGGGGGGGGGGGGGAGGGGGGTCCCATCCGGATTTCTCAAATTAAGCCTTAAAAGGAGGCGGGTCAGCGCTCTCAATATAAACAGCTGCCATTTCAAACACAAACCAGACCCCCGCTCCCTTACCTGGGGCGAGGGCTTCATGCGATCTCATGGGGACACCGCTCAGCAGGTGGGGTTCCAAGAAATTAAAGGGTTAAAAAAAATGTAATTTAAAAAGTATGTTCTTATTATGGAATGAGTGACAGATTGCACAGGGTTTTTTATTTATTTATTTATTTATTTATTTATTTATTTATTTTTTGGCAAGGCATATTTACATTTTTTTCCCCACACAAAGGACAGTTTACACAAGCTCTTTTCAGTTTTCTAAGAAGTTGAGATTAGGCCATAGATTTCAACTGCTCCTGATCAGTTCTCTGCATCTTTGAGGGGGAGGGGCCAGGTATAATGTCGGGGAGGAGGGGGTGGGGGGGGTGGTGCTTGCAGCACTCCAACCTGTTCCCACTGAAGGTACCTGGCAGTTTGGGGGTTATTCGGGGTCACCGAGTTCGAGCCTGCTCCAGATAACATCACATTAGGGCTGCTGCTTCCGTCGAATCAAAAAAAAAAAAAGAAACAACATTCCAGGCGCATTCCGGAGCCTTCTATTGATACCAGAATTCCACACACGCGGGCACAGCACCGAGAATGCTGGGAGATTTCACTGTTTGCCCGCAGTATCTAATCGGCCGTTCTCGAGCGCGTCTTATCAGCTCGCGTCAGTCTCGATGCGCAATGCCAAGCGGGGGCCGCCTTGCCGCCCTTTACCACGGGGGGGTCCATCCTCTCACCTGCATACCTGCCCACTTACCTGGGGATCCATACATCTTCCTTCATGGCGTTTGGCCGGAGAGAGAGACCGAAGGAATCGTTGTTTAGTAAGCGGTTAATAATTTACAGCGGGAGGGGGTGGTGATGGATTTATCACACTGTAGGGTGGATTAAATCACTCTCAGGTTCGTGCTGAACGGCTTTGCAGTGTCTCTCAGCAGTAGGGAGCTGTAGCTGTCTGATACAGCGGACATACCAGCTAGCTTCACACCAGGAGGGGTATTTAATAGCCTTCTATTGGGCTTGTGCTATATTATTCCTCCTTCAACTGAAATGACCCTGACGTCAACGTAGCATGTTCCCAATCAGACTAGTGTGGGCCAGTGCATATACTCCCATGTAGATACACACACACACACACACACACCTACACATGCACACACACACAAGAAGGCACACACCTGCCTACACATACACCAGCACAAACGGAATACAGCAACACAAAGACTGACTTAAACACACTTGCACACACATATACACTCGTATATGCTACACAAACACATACACGCACACACAGGCTGACAGAAGCAGCCGTGGGATTGGTCAGACTGGAGACAGAGCAGGGCCGTGATTGGCTGCGGGGCAGACGACCCCCAGCAGACAGGCCTGGCTGGCTGTGCTGCTTGCGCTTTTTTTTTTGCGCCTCTGACTGCAAACAGACAGAAGTCCAGGCCCCGCGAATGGGACGAAACCGCCGCAGTCACCGCGCATTCCTCTTTTCCCACAAGCCACAGGGGCGAGACACACCCCCCGGGAGGGTGGGGGTGGGGGGGTCTGTGACATGGCTGCAGGAGAACTGAGCCGCTCTGTGAGATGCGGGGGGCGCCCCCCCCCCCCCCCCCCCCAACCTTGTAATCCTATCCCCCTCGATAAGGATCAGGCCCAGCCTGAAACACAGTCAGGCCGCGCTTGCTAATGTCACACAAAAGTGGAAACTCAACAGCAACGAAAATCAACAGCATTCCCGGTGGTTTCCCACTGAAAACATTCCCAATTACAATGGTTGGGGAAAAAATGAAGGAAAAACCCAACGCTCAGACAAATGTTTGCTTCTTTGTGAATACTTTCACATTTTTGTAGACGAACCAGCCTTCTTGTTATTATATTTCAGTTGAGGACAGTGTGTAGCTACAGTACAAGTACAAACACAAACAAATATCAGGAGTTTTGGTGGTGTTGAAAAAAAAGAATGTGAAAGAATTCACAAACATTTGAACGTTGTTCTGCCCTTTGTTTATTCCCCAAAGTTTCATTCTCCATTCAGAACGTGAAGGACATCTAAAAGGCATCTTGAGTTAGTGGAATATGCTGAAAATCCACAGTGGCTTTTATATTTTTAAACTGTAGTACTCTAATATGCTGTGCTGTTATGGTGGAACGAAGCATAACATTTCTTTGTTATGTGGCATTATGTATGGAAAAGCTGTTTCAGTAGTGAAATTATTTACCCAATGTTTAATGAAAAAAAGTTGTGCCTATTTATTAGTTTATTCATCTTGCTCATTTGATCTTATCATAAGGGTTTCATTATTGACAGAATATCAGAAATTGTTTATAGAAAACAACACATGCTGCTTCAAATGATACAAAAATACTTCCCTCTCTCTCTCTCACACACACACACACACTTCATTCGATCACAAATGGAGCTTTTCAACACACAGTCAGCAAAACAATCCCAAATTTCACATAAATTAACATAACATACAGATCAGAGACTCAATTTAACTTTAAGATCCCCTGTCAAAATGTGTCGAGTTTGGTTTGATTAGGTGTCATATAGGTTTAAATCTAAATATTTACACAAGTGGAGTTCATTAGCCATCAATCGGGGCCTTTTTTTAAAACCAGCTCATGTTATGTTCTGAAAATATCAAAGTATTGCAAAGTAAGTACCCTGGTCCTCACAAAAAAAAAAAAGTCTCTAATCTTGCCATTCTGGGCTCATTCATGATCTTGCACACTTGGAACGCCCCCTTATGTGATCCTGTACATATGTGAAGGCACAAAGGTACTATTGTTCCGCAATGTACACAGAAATATAGCACTGTTACAAAAAGGCCTTGTATATCTTTAACGTGAGCAGTACTGAAGCTCCTAAAACTATGTCAGAGAAACAGCCATTACGTAGACAGACAGACAGTCACCTTCAAAGACTTCTAAAGTTTGCTTTTAGTAAAATAAGCTATGCACTATAGCTGAGGTATTATTTTATCTCACAAGTTATACTCAGGTTCACCTCAGATGTTATCATGCCATGTGGTTCTGGTTTAACCAGAGGGTGCTTTAATGGAGTTAAATCTATGTGCTTTATCCTTTGAGTGCGAGAGATCGTGCAACAGAGATACAGCCTGCTAGTGTAAGGACAATCCTTCTGGCTGACTGTCCAAATTTTGTGCAGATTACTGAATATTTAAACACTGAAAACGTATATTTATTTTTTGCATAGCCTCAGAGGCTCTCCATTGCGAGTCCTCACAACATTAAAAAAAGCACTGGACACATATATTACAACCGTGCTCACTTCTGGTGGACCTACTTACCAGTGCCATCTAGTGGCGACTGAAAGTACTGCTGTTTCTTGGGGGAGCTCAACCTCCGCGAAGTCAGCCAATGAGTGAATGAGAGACTATTTCTATTGCTGCGTGTACACAATTGTACACCTGCTCCGATGATATCACTCCTCAGCACTGCCACGTAATTTTAAAATGAGAAACAGTAACTGCTGACAGTTATCCATCCAAGCAGGGAATCATGAATAATGACAGTGCATGTCTTTACATTTACATTACATTGCATTCTCTGTTATGGCAATTCAAAAAGTTCATAATAAAAATTGGACTCAGGTTACCAAAAAAAAAAAAAAGAGAGAGAGAGAGAGAGCACTAAATACATTTATGTGCTCTGAATGAAGGCAATTAAACTGTTATCCTTGGTCAAACAGAGCCCTGCCCAGTACAGCCTGCTAAGGGCTGCTATCAATATTCCACAGTTATCAATAATATGGCCGGGTGGCGCCCGACACTGTAACTCTGTTTTCTCAGGGTGTCATTACGATGGTGCCATGACAACTAATTGCAGGGCTAAGATAGTTTGGCATTCCTTTCCCATAATATCTCGACGGCGGAGGTTCCCTTAAGTGGCCTTGCAGTGGTTTAGCAGTGTCTAATGGCAGGGGTAGTCTGAGCTTTTACATGCGAGGACATGAACTCTGTGAACCCCTCCCCCCACTGCCCCTGCCGGGGCTCCTGGGAGACCGGCGAACAGAAATATTATCCGTCAAATTGGAGGCTGTTTTTTTTTTTTTTTTCTCCTCCCAGACAATTGCTGGATATTGCAGGATGGCGCACTGCAAGATTGCTCCTGGCTGTATGGGAGTCCAGCGAATGCAAGGCCCGGATTAATGAGGACACTGATAAAGGTTGTTGGTGAGGTAAACACAGGAAGGACAAAAGGGCATCTAGACCTGCTATCTGCAAACCGATAAGCAATTTATTTGATAATTACTTTATAATCATCTTCTCTAACTGCAGGGATCTCAAACTCCAGTTCCTGGTGGGTCACAGTGCCTGCAGATGTTTGCGGTTTCCTTTCAATTTACAACTGGGTTGGGCCTTTGAAACAAGGTGTTTGTGTTTCAGACAGCAGGTGCTATACATGCTACGCAGCTAACTCCTGCCATATAGGACATAGCGTAACTGACGATGTGTCTGATTTCTTGTGGGGACCTATCTGCAAGTTAAGCGGAGGCTGGCACCGCACACATGTGCACACACCCTGCATGTGAGGACCTAGTTCTGCACATGGCCCAGGGCAGGACCCGCCCACCTGACTCACTCAGGGTGTTTACCCATCGCTCTGTGGTGAGGTCTTCACTCTCTTTTACAAGCATGCGTGCTGATATGCACATACGCACAGACACACACACACACACACACACATATATACACATACGCACAGACACACACACACACACAGACAAGCACATCCATGCACACACACAAAAAACATATTCATACACTGAGACACACACACACACACACACATATATACACATACGCACAGATACACACACACACACACAAAGACATACACACACACGCACACACACACACACACACACAGACAGCTCCTTCTCACGAAGGTTTTCTTTGCTTTTTGATGTGTCTTGGAATGATTTTTACTTTGAAGTATTTCAAAGAGAAACATGAAAACCTTCGCAAATGATGGTTACGACAAACAAAATTTACACACGCACAATCACACCTGCGTACACATGAACAAGCACGCACACACACGTATACAGTACTACCTCAAATTATGGATTCCCACCCAGGGCCATCATCAGGGGCGGACAACTGGATATGCTGTCCCGGGCCCTGGAGGAAGGGAGAGGGGGCCCAATGGTCTTTTAAGTTGTGGTATATATTATTATAATCTCCCCCCACAGCCCCCACTCCCACCCATCACCCCATCTAACCCCTTCTGGCCAGCCCACCCCACCCCACCCACACCCTCACCCGCACCCCACCCCCCCTAGCACCCCACCCACACCCCTGTCCCGCACCCCACCCCCCCTAGCACCCCACCCGCACCCTCTCCCACACCCCATCCCCCCAGCACCCTACCCACACCCTGTCCCGCACCCCATCCCCCCTAGCACCCCACCCGCACCCCAGCAGCCCCCCCACCTCCCCCCCCCTCCCCCCAGGCCTGGCATGACCCCAGAGCCTGGAACCCGTGCTCCTCCACCAAACAAGCAGTAAGAAGAGGAGCAGCTCCGTTCGGCCCGGGGCTGTTTGTGTTCCAGCCCGCCCCCGCCCCAGCCCCAGCGCCCCAGCCCCAGCGTCAGCGCCCCAGCCCTCCTGAGCCGTTTCCAGGCATGCCTATCGCTCGTTAATTACCGCCTGAGTCACACTTTAATCACCGCTTTTTCACGCCGGCCCCGGGTTCGGCCCCTCCGCGCGGGGGCCTTGTGCGATCGCACGCCACGGCAGCGCGGCCCGTGTGTGATGTGCTGCCGTTACCGCCAACGCGCTGAGCCGCGCTTTCTTCAACCGGCGGGGAGAGTTCAAAGGAGACCGAACGCGCCACCGGGCGACGAGGCTGCACCTGAATCACCTGACCGGTCCAGGCAGGTGCAGAGGTATTTCTCCCTCTCCCTCTCTTCCTCTGTTTGCCTCTCCCTCTCTCTCTTTGACTTTCTCTCAACAACAAAGTTTGCGGCAAGTTAGTCGTGGACAGAGAGAGAGGCGAAACATAAGTACAATAGGAGACGAGCTGAAGGGCTTGACAGCTGAAACGCTGAAAGCTTTCACTGTGTTTGGGTTGGTTTGTCTGTTGTTTTCGTTTGTTGTTTGTGCTTGGAACCAGTGAAGGGGAAAAGTGAAGATTTTTTTTAGTTTGTTTGTATGCGTAATGACCTCTCTCTCTCTACTCTCTTTATCTTTTCTTCCCTCTCTCTGTCTATCTCCTGTCTCTCTCTTCCTTTCCTCTTCCTCTCTCTCTATCTCTCCTACCTCTCATTCTCTCTGTCTTTCTCTCTTCTGCATTTATCTCTCTCCTTCCCTCTCTCTCTCTCTTTCTCTCTCTCTCTCTCTCAGATGTAAATGAAATTTCTCAGAACCCACTATTGTGGGCCTGCAGCAGTTTCCTAGGCCTGAGCCTCCTCCGCTAATGAACTTCTCTTTCCACATTAAAAAAAAACAAGAAAACAGGCAGGGCGTGTCTCTGGGGCGAGTGACGCGGTCACTTCGCTGTTCCGTGAGGACGCACACAAGCGGGCCCTGTGTGCGCCCCTGCGTGCGAACTCCGAAAGGTCAGCGGCGGCGCGGTGGCGTGAAAACGCCCGAATCGAAGATGGCGCCACTGCCCAATTATCTCCTCTTTCCGCGGCCAGGATGGAAGGAGGAGTGGGCCTCGGAAGACTGCAGTGTGTCAGAGGCCCTTTTCTCTCTGTGAGAACGCACGCAAGCTCCGGACCAGAGCTCATCCCCCCCCCGAAAAAAGGTCAGCAGTCACGAGACGGCGTGGAGAGCGGGCGCCCCGGCGTACGATGGCGGCACTCGATAGCCGCCGCCGTCGACAAAACCAGATTGTTGCGAAAGAGGCCGGAGGTGGTTTGCGGCCTCCCTCCTCCCTCCTCCCTCCTCCCTCCTCCTCCCTCCTCCCTGCTCCCTGCTCCCAGCTCCCCAGACCCCGGCTCCCGGTTCCAGGCCCTGGCGGCTGCCCACGCAATCCTCCCTGGCACCAGCCTGGTCGGGACGCAGCTCCCGCTCCGGGGGGAGAGAGAGAGAACTTTCCTTTGTTTCCCCAAAATAGAAGGCTTCTCTCGAGCGGCGCGGCCCTGTGGCATGGCTTGGAGGGGGGAGGGGGGAGGGGGGGGTTAGGGTCTGTGGGTAGCCGTCATGGAGACGAGCATTGTTTGTGCGTCGTCAGCCCCAGAGGAAAACCTCACTTCCAGTATTGTTTTTTTTTCAGGTTTTTCTTCTTTTCTTTTTCTTTTCTTGCGAGTGATTTTGACTTCCGCACGCTGCGATTATTATGTGTTTTTATTAAATTATTTTTTTTTTTGCGAGGCTCAGGGAATTTCGGAGGGACGATTCCCATGGTTTTTTTTTTCCGATGTCCCGTCTGCAATGCGTGTGGCGAAGAAGGAAGTGGAGCTTTTTAGCTGAGGGGGCGGAAAAATAAAGTCACCACTTCACTCGAGAAACTATGCCTCAAACCAATATCCCAGAATTCAAAAGCGGTCCCTCGCTATCGCACAGATCGATATCAGTCGGAATGATGAAATATTTATGGCCGGTTGATTGAGGAAATATATATTCCAAAATAAATCCTTTGAAAGTCTAATAGTCTTTCAGCTCTTTTGGTGAATTAATGCTGAGCTTGAATGGGACTTGAGGCTCATATGGACCCCAGCTGACACAGAAATGTTTGGATGGAAAAACAGAACGTTCTTGTAAATATATTCATTTATAGGGCTTTGGTTCTGAGGGATCAAGCTAAGTTTAGTTTCCACGGCCGTTTAAGTTTTCCTTTCTTCACTTCCAGGTTTTTAAACAACCGGGAAAATAGCGGGGGGGGGGGGGGGGCGGGGCAATACGCATGTAAATTAATATCAACAAGCAAGTGATTTACAACATTTTGGGTGAAAGGCTTGCTTCCAGTAACTGTGACAGTGCGCCAAGCTCAATAAGATTTTTTTGTATTTAAATCAGGGGTCACGGTACCCTAGACTTTGAGGGCCACAGGCCCTTTTTTACCTTAAAGATCAGTGGCCAGTGTGGACCTTGTAAACCGGAAGACATGCTACTAGTATTTTAGAAAAATAATGAAATAAACTGTGTATGCTTCACAATTCAGAACAGTTACAGCTGCTATTCTAATTCTTGCATGTATACATAAATGTATACATCACCTATAAGTTTGTGTACTGAAACAATTTAGTTCAGTGTGCTATATAAACCTTGGAGTTACAACTCTGGTCTACCAGCCAAAATTATATTTTCTTCCTCACAGGAAGACGCACACTTAAGAATGTTACTGGTAATGTTACATCTGTAATTCTGGTTATCAGAAACCTCCAAAATTGTTTCCCAAATAAAAGTTAAGGTCGAAGGCGACGGATGAGCAGATTGGAGATTGGACACGGGTCCTTTTCCTCGGGCCTTCCGCCTGTCTTTCAGGTTTGAAAATACCTCCGGATTTAAAAAAACACAGGCTGTTTTAGCACAGGAGCACCTCATTTGTCCTTAATGACCGGGCGCTGCCTGTGAGCTAATCTCCCCTGTCGCTGGCGATCAGCGTCAGGGAGGCGGACTTGAAAGAGCTCCCGTCAGCTCCCGCGCACTCGAGATGGAGTAAAAAAAAAAAAAAGGGGGGGTGGCGGAGGGGATTTAAGATTTGGCTAATGCCTCGTGGGCCGTGTGGGTAGAAGGGTGCTGGGGAGACCTTCTCCCCGTGTGCTGTGATAATGCCTGTGCCCGGCGGGTTTATAAGCATTCCTTTATTTCTCAGATCTAATCGGACGGGATGTGTCACCTTGAGGTCCCCAAGGTCAGAAATCAGACCCCCATCCTCCCCCCCCCCCCCACCTTCCCCCCCCCCCACCCCGAACTAGGTCTGGGGCCGTCCGGAATTACTGTCAGAGAAGCTTGTTTTCGCGACCCCTCGCTCAGCGGGAATGAAAGCGGGGTCACCGCTCCGGTCTGTGTGAGCATGCGCACGTGTTCCTGCACCCCTGAATTTGAACGTGAACGGCAAAATAAACTTTGTCTTCGATCAACTCTGAGAGAGTAGATTTTACACTAATAGAGTATATGTGATCCCTGCTTGCCTAATGTTAATGTTGTTAGTATCGAATCCTCTGTGCGTTTGTCAATCTGTTGGTGTCTGTTAACCTTTCAGTCTTTATGTTGACCTTTTGTTCGCCGTGCTTGTTGATTATCTGTGTTTGCCGTTGACCTTCCATGTTCAGACAGTTATTGTTATTCATTAATCAGCAAAATTGGTGGTTCATTTTTTTTTTTTGAAGCTTTGTTTGTTTTTCGTAAATACCCATCTAAGTCTGTCCCTCATTTCTTCCCGCAATTTCCAGACGTAGTGACAGTTTTCCCATTTTACTCGAGGTGTTTTTTCCACAGACTCTGAGTATGCAGAGATTCATAAACCCTTAGGTATTTGCATTAACACACACACACGATTTACACCATTTTTGAGCTGCCCCTGGATCATTTTAAAGGGGTTTGGAGGGGTGGGGGGGGGGGGGGGCGCAGAGAGGCACCCAGCAGCAGCAGCAGCTGTTCAGGCCGCTAAGCCTCTCCAGGCCTCGCCCCGTGCTCCTGGATTACAGACCATGATCTCATGACCGACGCGCAAGGAGCCGCTGCACAGGAGCCCTCTGACGAGGGGCCTTCTGTTTGCTCTCCCTGCGCTGCTCTGCAGAGGGGGCTCAGCCCTCCCTGCGAGGGGCCTTCTGTTTGCTCTCCCTGCGCCGCTCTGCAGAGGGGGCTCAGCCCTCCCTACGCAGTATGTTTGGCTTTGGTTTTCTTTCATTTTTTTCTTTTTGTTTGCTTGTTTGGTTTATTTATTTTTTGTTTGTTCTTTTGTACATGCTGCCGAAAAGCAGAACGCAGCAGTCGGGAGTCATTCTTTCTTTCTTTCTTTCTTTCTTTCTTTCTTTCTTTTCTTTCTTTCTTCTACCTGCAGAGGTCCTGGCAGCAGAGGGGAGGAGCTAAAAGGGTCGTTGAGTGCGAACGGTCAAACTTTTGGAGAGATTCTCGGTGAAATCTACACCGCTCTGGTTTCTGTCCCTGCAGTTTCACTGTTGGGGTGCCACACGGGCCTGGACACGATCCCCTATCTGTCACTTAAACATTAAAATCATTTCATCATTGTTGTTTCCCAATGAACATTTTTTGTTGAGAAAAGTCAGTGGAAAACACTGTCTAGCCGTTCAGGTGAAAACCCAGCTACATTTAGCTGAGAAGTGGAAGTGTTCTAGCCGATTAGGACGAAATGAGGCTATATCATGGTAAAAATCTGAGCTACAGTATATTGGGGGTTAACCAAGTCTATCTCTCAACTCTGGATTTCCACTCTTATACTGTAGATGTCTAGATTCCTGCTTTTGCTCACTGGATTCTCTCAACAGACAAAAGTCTAGCCAGTGAAGAAATCACAAAAGTAACTCATCAAAAGTGGCCCCATCCAAGATACTATTTTCTATTAAAATGTTAATGCAAATCTTTTTTTTCTTTTTTTTTCTTTTTTGCTCCATCCTCTTCCTGAACGATTGTAATGCTCACAACAATTAGATAAAGCCCTGTTCATGTGAGCAGGAGAAAAAAAAAAAAAGAGATGCTTTTTCGATTAAGTTACCACAAACATTACCGTCCGTCCTGACTCCAGAGTTTCAGACAGGGCTTTGCATAATCTGCAGCATTGTGCTCGTACGGGCCGCGCACCCTCATCACGCTCAAATTAGATTTGCGTAACTCGCTTTGGCCATTTGGAGAATTCAATTTGAGTGGAGACGGCAGCGCAAAGATGGCGGTTCGATATGACTGTGCGTTTGAGTTACAGCCTCGGGGAGGGAGATTTGTTCATGGGGGTATCTGCAGGGGAACTGACCCCAGATCAGTGCTGTAGAATCACTCTCCCCCATGGCCACTGTATCTTACTGGTTCATCTACTTACTTCTGGGTGGGGATCTCTAATACTGCTGATCCAGGTTCAGTCAATATTTTAATTATAAAGAAAATAACTCATTATTAAAAAGGAACCGTTGGGCCCTTGAGGAAAGCCCTTAACCCAAAAAAACTGCTCCAGGGTCTTTACCCCTTAACTTTCTCCTTAACTTCACTTATTGTCCTTAACTTTGGCAACTGTGCACACTTTACCGAGTTCAGCAAGTGTCAAGACCAGCTGTGTTTTTGAAGAAAAGGTGCAATGCTTGCGTCTGCCGGTAACTTACATTTAAGGACAAACACTGATTGAATGCAGGTCACTATTTCCCGCCCAGCCTGTCCGAGCCTTACTGGACACCTTCGCTGGGTGTAACACCCCCGCCATAGTCACGCAGTGGATGTCCTTTTCCCCTGGGGGGGGGGGGGGGGGTATTTCACCAAGAGGGGACAGAGAACGACAGACCTCCGTTCCTTTCTGCTTCTCCTCAGTGAGATCGGGCAAGCGGTTTCAGCTCTTCTGGGAATCCATGGCCGTGAGGCGCTCGGGAGAGCCAGCATCTGTGTGGGACCCAGAAAATCAGTTTGTCACCCCCCACAGGCAGCTGAGGGGGGGGGGGGTGTGTACTTTTTTATTTGCACTTTTTCCTTTCTTTCTTTCTTTCTTTCTTTTTTTCGTCGATATTTTTTGTAGCCTTGTTGTTGAATTAACTGCTCTGTAAGTGTTGTTTCAATGTAATTTGGCTAGTTTAGATGCCGTGTATTTTCGTACCAGGGCAAAACTTTTGGTTTTGTTCCAGTTATAACCCACAAAACCTGCTACGCATGATGCATTAGTCAGCTAATAAATCTATTTGCCATTAGAGCTAGTTCAGGCCACAGCGGATGACGTTCGGCAGCAAATGAGTCATGCAATTTCATAAAATAACATGGCACCCATTAAATGCAATTTCCCTTTTCGCGAATGCATCTGTAACATCGCAAATTAGTCATACAAAAATAAACTTCTATCCATATAAAAATAAGCAAACATTTTAAGCCGGCCTCTTGTGGCCGAATAAGCTGATATTGCACAAACCTGCCCCAAAACACCTCATGCCCCATGTAATTCTTGGAGCCTTCTCTCCTGATTTTTTATTTTTTATTTTTTTTTTTAGCATTGAGAGCTTTCTTTAATCTGCATAGCTGGTAGTTTGCGCAAGTGTGTTTCTCTAATGAGAAAACAGAATCCTGGCAGTCTTTGTTTGCTTGTCATTACACTACCAGTGGTGGGAGACATTATGAAACCCCAAATGGAGCTCTCATTTTTCTCACTGATGTCGACCAATCCCTGTGTTTTTTTTCATGGAGGGCAAATTGTTTCGATTGGTTCAAATGTGTCAGTGACTGATGGCTTGCTATAGTTCCACCCATTATGGGGGTCAGTGCCTTCAGCTAACACATATCCAAGGCTGAATATTTTTAATCACACCATTTTTACATTCTGTCTCTGTCTCTGTCTCTCCAGTGGGACCCTTGTAAAGAGTATCTCTCCACTGGATCTTTTTCTCCTGGGACCTGCAGCACTAATGTCGATGGATAACAGCGTCTGCTAGGGTCCTCTTCCCATTGAACACTTAAATTAGATAAATAAATCAGGGCCAGCCAGCTTTTTTTACCCCATAAGACGTCAAGACCAACAAAAACGTCTGACCCCGGGCTCAGCCTCTGTCTCGGACAATGAGGCGGCGTCTTGAACAAATTACACCAGGGAAGAGTTCATGGTCATGACAGGAGAGTTTAAAAGGCAGGTTCAAAAGGTTGCCCCATCAAACTACCCCACCCCCGCACCCCTTCCCAGCTCTCTGTATCTCTCTCTCTCTCTCACACGCACGCACACATACACACACACTAACAAACAAGCACTCTCTCACACAGACACACACAATCACCCATGCACACACACACACACACACACACAAGCCAAATCTCATGCACACACACACACACACACACCAGCAAACACTCATACACACATACGCACACACACACATGCACACACACACACACCATGCCTCTCCTTCCTGCTAATAGGAGAATTGCGTTTTGACCTAAAGGGCCTGCACGCAGTAAAATGGTGTTGCTGGGCTCCGTGCCCTGAGGCTGAACCTGATCAGGGAGTGGAGTGCAGGGTGAGGGCATCGTTCAGAGAGCTCCAGAAACGCATCAATCCCGTCTCCAGCCGACCTCTCCGCCTGCAGTCAGACTGGCACCAGAGGATTATTCTTATTTTATTTCTTTTTCTTTTCTTTTCGTACTGTAGATTTGCTTTGCTGTTGCGCTGATACTGCACTGGACCTTGCAGTCCAGGCATTTCCCGTTGTCATCGCTAATTTAAAAAAGGCTGCGTCGTTTACTGTTTTTATTATTTAGCCGTTTGTGCCAGGTTACCGCGCACGACCCCCATATGACAGAGTGATTTTATTATCAAGGGTCCATTATTCATTTTATCTTTTTGTTATTCTGCTATTTTTTAAACTCTGTTTTTTCTTTAGGCAAAAACAGTAATAAAAATACTTGCTTCGCTTGCAAGGTAGCAAACTTCAAATGGACTTCGTTTTGAAAATATCACCTGCAAATGTGAACACGCATGCAGTTGTGAATAACAGCAATAGTAATGTATAACTTTAGAAGCAATAGGTAGTACTGTTTAAAAGATGCTTGGTTTTTTAAAATTCTTTGACCGGCTAGATTTAAGGTGGTTTTGGACTACGGTTTGTCCTGTGTTACTTCAGTGATTTTCCACCAGTGCATGCCTTTATATCAAACTCACTGAATGACTGGACAATACCAGGAATGCCACTTCCAAATCTGGTCACGAAATTTTTGCACCGTTGCTTAGTTACCCCTTTCACACCAAAAGCGATGCCAGCAACTATTAAGAGCAAACGCCGGGAAGCCTGCGGGTAATCTTACAACACTGTGAGACAGGGGTTAAAGTTCACTCTCCTTGGTCACATGGGCAAACACAGGGTGTTTCAGGCAGATTGGCGGGTAGCGAGCTCCTCTGTGGCACCAGTCAGGGCGACCGAGGACAATCGCAGGCCTCTGTGGTTTCACCCTCGGGAGGCCTGAACAATCTCATACTTTTCATCCTCGATCCGCTGCGCATTGTGGGCTACAACAAAGGAACCGGTTAGCTTCTTGCTGGCCTTAATTTGGCAAGTGTCGGGGCCCGGGCGATGAGGTCTTTTGCGGGGGGGGGGGGGGTGTGGAAATACCCTGGCGCAGTCACAGTCCACATCAATTACACCGGCTCCTGTGGCCCCAGGCACCGAGGGCAGAAAATTTGGATAATAACCGTCGGTTGTTTTCGACGTGCAATTACGAGACAAAGGTGAGCTTTTCACGGGAGCACAGAGGACACGGGAGCGAGCCGCAGGCTCCACACAGGGGCATTGTGGGAGTCAAAAGCTTGGCCGCGGAGCCCGGCTCACTTTATTACAGGGGGGAAGAGACGGCGGGAGACTTCAGAGAGTGTGTGCGTGGCTGTGTGCTTGAGTGCATGTGTGTGTGTGTGTGTGTGTGTGTGTGTGTGTGCGTGCGTGTGCGTGGCTGTGTGTGTGTGTGTGTGTGTGTGTGCGTGGCTGTGTGTGTGTGTGTGCGTGTGTGTGCTTGCGTGCGTGCAGCCTCAGTCTTGGATGAATTGATCAGATGCACATGCAAAAAAAAGACAATACAGATGGGCAAATGGGATGCGATCTGATCAAAGGGCACGGCATGCTGTGACAGACTTTGTTCCTCCCACAATGACCGTCTGTCTAAAATGTCTCCGCCCCTGTTGCTGTACTTATTTTTATTTCCCGAGTGAAGTATAGAGAAGATCGAAGAACAAATGACACTGTAGAATATGTCAGTTATATTTTAAAAATCATGAATGAATACATTACAGATTACTTTTAATTAAACATTAATAAACATTAGTAAATGTGTTATTAAGAAAGAAGCAACACTCCGCGAGGTCACAGTGTGCACTGTTGCAATGGGAGCGTGTGTAACTACTGTATATAACAATAGTTCAGAATATAATATTCCGTTTGATATTTGTTTCATGTTGTAAATCTTGTTATTGTTTAAAGTAAATCATTTTTGCCCATATGTACTGTATTCCTTTTGGACAGAAGAATGTGCCAACAAATATATTTTAAAGAAGACTGATCAAGTTTTTAAGCTTTCTATCAGTAATATAATAATTTATTGAATTTATATAAAGCATTAAGCTTTACATTAAGTATTTATAACTGCTTGATATTAATGCACCATATTGATTTACAGTGTTATGCAAAGAGAAATATTTATAGAGACATGTGCTGTATAAATAAAATTTGATTGATTGATTGATTGAGATGCCCCCCCCCCCCCCCCCACCCCCCACTTGAGGGCAAGTCATATTTGGAGGGAAAGGAAGGGCAGGAATGCGTTAGTTTAAGGTGAAGAGGAAGCTGTACGACTCTGTGGCCCATTCAACCTGGAAGACTGGGGCTAACTAGATCTGCCAGGGAATAGAACTTTGATAGGAAAAACAGGTGTTTTACTGGGGAAAAAAGTGCTACTTTTCAAAATCAATACTGCAGTAAAGATAATACTAGAAGAGAATGAAAAAAGAATGAAATAGAAAAATTAAACCAGGCCAAAGAAATCCCTACTCCATCTCTGGTGAAATACGTAGGTCATATTGGTTTGCAAACAAAATAAAAATCTTACTTTTGAAATGTTACTTTGTTTTTCATAAATTTAAATAAGAGGCTGATATTGTGTATTATGCTTATACTTGTAGTTTCCAACTGAGCGAGAAAAAAGGCATATTTGTTAATTGCGCCCTGTGGTACCTCACTGTGAAAGACTTAATTTCCCAGAATACACTTTACTTCTTCAGCATAATTGAATATACCTTCAACAGAGTTCAAGTACATCTGAAATACATTATAATATTGACAAATGAACTTAATGATAGAAAGATTAGACATGATTGAAGGTAGTGATGACAGAGGACAAAAATAATCTTATTAGAAAAAAATCTCTATAATTTCCTAGACAGAGTCAGAGAATCAACACCTCAGACAGGTTATATTCTTACCAGACAGTATTCTGACTGCATGCTGAAAGGAATTAAGGCAGCCTGCGAATATTTGATGCATTACAAAACACAGATGCAAATTTTAATATATGAACAGTAAAATATATTTTGTTTTGCTTTGTGCTTGCCTGACAGAGAATATTTTACTCAGCTGGAGTTTAATCACCTTATGACGCATGACTTGGAGTTTATTTCATCTGCATTATATAGTTTTAAAATAACTGTTCACCCAAATCAAGGACTAACCCTTGCATCTCCAAAATATGATCCTAATCTTGTGGCAACCTTAACAGTAATGTGAAGCATTTATTTTGTAATCACAAAATATGACTGAGATGTAGACAGTTGATCAATGTCTAAGAGCGCGATCACCGTCTACTTTCATACTTGGAGCTGTGTGTGCGCACATTACACTCATTTAGAGGAAGGGAGGAATGAAAAATGAGCTGCTGAGAAAGTGGAGTGGGCCTTACGAGGTGCCAGGTGTGAGCTCTACTTTAGGACCCGACACGGAGCAGACACGTTACAGAATAAGTACGCCTCGACGGTCAATTAAAAAAAAAAAACTTCTTTAATGCATTTCATTTTTCCTGGAAACGGTTTTCTATACTGAAACGAAAATACACGGAGAGCGAGAAGGAATTCAGCCGGATCCCCGGGTGACTCGCCGTCCGCCAATAAAAACAACGCGCCAGGCCCCGTAGATTAACCGTGAGGCAGCAACATGCCCCCCACCCGCCCCCACACACCAGCCCCCCACAGCTCGTGACACACGGCCCTGATACTGCGCACTGCACTGAGAGATTACTCTTTTAGGGCTCTCCTCCAGGATCTTTCCCAGGGCTTCGCAGATCCAGCCTCACGGGGGGGGGGGTTGGGGGGGGTGCTCCTGCTGTTACTGATGGGCTATCACGCCACCTCACACATCACCACTTCAGTCTCCTGGCCATGGATCGAGCCTTCCTCTCTGGGCCAGGGGTATTCAACTGTGAACTGAATGTGTGTGGGTTATAGTAGGGAGCAGTGCAACATCATGCAACGGTGAAAATTTGAAAATAAAATAAAAAACAATAAGGAGAAAGTTAAGAGTGACTGTCAAGCAACTATTTGTTGAATGCAGCTACTGCCAGGTGTGTGAGAACACACAATTGGTTCCCAATTGATGGCGTGTCACTGAAAAATTACACATGGGTTTAGTCAAGCCTAATTTAAACCATGGGAAATCTTCTGTCCTGGAAATACGAGCCAGTTTCCTTTCTTTATTGGAATGGATGTGGATGTATTGCAGTGCAACGTGATTGATTGTTCTGGTGCATTTATTCATCAACGATTGTGACTCACATCCACGGCGGATTAGAAAACCCAGAGAGCCAGTCGCTGCTCAGGCCCTGGAGGTACGTTTGACACCACAGGTAAACAGAATTAAACCCTCCAAGAGGAAATCCAGTTTGCCTTCACAACTCAAGCTCCTTGTTAGCCAGAGGCAAGGTGCCAGGATCTCACGCGTGCAACTTCCAGCCGAGCCCCGTGGCTCGGAGTGGACGTGCTGGTGGGCAGTGGAGACCCTGTGGGACCCTCTCATGGGGAAGTGTAAGATAATGGTTATGGAACCGGGCTTGAGCTGGAGGTTGCAGGCTCAAATTCCAATCGGGGCACTGCAGTTGTAAGCTTGAGCAGGCTACCCAACCAGAATTTATTCAATAGCTATCCAAATGTCCAACTGTATTGTACTTAAGAGAACTGTCTTTGAATAAATTAAAGAGAGAAGAAAATAATAATACTTTCTATGCATGGTCCAGCGAAGTACTAATTCGTTTTTTTTAGTTTTTTTTCTTTTCTTTTGCCCCTGCCTGTCATTACAAAGTCCAAAGCCTGTTGCTGCGAGAAAATGAATAACACTTTTTCTTATCCAGGAAAACCTGATACAAGTGTGTGAGTGTGTGTGTGTGGTGTCAAGCATTATGAAATGGTATATGCATTTTCAAATGCTTTATAGTCACGAAATTTTCAGCATAATCCCATGAACATACATTGATGCTTAGAATAAGTTCTTAGAAAGCAGAATACACAATGAAAGGAAATTATTTATTTTTCCACGAATAGAGTGGGTGGAGTCAGAAAATGTTTGTTTTGTATGATGGTTCATTGAGTAAATACTGGTATGTGACTATCGGTGCCAACAGTTCACACACAATATCACTGAACAGATTTTTAAAAAAATTTTAAAGACATTCCTTTGACTCATTAACATTTATAAACTGTCGCCTGAATGCAGTCCAAGCAAAGCAACCAGTAGTGTTAGTGTTTGGACTGTAGTTTGACTTTAATCCCAAGGTAAGGCTACAGCATCGTTTTTACATTAATTACTCACCCTGTATAAATACAAACATTACAACTACCTGTCGTTGGCAAATGTATGAAAATAAAAAGGAAGGATGTTTATAACTATTTCACTTTGAGTGCACATAGTGAAAATATTCAGTGTTTATTGAAATGTGACATGGTTCATATGAGTTCAAGAGGGACCAAAAGTACTGTTTAATAAAATGTGCTCAAATGGACTAATTGGAGTCGATTTAATGGCCGACATTTTACTGTGCGCCTTTCCCAAAAGATAGAAGCAACATTATGTTTTATACAGCTAAGATACGGACTGAAAGCGCGTACATAAAGTATGTCCACGCTTAATCTTGGACAAAACCTGGGCCGCCTTCCCCGTTTCAGTTCAGAAAGTTGTCGGTTGCACTGCAGCCTGCGGATCCCTGTTCCTATTGGCTGGGGCTCTTTTCCGAGGCCTAATGAGAAAGCGGACTAGGAAAGGAGAAGCCGCAGCGGCTAGATTTAGCCGATGATCTCAGAGGGGGGGTTTGATTGATCGCAGTCCCACGCCCGCCACATGTGCTGCCGATTTACGTTTCCTCCCCGTCGACGTGGGCGCGGCTGGTGCTTCTACGACGTACAGGCCGTGTTCCCATAGCTGCCGACAGCGGAACTCGTGAGCCCCCCCTTGTTCGCACGTCCGAACTCGGAGGATCTCTATGGTAAGAGCGAGGCGTGCGCTCGACTATCCCGTGTCGTGTCAGGACGCTTCTCCCGAAGTCGCTCTGTCATGTGGGAGAACTCTCTCTCTGAAGGGGTTCTGTACGTATCACATACGCGGAATGAGGCACGATTCCAAACTGCGTTTGTGTAAAAAAAAAAAAAAAAAAAAAAACCCAAAAGCTTTGAAGCGAATACCCATTAAACACAACAAACTGAAATGACCTGTCAAAAAAAAAAAAATGAGATGGAAAGAGAAGCTGTATAAATGATATATGTTCGGGTTTTATGGTGCAATAAAAAAAAATACATTTATTTGAAAACTACAGGAAATCACTCAAAGACTACAAGAGGTTCGGTATTTGTCTCGCGTGGGACGTAGATATGCCCTGCAAAACCAGAGACGAGCCGATCGCAATAGCTGAATAGTTGCTTTGAAAGTCGAATCTTTGATCCCCTGCTTTGATGTTTAGCATTAGTTTGGAGAATATTCCTCTCTATTTAGCTGAACAGTGTTGTGGATATCATCGTGCTTTCTCATTGAAAAACACCAGAGAAAGCACTTGACGTTTGTCTTTTTGAAAAACTACTATTGCCACTGTTTACCACATGCAACAGACGGGACAAAGCAGTGTAACCAATTAAAACATCAATCGCAGATCTGATCAATCCCAGGCCTCCCTACACAGGCTAAATGCAATGAGGTTGTGAAAGTCTGGAGGAAAATAAAGCAGTTTTAAATTTTTGTACCACTTGGCTTGCATTGAAAAGCAGACAAACTGCAGTGTCCCGAGTACTCCTTTCGACAGTGTGGTACTTTTCTAACTTTTTTCCTTTTTTTTCATAAAAAAGGAAAAAACTTAAGTACTATAGCAGAGGATGGTTAAAAAGAGAGAGGAAGAGAGAGAGACATTCATTACAGTATATACAAAGACGTGCCAGGGATGTTTTTCAGAGTCTACCAAAACCACAGCAAATAGAAGCCTTCTCGATGGTCCTCCCTGGACCGCAGCTATCTTTTGGAAGTTTAATGAGAAGGATGGCCTCAACCAACCAGGGCCCGCATCCTGTGACAGGGAACTGGAACTGGAACTGGAGCGGAGATGCGAGCTGACACAGGCGGAGGGAGCAGCTGCGGGAGTCGGGAGGTGGCCATTTTAAGTGCGTCCCACAGCATTTATGTCATTTCCTGTGTCCTGCTTTGTTCCCTCAGTCATAATGACAACGTGGGCAAGGCAAAGGGCACGGAACCGAGCCCAGCACTGGAATCCAGAAGCTGCAGGGAGAAGCTGCAGGGAGAAAAAAGCAGTTAAATCCTCCTAGTTTGCAGTGAGTCTGTAGTTCATATTGATGTATTTAACTCTGATATGATCATACACCACACAAACACATGCACACACACACACACACACACACACACATACAGACATAAACACACACAATGCACACACATACACATAGACACAGGCACACACACACACACTCTCTCACTTAACCTCAGATTATGTAGGTCCTCTAACATCACACAATGCTTACAGCATTTCCTACATTATCATTACCATTCAATTCAACGGTGCTTCAATATAAAGTCTAACGTTTTAACTTCGTCTGATGAAACGCTGCAAGGCTGAGTCTGAGCAGCCATTTCTCCAGGTCTCCAGAGGTCTCCAGTTTGGGGGCCCCACTCGCTGAAAGACAGAAAAATTTCCACGGCGGTTTAACCATGACCAGTTACCTACAGACGTGAATGCCTGTGGGGAGAATCTGGTGACTGTCTGATATGTGGCAAGATGCCAGTGGCTATTAAAAAATATATCCTTTATATTACACAGAGAAAACAGACAGACCAAAAAAAATATATATATATATTTTCAGAAAAGAAAACAAATGGAAGCTCTTTCCATGATGATGCTTAAAAATACACCAACCAGAGCTCGTTATTCAGTAGGGTGTTGATGATCGTATCTGTTGGGCATGGTGTATTTGAACAGACAGCCAGAGGGCTAACTCATACAGTTACGCCAGGGTTGCTAACTGTTGCACATTAACCAGGCCGTCCCAAGCTTTGGACTCGCCAAATTTGGGTTGCTGTTGGTTAGCAAGTACTGCAAAGGTAACACATTCACTAAATAACCAGCATTAACTAGTATCTTTTTCTTTTCTTTTTTCAAAGAGGACATGTTTTAAGATGAGACTACCTACACTCAAAGCTAAATACTGGGTAGGAAGTCTGGCCAGGAAGTCTTAATGAAATAAAAACCTGTTCAGAGACAACCAATGAAATATCACAATAACTTTAATCCTGGCGGAGGTTCTTGCTTTGGGGCAATCTCTTTTTCGTGATCATTACTGAAAACTGATTTGCCCAGGAGCATAATGGCAACTTTGTAAATAGTTGCCCTTCTTTTGTCTCCTAAAGAATGCATCATACAGCACCGTCTGGAATTGGTCCCTCAAAAGATCATGTGCACTGCAAATACGCAGACATCGCTGGGTCAGATCTGTCCGTCTGAGCAGATAAAGCCCTGCAGTCCGCCTGACGCTGTTTTCCCGGGGACTCCCAACCCAACCCTTCGGTTCGAGGGCGTTTTTTTAGAGCTCGCCTCTCACACAAAAAAACAGAGAAGAAGAATGCCTGCGGGGTCAAGCTATCGATAAACATCGAGCGCGTGCTCGCGGCGCCAGATAGCATCAAACGTCTTCTCGGCGACTGCGTGACTGCGGCGTCCAGATTATAAATCGCCACGGTCACGCAAAGACCCGAAAGCAAGATGCATAAAGATGTACGATGTCGACACTGCCAAGAGAGCACAGAACGAATTGTAGAACTATTAAATAAAGAATAGCAAAACATCAGACATATATGACATATGCAAGCCTTTAATTATGTGATGAAACAATATAATATTAAATAATATATAAAACAAGATCAAAGCCATTTATAATATACAAAACAATACAAAAATATATCAGACCGGTAAGCCAGTATGAGCTAATACTACCCGACTACCATGACCACAGGTAAAGGCTGTAACTATATACTCTTGTAAAGACATTTATTTTCTTTAATTGTTTGCAAATTTAGATCCACAAGTCAGGAAGTCGGGAAATCCCCAGAACACAGGCACTGCTGCATAATTTTGCATAATTCAGGCAAAGAAAATAAATATGTATTTGAAACCGCAGTGATTTGCTGTGTTTTCCTCAGGAGTGGAGGCCGTATCTGATCTTGGCTGACAGGCTTGGCACAGGCACGGAACCCGCCTGTGAGGCTTGTGTAACGGACGCTCACTTGGCACTGTCAGTGACAGGATACAGGCTGTTTAGGGCTGAAGGCTAGTGAGTGTGTGTGTGCGTGTGTGTGCGTGTGTGTGTGTGTGTGTGTGAGAGAGTGCGTGTGCGTGTGTGTGTGTGTGTGTGTGTGCGTGTGCGCGCATGTGTGTGTGTGAGTGTATCAGTGTGTGTGGGTGTGAGTGTGTGTATGTGTGTGTGTGTACGTGTGTGCGTGTGTGTGCATGTGTGCATGCGTGTGTGTGTACGTATGTGTGTGTGTGAGTATGTATGTGTGTCTGTGTGTGTGCTTGTGTGTCTGTGTGTGTCTGTATTCACTATAAAACTCATATATAGGTCTTTCAAAAGATGGTTATGATCTCAGTAGTCAACAGAACAGTTAGAAATGTCTATAAATTGAACAAAAATAAATTTAGTTTTGATCTAAGTTCCTGCTTAGAAACATTTTTACAACTTAGACAACATGCTTCCCCTACCCCCGGGATCAATTTATTCGCTCTTCAGATATGAGGAGTGAAATCAGAACCCTACACACACAGATATCTCATGTCCTTTCAACACAGAATTCATTAGCGAATCAGAGCGCTGGAAAGCAGTGAGTGAGCATGTGATATTCAACACACGCGCCAAATGCAGCTCCTGATCCAACCAGCCTGAGGCTAACCAATGACCCGTGTCTCTTCACTTCCTCATGTCTGTGCTAATTAACAAAAACACATCCACCATATAGGACTGTGGACCTCAAAATATTGTTTTTACTCCGCCCGAACCTGTTTGTGCAACGTCCGAAAACAAATATCGCCCGGCGGTGACTGTTGGGGGAAAGAACGCCACCGGAAGGTCCTCCTATTGTTGCTTTTCCTCCGTGGAAACAGCTGTCTGAGGCGACAGGTTTCTACTGTGGTTCGCCCTTTCCCCATCACGCCCACACGTACGCATAGCGCAGGCCTGGACTCAGTTCTCATCCCCTCTCTCACGATGAAATGCAGCAATCGCTATCTTTTTTTTTTTTCCTTTCTTGGAATGTAAAAAGACGAGAGAGATAGATAGCAAACGTGGGAGAGACAGTTAAAAATAAAAGAAAGTATGATGGTGTGTGCGTGTATGTGTGAGTGAGTGAGTGAGAGAGAGAGAGAGAGAGAGGGAGAATGATTCGAAAGAGAGGACAGGGAGGGTGCCTTCTGATAAGGAGCTTTGTCTGCTGATTGGCAAAACTGGCTCCAGAGTTGTTTTGGCTGCAGATTACAACACTGTGGTTCAAAGTCCTGCCCTTCAGAGCTTTGATAATGTTGCTGTCTCTAACTCAGAAAACATTACTGCGAATCACATTATGACATCTCTGTTCTCCCTCAGAGAGAACATAAGGAGGACTGTCGTACGATTGAAGATCTTCTCTGAATCTTGCCCCTTTCCATTGCACTGCTCATTACCATGTCCAACCACGTAGAAACCATAAGCTTGTCTACTCGTAGTTCACAATTGATCTCAGTTAGTTTTAGGAACAGGGTTCACATTTATTTGTAAAAAAAAAAAAGCTAAAAAAACAATACTAGTACAATACTATAGTCTGCATGGAAGGTGCTTGAACCTATCACATGCCACGATGTTGTATCACGCAATTCTCACGCACTGCCAACTCTGCAATTTTATTTTACTTAAGAGACTACAATTACCTTTTACATTGCCATTTTGAAGTTGAAAAATAGCATAAAAAGACAACAAAATATATTCATGTTTGATAATGAACAGTTTCTCCAATTTATAAACTGATTCAAAATTTTCAAAGTCATTTCGGGCTGGCACTGTCAGATCTGTGGTGCATGCGGTAAGGTTAGAAGGTGGCATCGCTACACTGGAAAGGTTTATCTCAAAACTGGCCGCCGCTAAATCATTTGAACTCAATAGAGCACTAATTATGAATTCCCTAACCTCACACTATAGTTATCTTATAGTTTTTTATGATGTGACATATGCCATATCATTACTGTCATGATGCTCATCATTACGCATTTCATGATCTTATTTCTGTTATGATTTGGTTGTAATGTTTACTGACGCTTATGATAAGGGCTATGCAATCCTCAGAGGCAATAAAGGTGTTATGAAAACCCAATAGAGTTCACCCAAGTACAGGAAAAGATCATTCTTGTGGGCGCGTGCAGTAGTGACTGTTGGCCACAGGTTTTACATGAGGGGCAGCTACAAACCGTGCAATGCAACAGCAGTCATTGTGATACCATGAAAACCTCTCATGCGTTCTTGCTCTGTTTCAGATGAAGTCCCTCTGACAGCACCGCTGGCCTGAACGGTCGCTCATGTCTGCCACCTGCAGGACAAACAGAGGAAATGTTTTTGAGCATCATGAATAAAAAATGTCCTGTCTACCATACTGTCCTACTGACACATGTTACATACTACAGGTTACAGCAAGAACTCATACTTAAATTCTCGGTGAGGCAAAGATGCATCTTTGTTTTCACATCTTCTAAGATAATATGGGTAAAAGTATCTGTCAAATGCCAAAAATTGGATGTTAAATTCTATAAGGCAAATATAAATATTTTCTCTTTTTTTGATCCCTTTCCTAAATAATTATGAGGGAAATACTCAATGATTACACAAGAGACATGTGGTAGCTGGCTTATTTACATTGGCAGGTGCAGGGCATCTGGGGGGTTTTTGGGCTAAAAGTCAAAGCAGCTTGTGTACTCATTGCTTTTGATAACAGGACATATTCCCAAGGACTGAACCACAAACTTTCCACAATTACTCACAGTCTTTTCAGGGTAAAATGTCAGGACAGGGTGGTGGAGACTGATAAACCGTGCAGACTTGACTATGGTTGAATAAACTGCATGTTGTTTACACTGTGACCGTGATTCGTGCACATTCCAGTCACAGAGCTTAGCACAAGGTTAAATTCTCTACTGGCGGGTGGCACTGTCTCCACAAGGGAGGGGAATATCAGCTGAAGATCATTTTAAACTGTGTAATATGCTAAAATGTGCACGCAAGAACGCACACACACACAAACACACACACACACACACACATACACGCACATGCATGCACACACACACACACACACACACACTCATGCACACACACACTCACTCACATGTGCACACACACACACACACACACACACACACAGATATGTGCCTACCTCACACAGTTTTAAGTAATTACACAATCAGCTTGAATCTTCCTCCTCTCTGGGATGCACAGAAAATTATCCAGGTATCTGATATCATAAAATGAAGTCCAAACATCAACAGCCCAGTATATAACACAAATAAATGTTGACACATTAAGAATGAAAGTAACTAAAATGGTTGTTCCTGTTTGCTTACGAGCAACAGAGTACAGAAGCAGTCCGGAAACTGGACCAGCAACTACATTTTACCCTTCACGGAGACCCTCAACCTACATTCACTCAGTAAATATGCAGCAGTGTGAAAAGATGAGATGCTGAATTTACACCATTCTGCCAGGTAAATAAGTAATTGAATGTAATAATATTATAGCTCTAACATTCTCCATTTGCCTCTTGCCCTCTGACAACGGCCGTCTGCTTTAAGTGGAGCAGCAGGTGACTCCTCCCCTGATTAAAATGGCCATTTTGTGAATTTGTGGAGGACGGATAGTCTACTGCAATGATTTGCAAGCTGCAGCCCTCCGGTGTTTTCAACAGCTTTTCAACATTTAAGCATTTTAATTTAAAACTTTAACAGGCTAAGTAGCCCAGATATCTTGTTTCCTGGGCTGCTGATTAAAAGGAAAGCACGTAAAAACCCTGCAGACACCGGACTTGTTGAATCACATTCAACCATTCAGCCTGGTCCAGCATGGGAGCCATTTTGTCTTTTGAGTTTTTTTTTTTTTTTTTGGTTAAATTAAGTTAGAGAATGGGCCCTGAGCCACTGAGTATTCGGGATTTATTTTGGCCAACAAATCAGCAACCAAAAAAAAAAAAAGGACAAATTAACAGCGCAATAAACTGCCTTTATTGATGAATCAATAGATGATTAACAATGAAAACCAGCACACCCTGTGGCTCTCCAGAACCAGAGTTAGCCACCACATAGTTACTGTCATGAGGTTTTAACAAAAGCTGCCCCTTTCAATTTAATGTTTTTCTTTCACTTTTTCAGACCTACCTTCCATCCCACAAGCCTCCACCCCTGTTTAACGGAGTGTAAGTCTGTGATTAGTAAGCTACAGTTCCCAAGGAGGCCCGGCGGCTTTATTTCAAAGCAGCGGCTGAAGTAAGCCTCTCCCTCGCAGACATGTTTGAGTAATATTAGGCAGAGCGGGCAAAACACATTCCTCAGAAAATGAAATGGATTGGGCTCGGATCTGGTTAGCCTAGCGGAAGCAGGCACATGCAAGCTACAAAAACTCCCATTCACGGGCGATATTGTTCCATATATTTAGGTATGTAATCCGCTGAGGATTCTGGGAACATGCGGTGGCTCTCAAAGGCCCCCTGGCTGCGTGTACGATGGGGGGGGGGGTCGGCTTATTGAAATTAAGTCGGGGCCCCTGGGCCCGGTGAGAGGGGCTATTTGTTCAGAGAGCAGTGGGGCGCTGGCTAGCCTTTGATGGGCCCTCGTCTCTTCAGGACACCCTACGCCGGGGTACAACCACACCCGTAGATTGCGGCCATCTCCTAGCAACAGTCGGACCCCACAGAATTTGGGAAGGGGGGGGGGGGAGGCTGGGCGGTGTGGCTAAGTTTGGAGGGTGAGGGGATTCCAGTCGAGAATAGAGACCTGGTACCTCTGGTCTATGGAGCGTAACACAGTTCTCAGGAAAGAGGTAAGTTTGATATAGAGTTTGCCAGTTTGATATAGAGCACATGGAGTATCCATGGCTGCTAACTGCTGTACAGACAACTGTGATCTATCACATCATCACAAAGGTGGACAGTTGTGACTTAAAAGTGTGGGCCGTGACAGGGCAGGTCACATGACAGCTGCTTCACCAATCACTTCTGGGGAACGGACAGTGAAAGTGAAATCAACGTGAAACCGTGGAACCATAACAAGAAGAATGTTTTTTTTTTCCGCTCCACCAAACATTGCAAAATATAATCAAACAGAAGTGATAGAGAGAAAAATAACTTTTGTGTTTGCTCGATGGATTAAAAAAAGATCTCTGCCAAAGAGGGGTAATGTCTCATTGCTTACATCCAGCTCCGATGTGTTTATGACACAAATTGTTCATGAAATAAATATACAGTTTTGACCTTCGAAGAAAATAAACAGTCACCAGCCAACCCTGATGGGATTCTATTCACATCAGTCACCCTCAAACTTTTGCAAACAAAGCCTCAGTCCTAGTCTCATGATATTCAATATTACACACAAACATACAGCATGAGCATGCACGAACAAACACACTCACACACAAACGGAAACATGCTTAAACACACACACACACACACACACACACACACACATACATACATACAGTAAGCTCCATAATATCAGGGACAAAGACCAATTTTCATACATTTTGGTTTCACAATGTAGAAATTTGAATTATTCTTTCCTATCAGAGTGATGGCAAGAGCGAAGTGTGGAGGCCAAAAGGAACTGCCCAATATCCAAATCACCCCTCACCCCCCTCATCTTTGAAACATGGGGGTGGGGGTAATATTGTTTGGGCATGTATGACTGCCACAGACATAGGCTCACTTGTCTTCATTGATGATGCAACTGCTGATAGCAGCAGTATGAATTCTGGATTCTAGATAAGTAATCTTTTTGTTTCTTAAAAAATCCTGTCATACCTGATTGAACAAGAAAAAAAAACACACACACACGCACACACGCATGCTCACAGACACTGTGTCTGCTTTGGCCCGGCTGATGTTGTGATAGGTCTCTGTCAGGATCTCCGCAGGTCATCTCCTCAGCCCTCCAAAACAAACGTGCTTGTTCAGGACACCACGCCCATGCCTGGTTCGCTCCCCACCAAAAACAGCAATCTCAGGCTGAGGTTTCCTTCTCTGCTTAGGGTTACCAGATTTTTGCCAAAACTGGACAACAGCTGGGGAGCAGGTGGGGAGCTGTTGGAACCAATGGTGGACCGAAGGTAGTTATCGGAACGCATCATGGACCAGGGGTGGTTAAGATGTGAATTCATCACAAACTAATGATAAATTAGACCAGGAAACTCATTACATCGTCCAGTCAGGGCCATAAACCAGACCTGCACAACGAATTTGAAAACCGGACATTCCTATCTCTACTCCCAGCTTGCACAGCAAGCAATCCACTGCTGCTTTCAGTTACAAGTGATCCACAAATGCCTTCTCTGTGTCAATTTTATTGCATGGGACCCACTGGAACAGTGCCTTAACACATACCGAACTATGGGACCCATCCGCACACTGGAACAGTGCCTTAACACATACCAGACCATGGGACCCATCCACCCACTGGAACAGTGGCTTAACACATACCAGACCATGGGGCCCATCCGCACATTGGAAAAGTGCCTTAACACATACCAGACCATGGGGCCCATCTACACACTGGAACAGAGTCTTAACACATACCGAACTATGGGACCCATCCGCACACTGGAACAGTGTCTTATAAGATACCAGACCATGGGGTCCATCCACACACTGGAACAGTGTCTTATAAGATACCAGACCATGGGGTCCATCCACACACTGGAACAGTGTCTTATAAGATACCAGACCATGGGGCCCATCCACACAGTGCGAACCTGTGTGTGGACAGGATGAACCACCCAGCAGCCCCTACTGTTCTTGTTTCTTGAGGAATCCCAAGCAAGCGCATAATTACCTCCACTGGATGGAATGAGGGACAAACAGACACTTTTTAAAGAGCCACGTGCTGCTCTCTCACTCGCTCTCTCGCTCTCTCGCTCGCTCTGCGTGCTGCTCGGAAGGGAGCGGGCCCACCGCTGGTCAGAAGCCTGCTTCAAAGCGCCCCAGCCCGTTCCCCAGGACCGCTCCTCCTCTAAAAAACGCACGTCCTCGCGGAGGCCAAACAAAGAGGCGACTCTGTCCGCCTCGCCCGGTCAGGTAGAGACCACCCGGGACGAGAGGAAGGGAAAGAAAAAAAAAATAAAGATAGCATCCGAGGTTTGACAGCGAGGATGCGTTTGAAGAGCATAAAGACCGAATTATGCTTGGGCGTAACTGAAAAAAAAATACATCACCGGGGGCAACTGAATTACTCGCATTGTGAGGGGTAGACTCAGCTGGGTTTACTGGAGGGAAAAACGCAAGTGTCCTAATGAAAAACTGCTTCATGTATGAACTACAGATGTCAGTTATAACCCAGATATTGCCCAGATATTACATCTGTTCCTCATCCCCCCCTCCAAGAGCTAATGAACGTGCATCTGGAACCTTACAATCAGCGATGTCTGATTAACAAAAAAAGAAATGTCAGTCAGAGTACTTACCCTCTTCGTTTCCACTAATTAAAGCTTGCACCCCTTCCACGTGGGTTGAACTGAAGCTGTGGGGAAATAACAGGGTTGATTAACCTCCCTGTCAACTGACTTCACATTGGCAGTTCCAGCCTGTTTTTCTGTTTGTTTGTTTTTTGTTCACTACCTATATATCTTGCACTTCATAAAATATTTTAAGTGGCCCATGAAATTTATTTGATTACACCAAGAGTAGTTATCACTGGTTGAAAAATAACCAGGAAAAACTGGGAAAATAGTCAGTAGTTAGAGTGTTGAGCCCTCAGGTTGCCTGACCAAACCACCTTGCTTTTATGAAATTGCTTTTATTTAAAGTTGAAATAAAGCTGTGGCAAGAAGTTCACGAGGAACCGTGGCAAGGAAATACATTTCAAGAGCCATTATGTGCAGTCAGCCATCGCCACGTACATCCAGTAATGTTTTACACTTGCCTCTGTGCCCCTCCAACTATGAAAAAGCAGGCCGGAGTCTAAAGAGTTTTAGACAGAGGATCGCGTTGCTTTTGACGCGACGCACACTGAAAGAGCCAGGACAGGCTGAAAGCCTCAACTTACCAGCGCCATCGCTGCCAAAACAAGTCCCGTCGTGCTGCCGGAGAACCTCGTCTACTCTTACCAGCTCGGAGTTAATAACGGAGCCCCTGGCAAAGGTCAGTCCGCGTGTTAAGAAACCGTCTGTTAGCGTCCTCCCCCTGAAAGGGCTGTTTTCTATCGTTCAGTCAGCGGCGGGAATCCGAGAAGGTCAGAGCCCCCTTTATGTGATGAATGTCATGCCACTATTAAAACAAGTTTCCTCCCGAGGAGGGCAAGGGACCCCCGACTCAACTGGAGCGGCGCTCTGTGTGTGCGTGTGTGCGTGTGTGTGAGTGTGTGTGTGTGTACTTGTTTGTGCTTGTGTGTTCATTTTATAAAAAAATGTTTTTTTTTTTTTTTTTACATTACTCTTCATTACATGGCATAATCTCCATTTTCACTCATTTTAATTCAGGTGATGCTACAGTACATAAAAGTCCGTGCGTGTTCGCGTACGATAGCATACCCTGAGTTAAAATAAGTTAAACTGGAGATTTTGCCTGAAGCGTAAAAAAATAATAAATGGACACACAAGTGCAGACAAGTGTGGACACACACACACACACACACACGCACACACACACACACACACACACACACACACACCATTTAAGGTTTTGGCATGTAGAAACGGTAAATGAAACGGGCCCTGGCTCCTGAACAGGGGGATCTCCCGTCCCTGCACAGCAGAACAGGGCCCGGTGCACACAGAGACTCATAGCGGGACTCATATTGAATCGGTGCGCCTGCTCTAACCTGGCTAGACGGGCCCAGCAGGGTCCAGACCCTTGGCCCCAGAGCAGACGGCAGAGGGGGGGAACGCGGGGGCCCACAGGGGACGCTGGTGGGTAAAGATCAGGCCTCGGTCTCCCACTGCTGGGTCCCAGAACACCAAAAAAAAGGAAAACCACCCCTGGATCTCCAAACTCATTTAGCCACCAGACAAGTGACAATTAAAAGTTATGTGTGAAATGCAAAACCAAAAACGAAAGTAGCATGTTCAAATATGGCTGCTTAGAAACTGCGACAGGTTATTTGAATCAACTTCAACTGTATTTATTATTAGGCGTATTTATATTTTGGGGTATTACTGTATGATATTTTTGTGGAAATATATATGCCATTTTAAATCTGTAAAAACAAATAAATAAAAAAATTTTTTAAAAAAATTAAAAATAAATATATATATATATATATATACTGTATATTCATAACTGTTTAGATGTTTTAACAGATATGGTTTGGAGTCATTAGACTCCAGTGTTGCATTCAGTATGTGAATAGCCACTGGCTAAAATTTCACCATTATTACAGTATCACTTTGCTGGCATGTGAATTGTTCAGCTTAACACACAGCTTTGGCTATTGTAATGTGCCTCTGTGGTGATTATTATTTTAAATTCATAATTTACCTTTGTGCACTGACTTCAAGCGCTACACAATACCTCTCTGCAGTAAGGCTACGCGTTCAGGGTTTGGACCTTCGTGCAGTTGTACCAGTCGCACTGTTCATGAACACAAACGATCGTCTTCAAAGCGTTTGCGTCTCGCATGCGAAACGTCGGCAGTTATTGAAACCGGGGGGTCAGCGCATTGAATGAAGAACGCACTCGAGCTTTTTGAAGTTTCGGTGGCCGGGGTTCCGTCAAAGAGCATTATCTCTGCAGACTAACAAACGCCGTCTCGTTTTGATGAAGTAAGAGTATAATGATCTCTGTCTCCTTCTCCTGCCCGGACAAACAAAGCTGTCTTCAATAGCCTTTTCATTTCTTTGAGACCATTACTGCGGCTTTTTTTTTTCTCTCCCGCTGTCACTTACGTTAACAAGAACGCGTATTTAATTTCAAAAAGAGAGATGACAGCAAAACAAACAGAAAGGAGAAAAATAATTATAAGGGACACTACAACACGGCACCCATAAAGTATTAATGTTCTGCTTTGAAATGTTAATATGAGTGAAAAGTGACTTCATCGCTTTTGAAGAAAGGAAGGAAACAAGGAGAGATACTGAGACAAAGCGAGGTCAGGATTTGGGCATTTGAGTGGTTTAGTCAGTTGAGGTGGTTGCCATGAGAGCAGATTGGATCTAACAGCTGAGATGAACCAGGTTTGAATGAGCAGGAAGTGACATCACTGGCATATCATTTCATTATGTTTTGCCATTTCCTCTCATCTGTATTACATTTTTTGCCAATTTAGATTAAGGACTTTACTTGATTGTACAACTGCAACACCGCAGCCATCAAACCAACCACCACTGATTTCGGCAAGTCCGGGTCCCTAACCGCTATTCTACACAGCTATCCCAACATTACTGGTTTCCTATGACCATGGGTGAGGTGAGTTGAACTAGCCAATCACAAGCAATGACACTCACAATGGTCTTCAGTCAGAGATACGCCTGTCTACCAATCAAGGGACACTATGGACTGTAGTGCTGAAAAGGACAGCACGTATGAGTATAGATACGTTACCCAGTGCAGATGTTACACAATCCAGTCAAGTGACACAGTTGCCACTTGTCCATGACGGGCGTGCCGACATTTATGAAATTTGGGCTGACAGCCCAAAATCAGGTCTGCAGCGTACCTTCACAGTTCTCAAGCACGGCGGGTGCCACTGCTAGGCCTGCGCAGACAGGGCAGGCTGGGGTAGACCGTATGAAGAAGAACACCTGGCCAGGCACGCGAGTTTGCCTGCGTACGGTTTTGGTCTGGAACAACTGCCCCCGGTTTGACACGAGGATTCTAAGCATGATGGCGACGATCCTTTAATCTTCCAGCCAATCAGAGAGCAGGAAGGTCGCACCGGCGGAACCGTTTGATCTTCTACGTGAGGTAAACACTGTAGCCGTGGAAACACAGGCAGGGCTTTCAGCATTCACAACCCCACCCCCCACCCCTCTGAAAATTGACTAAAGCCACTGTGAATCAGGATGTCTACCACGCATGAGCTCAAAGATCCAAAAACAAGGACAAGTCCAGATTAGCATTATCATTGAATGGGCCTCTTTTTGTAGCTGAATTCAAAAGGATATCTGTCACTGGAACACTATTATATTACAGCTGCACGGTATGGCTAGTGTGATCTGAACTTGTTTCTTTACTTTGCATGTACAGTGCATAATAAATAATAATAAATAATTACTATAGTAAAAAAAATAATGAAAAGGCACTGATTTTGTTAATTAGCTGGGGAACGGTTCTTTATGTCCTGTCTGACCTGTTCAAAAAGGAAGGTGTCCTCATTATAAAAATCACATATTCTTTTTGATCAATCAAACAAAAAAGCATGCACACAAACTTGCATACACACATGCACACGCTCATGTACGCGGATGCACACATACACACACACACACACACACACACACACACACGTACACATGCATACATGGAAGTTATATTATTTCACTCCTGATAGAAATATGCACTGGCACTTTCACATGTGAAGGGATTTATAACCCCAAGAGCAACAATAAAAATTGACTGTCTTGACCTCTGTGATTGAGATTTGGTGGAAAAACAAAAACAAAACCCCACTTGTATAGGTGCTAGCCTTCAAATCCAGAGTTTGCTAGCTAATACAACCGTAAACAGCTAGAGTCACTGGCCTTGCATGTACATGCATACATACCACCTTCAAGCTCAAGATTAGCTGCTACTCAAATCAAAGTCAGGTTATTTTGGCAAGAGGACAAGGCCTTTTCTGTGATATAAGAGCGGGGGGAACAAACCTATGTCAAGAGAAGTGTGTTTTCAAAGCACTGGTTTACATAACCAGGCCACTGCAGGGTTCTGCAATAGGGTAAAAAAAGGCTGCATTTATAACATGTAGCGCTTTATACATAGCACATGTTCATTTGTAAACACGAGCCCCCTCCACCCTCACAGGCTCAGCGGGGACATTTAATCTATTTTTACTTTCAGATTCTGGCTCCTCGACTTTAAAGGGAAAGATTTAATAACCTAAGCTAGCTTCCTGCTGCCTGACTTACTTGCCAGTTTTGTGTAAGTAGCGCAGGGGATTTTTTAAATCTTTTTTGAAAATGTTTTTTTTTTTTTTTTTTTTTTAAGGTTCCCTCGCGTTCCCCTCGCCTTGGCGGATCACCGGCGGGGGCTACGTTAAATAAACGGGTCCGCAGAGAGCCACCGGCGGTACCGCAGGAAACATCGTGGCGAGGGGTGGGGAGGGGGGGGGTGTGTGACCTGTGCTGAGAGTGACCGAACGGATCCGCCCACGGGCCGGCCAGGACGACGGGAGCCGCGGGATTTTTAACTGACGAACCCCGGGTTGCGTTAACGGGGGTTTTAGCGAGCCGAGACGTGGGGCGGGGCGGGGGCGCTGTCGGAAGACCGATCAAGGACGTGGAAATGTGATTTTTCACACGGCGCTGAGCGGGACAACCGTTTCCATTCATTTGTTTTTCCCCCATTTCCCAACAGCAGAACGGTTTTGGAGGGAAACCGAATAGTGAGTAATATATATCAGAGCGGACACCTTGAAAAAATTTGAGTGACTGCAGAACAGGAAGAAAAATAGTTTTTACGGTTTGTTAAAATAAAAAGATAAATATAAAAACAATTCATTGCATAGAAAAGGTCCATTAAAGTCCATCATTGTATGCGGAAAAAAATTCTATGAAGAATACAGTGATCCTTGAATCATGAATGAGAAGATCAGAATTGACATCTTGGAAGGCTGTTACAAATTTCATGGGAACACTTCATTTCATGGGAGCAATTTTTCAGCTGTTCCGTTATTATCCAAAATTATGGCACAGAAATCCACCGCATAAACTCTTCCTCTGTATTACATTTCACATCAACATTCTGCCTGTCTGCCATTTGTAATATTTCACATGACAGGAAGCTATCATACCCTCATGGGGCTTTTTGGTATTTGGTATACAACCATCAATTTTGTGTAAGCTAAAATATATACTTTTCTGTTGTGTACATATTGATGTAAACTGAATATTTTGTCCACATTTTGTGGTTTCCTGGTTTTGGCTTCAAAATAAAATATTCAATGAATACAGTCGATTCCAAAGATGTGTGTCCTTACTGCCTCTAAATCACAATGTCGACAAGCACATTCTGTCAGTTTCTGGTGGTTTCATCTTCTAACTTGTCTATAATGTATACAAATATCTGTCGACTGTGACCCAGAGGTCAGTCAAGTGTAAATGTTTGTGATATGAGCAACAGCAATTTTCAAACACAGTTTACCACTCTACTATTATCATGCAATTAATTGTGCTTTTTAAAACCCATTTGCATGGACATTTCCTATATTTGTGCCTACTAGCGATTTTCAGAGACAAACTGTGCTCCAAGAGGAAGGTCTCTAATGTCAGGAATCTGCACCGGGAATCCAAATATGAAATCTGATTGGATGCAACTGTGTCACCTGGTCCTGCCTTCAGCAACCTCATTGGAACAGGGAATACTTTGAAGTGTATTTGAAGTGTTTTTATTTTTTATTTTATTTTATTAAATCCGACTAACACTTAAGATAACCCTGATGAGGCAAGGATGGAAAAATAAATAATCTACAGTACTGGAGGTCACTCGGTCAGATATAATCCAGACTTCCATGGGATACAATGCTGCCTGTTAACACGTAGGGAGTCTATATAAATGAGGACTGAATCATTTGCAGCGCTATAATTTGGATCATGATTTTTATGCCAACAGTTTTATTAATATGAGTTTTTGTGCTGCATAAAAAATGACAATATTATTCCTATTCAATTTTGTAGTATGTTGTCCTTTGCCCCAATTGTAATATAAATGCAATGGTATATAAATATTATTTTAAAAAATTTTGGTTTAGTTCAAGAATTATTTAAACTAAAATGAAATAAATTTTTTTGCAACTTCCTGTTTAGTTTTGAAACTCCCATAATGCTGCCTTTTCTCCCCTGCCTGCAGCAGTACAAAAAAAGGTGTTGCATTCTGGGTAGTGGGAGAAAGAAAATAATCTTTCACTGTCTGTCTTACATTTAAATGAAATATGGATGTCATCGTCGTAATGTAATGTTATTTTTCATCACAGCCAGTTGTGTACCTTCGAGGCTTTTGAAATGTTATGAAACCAAAGCATTAACAAAACGCCATGATGAATCTGCGTTTTATACCCTGCGGGAACAAATAAACCAGATCCCAGTGAAACAGCGCATAACTGCTGTCAAGCCATTAGATCCAAGAATTCATCTCATGGCCACCAGCTTAGCGACAGAGTTTCTGTACGTTAGCTTAATGTTTTTTGGGTTTTTTTTCCGAACCGACTTGGAATTCTGTAGCGTGTATGATCAATGATCCATCCTACGAATGTTGGTGTCAACCGATATTTTCTTTGTCGACCAAAACCACTCCGGAATGCCTCAGTGGAGTAACGTGCTATTCATCTGTAATACTCGGTGGAAAACGTCAGTTGTGTTTATATTTTTGCGTGTGTGTGTGTGTGTGTGTATATGTGTGTTGGGGGGAATATCATAAATCCATAAGTCGGTCCTACCAGGCAGAAGCTCTAAACAACATGCCAAAATAACGGTTTTGAGGAAAAATGAAAGCTCTGGAGGAGGGGGCCCCCATGTATAAAAGCGTCTGGCT
Organism: Anguilla pacifica; assembly: GCA_039654925.1. NCBI lineage: Eukaryota > Metazoa > Chordata > Actinopteri > Anguilliformes > Anguillidae > Anguilla > Anguilla pacifica. The sequence continues at coordinate 10,455,021 of CM077291.1, read as the reverse complement.
TTTATACATGCGCTCCCCCCTCCCCCCCCCAGATCCATCCACCTCCTCTTTGGGCGCGCCCCCTTCCTGTCAAACCTGCAGGCTGGGGTGGCGCGTCAAAGGGGAACCCTGGGCGTCCCGCTATCTCGCCGAGGTCAGGAAGCCAAAAAAAACGGGGGGGGGGGGGGGGGGGGGGGGGTCTGGTATGGAAATAATATCCCGCGCGATGCCGCGGGCAGATAAGGCCTGAGGAGGAAGGAGAGACTTCAGACCGTGTCATCTCGAAGGAAACCGTGCTAGCGTTCATATTCCGCTTTTTCTTTTAGAAAGAGAGAAAAATAAAAGAGTGAAAGAAAGAGCAAGGAAGAAGGAGAAAGAGAAAGAAAAGCAGCGTTACTGAAATAAATCAAAGCAAATACCTGACTTTTCATCGGTATACATACATGTTTTGTGGCTGTGGGGCACAGAAGAAGACTATGTTCAGGTCACCCTTGAAGAGAAAATGAACAACTAGAACAAACTTGCCCAGTTTGCTCATTTGTCTTCATGTTATTTTAAACAAACACATGAGAACGCCCCAGAACTGGGGTCTGAACTTGTGAGTGAAACTCTGGGAGCCTCCAGGTCACATACATTCATTGGGCCCAGTAATTAATCCATTTTGTTTTCTGTGGTTATTTACTGGCCCTAATAGAACCAGTTCCAGAAAACTCAGTGACTCCAGGGCCAGGGCTGGTAGAATTAAAAGATATTGACGAAAAAGATGGATGATTTTAAGAGCCCTTGCTGCCTTTGCTCTGTCTCAGCTGTTACACTAAAAAGCAGAGGTCTCATAAAGAGGACACCTGGAATTATATCAAGATTTCGAATCACAATTTAGGCTTGATGACATGCCGTATTATGCGTCTGTCCTTCTTTGTTTATACTTTTAGCTCATTCATATATATATTTTTTTTTTAATGTGGCCTGGTACATATACAGGCTTGTTGGATTGTTGTTTTGATCTGAACACATCTTAAGTGTGAGAGTATGAGCAGGATGTTTCAGGGTCTTTAAAAGCCAAACTTTTAAAAAATCTTTTTAACCTAAGCCTGCGAACGTCTCCTACCAGAACATTCCACCAGATGTGCTCCGTGTGTCTTTTCAGCGAAAGATAATTAAGAGAAAAATACAACAGAGTGCCATGTGTGTGTCGTCGAAACAGAGAGGCAGAGGTCTGAGTAGCGGTTATCTCGGTCCTGACAGGGGGATGAAAGGTGGGTCAAAGTTAAAGGATACGGTGGTCGTAACCCCCCCCCCCGCCCCCCCTTCCCATCCCCATCCCCCAACCCTCCCCCTCCGATGTCAAACTTGACCTTTGCCTGAGTTAGACTCCGCCATGTTTACCATGGTAAACTGCAGAGACCCTCTTTATTGGACGCCCCACCCCGCCCCCCACCCCCCGCGGGAGACTTTGGCTCCGAGCCGCCATGTCGCGAACGTGCGGGAGAGATAGCGACGGTCGAGCCTCGCTGACCCAACGGCCAATCAAAGCGCCGGGGTCAGCAGGAGCGTTTGCTTGGCCTGCGACATTCCAGGAGGCATTGTGCGCCGCCAGGACCTCACCTCGGGCAGGACCAGCGGGTCAGGAGGGGTTTGGACCCGGCCAAATATTGGAGCAGCAAACCGAGTTCCCAAAGGGCGCTCACATACCGTATTTGTTCAGTCACGAGACTCTCCCAAAGTGTGGCTACATCTTCTGAAAGGAAAGGAAACGACCCCTGAATTAGAGTTCTGTCTGGGAAAACGAACATTGTTCACACATACGCTGACTTTCAGAACACCAGCGCATGTATTTTAAAACACTGATTTTTCGGAAAGAGCATCAAATGGACCTGAGCCCCTGTTCCCTTGTATTCCAATCAACAGACAACCAGGATTTAATTTTATTGGTGTAAACATAAACACTTTCTTTCCACTTTTCCCCATCTAAGATTTAATAGTCCGTGTCCTGTATCACAAAGCAGGGTTACTGAGTTAGCTGGGTAACTGTACTGCAGTAAAACCCAGGACAGCCATTTTTAATTCAGTCAATGCTCCAGGTTTGGGAAATTTCCTGGTTTTACTCAGTGCAGCTATCCAGCTGACTCAGTAATCCTGCTTTGTGAAACAGGCCCCTGGACATGGAGTCTAGTTTGGGCAGTAACCCTTCACACAGCTGCTTGTGGTCTCTATCTAACCGGCAAACGTTTGGTGTCGCGTTTCTTCTGAGAATGGGACACATAAAGCAGGAGAAAGCCGGAGCTTGCGCAGAGGTCAAAGGTCAGAATTAATCAGGCTCATTCCCGTGTCACTGCTGTGGTGGGTACCCTCATTTCTGTCCCGATTTCTTGCCTTGTTAACCCTAATGGCTGTCCAAACTCATTGTAATTGGATGCTTTGTTAATATGATTAACCTACACGGCTTCGTTTATCAACTGAAAACAGATGTTTCGTCTTAAAGGATGTTTACTATATAGCTCTAAATGCCAAAGCTGCAGCGTGTAACTGAAGCATTGTTAATGTTTGATCTCTGGTTTTTGAATAACTGTTTTTATTTTACTTCCTTTGATGCCTGTCTTTAACGAGAGAACTTTAGGTTTTAGAGAGCCTGCTGTATGCAAAAGGGGCATTTTCGCTGCCTGGATAAATCACTAAGCACCATCCTGAAATGTCAAGCACCATGCGGTGCATGTGGGTTTTTTTTGAACAGCATTTCTGTGGCGTTCCTCGACGGACCCGCTAGCTATAAGAAGGCCCTGGTTTACGTGGCTGTGATGCAGAAAGGGCTGATTCAGGGTACAGCGCTCGCTGTGTTGACTCTGCTGGGGAGAGCTGGCCGACTCTTAGGCTCTGTATGAAGACGCAAACCTGACCCTGTTTCTTTTTCCCCCTGAGTTTCAGGGGTCAAAGGGTCAGTGGAGATGAGCTAACGGCTAGCGCCGCCGTGGTCGATGTTGGTTTTCATAACCGACGTTTCAGCCCGGAACCTCTGTCACGTTCCCGCAATGGCCCCATTGCTGACTGCGTTGGGGGGGGGGGGGGTATTTATTAGATAGACAGACAGACAGACAGACAGACAGATACATAGACAGATAGACAGACATACAGATGCGCCTCTTCGAAATAACATTGAAATCACCCATTCTAAAAATATGAACAGATGAAACCCATGAAGTGTACACACTTTGCTTCAGAGAAACTGCATTAATCTGCGCACAACAGTGCAGAAACTGAATGCTGATTTTATCTGACCTTGACATCAAGTGGACACAGGGATGTTTTTTTGAAATGAAGCTGTACTGCATTATATGAAAATTATTCATATTAAAACATAAAGTTAGACTCTGGTAATGGTAATGGTATCTTCCACTGGCTTCACATCCAGCTTTCCTACAGTGTACGTGCTGAACCGGATATCTATGGTCCAATAAGATAAGGGTAAATTAAATGAGTCTTACAGTTTGTTCATCTGTCTCCAGTGATATTTCCCAGAACCTGAAAGACAAATAAATCAATGGGCCCAAAAAAAAACAAACTAAAAGATACAGAAGAGACCAAATGAAGCAAATAGTTTTGGATTGATTAATTAGATGAAATGATGTTTGCAAATGTTGTAGTGCCAGAATTAGACACAAGGTGGCAGAAGAGAGCACCAGAACTTCCACCACCCTCTGCCTCGGGGAAGACTTCTAAAGGAAGTTAAACTGGTGGGTGATGAGGTGGCAAGCCGAAAGAATCAGTTTGGGGTTTTGGTTAGGGCGCTGGGATACCCTCTGCTCAGTGTGATCAGTGCCACAGTACCTTTAATTACCACAGTGAGTCATGACTTTAGTTCAACATCTCAGCAGATCTCCTGCCACACAATCCACACTGTCCCTTCAGTGCATCGGGATAAATTTGCACCTTTGAAAATATCGCCCCCTACTGGCCCACTGCCACCAGCACAAACCATATATTTTTATGTGCTTAGCGAGAAAGTAACGTTCGGCAACGGTGGCAACATGAAGAAAACAAGTTCAGGAAAATTAAAGACATACATGTGTTTAGATGTGAAATGCTGAGCTATACTGGTGCTTTATCACCACCTGCTGGAGGTTAAAGGAATTAGAATCATAATCAAATTCATTGATCCTGAATCTCTTTTTATGATTTGAGTCCAGTTTCTTCTGTTGCTGTTCTCCATCTTCCAGTCCAGTCTCCACTGAATATAGGAGAACAGAAACACACCAGACAAAACTTCATTTTGCATTTTAGTTTATGCATATTATCCACACATCTTTGGCTATTCTGAGGTTATAAGTGGCCCTGGATTTGTATCTATTCATTGCTTGGACAATATGAATATAACTGTTCTCTACCAGACCAACTATTGTATGCATTTGAGTAGAATATAGAGGAAGTCAGCATTTTAGGTTGAAATTTAGAAACTGTAATGAAAGATTATTCAGGATTAATATGTCTTATGGCCTCATATTGATTTTTTTGTAAAAAGCATATTTCTTTTGCAGGGACAAATACTTGTCAAAAGAAATTACTGTCAACATATAATTTTACATTTGTTATATTGAATTTGTGATATTTACTATCATTTTCATTAATTTTAAATGAGTAATGAGATGTTTTCAAAGGTACCTTCAAAGGTATGGCTTCAATTAGGTTTCAGGGCTCAATTTCAGTCAGGTTCAGTTAGGGTTAGGTTTAGGCTTACAGTTAGAATTTGGGTTTGGTTTGGTGTCAAAATCTTCATAATGTGTAAATTTGAAAAAATAAAATTCCATTATAAACTTTTTCCCCCTCAGGTTAGAGCATCATGCACATATTTCAGTATTCAAAGATTTTTATTTTACTTTAAAACACGCAGAGATGAAAATGCTACACATACCTTGCTGGAGACTGTAATAACCGCTATTGCATTTCTGGCCAGGAGGTGGCGCTAAAAGAAAGCGGAAAGCAATGGCGACCGATAGCTGCCGTAACAGGATTTTAAAAAAGCTTCAGGTAACTTAAAACTATCAGATTAACAAGAGGATGGTGACACGTATAATTAGTAACTATTCTTTATTTACCTTTAGATAAATAACCACAGATATGTACATTACAAAAAAAACAAAAAAAAATCTAATGTGAGTACTGACTGCACGTACACTGAAATGCCATTGGACTTCTTGAAAACTGAACAGTGCAACTATGGAAACAATATCAATGGTTACATGTATTGCATACTTGATTTTTCACCCTAGCACCATTCCTGTGATCTTTGACTTCAAAGAAATGCAAAGGTGAATATATTATTATGCATAATTGCTGTTATTCATAAATGAATGCCTTTATACAATTCCATAGGATGACCCGGTTTGAATTATATATTTCATGTGCTGGTAAATATTTATGTGAAGGTATATATATATTTTTTTCTCTCATGTTCAGGTAAGGAGCTTGTATTGAGATTATGTTTGAAAAGTTAAATCTGCTTGGTCCACAGCTGAATTTTTTCCTCTCAAAGATATTTCGTTAACAGCTTGGTTTATAATATATTTTTTTGTAAATTTAATTTCATAATGTATATTTATATATATATATTTAATTTTTTTGGCAAAAGAGTAGCAAGTCTTGTCCATTAACAAAATCAACACCAAGTGTACCAAATATCATTTTAGCCGTACACATTCAGCCATGAAACTACAGAGGAACGTTAACAATGATGCAACAATGTAACATTGATGTCAGAAATAAAACACTGAAAAAAAAATCATGTAACACTTTCAAACTTTTTAAATAGGTCGTACCACTACTCATATCAAGGGCTGAAAAAATCCGCTGCATCCGCGAACAACCAAATTTATACAACACACTTTATGGGAAGATAAGGTCATCGTTTTTCAAAGAAGGAATTTCACTTTCTTGTTTTCCTTTAACAGACAGGGATTAAATGTGAAGGTCGTCGTAGCTCCAACAAAGCACACACCAAATTATTTCGCCGCTTACAGGTATACAAACGAAAACACTCAACGACTTGTTTCTGAGGGCGGTTGGCCGCCAAGTCCACGCAGCTGGTCATTCTCTTTGATCACTGTTCATTTACTTTAAAAATAAAATAAAAAAACGAACCCGCGTCTGTCTGATAAAGCCTTTTCATCTGTACGGGCGGTAGCGGGCTGAAATGCCCGGACCGGTCTGGAAGTCCCTGGGTTCTCGCCAACTGCCGTTTCGCGGCTTCTCACTCCGAGCGCTTGACGAAATTTTCCGGAAAAAGTCCTTTTGGGGCCGTGCCTCCCTGCTGGAGCCAATCAGATTCCTTGATTCCTGTGAGCCAGCCGGCGTCCTGTAAGTGAATAAATGATCATCCCATTATAACTTCCTAATGTTGTCTGCAATGTACAGGACAAAAGGACAAAGGACAAAATTGCAAGTTTGCTGGTGCAGACAACAATTGAAAAAAATAGGCACAGAAAGGAATGCCTGCTTCCACATCACTGAAGTGAAAGACAATATACAGAGGACTTTTTACGCTACAAGAGAATTAATTTAACAAAGCTATGCTTGTTCTTAACACTGAGTATCAAACTAAATAGTTACTTTATATAGGGTCTTTAACGTTTTCATACATGCCATGTCATTCATTTGTAATCTGCTGGTCCCTTTCACACAAAAATGTGGTTAGAACGTTCTTAAATGAACATTCTAATGCTGATGTAACAATCACTACTGGTAATTGAAAGGAAATGGAGTTCACTGTCTTAAAAAAAAAAAAACATTACAAAAAAACAACAACGACTGCTCTTCAAAGGGGTAAATGTGTTTCTCAAAGCTAAGGATTTGGCCCACTGTGGATATACACAGTACACACACTCTGGTCCCAGCTGACCAGAGGCTGGGCCATGTCCTACCTGATCTTCCACGTTCTCTGTGGGGAGCACCAGCACCACGTCCCCCTTCTTCAGCTCTAGCTCGTCGGAGTTAGCCGCCTCAAAGTCGTGCAGCGCCTCCACCTGACGGACAAGGCAGCCTCAATCAAAACCCCGCCTCCTAACCTTCCTAACATTCCTATGGCAACGGTCTACAATCTTGGCCGTCACAAGGAATCTCTGCTAAGGTACTGTATTTACAGGTACATCATCGTGGTGTGTCACTTACACTCGTGCTAGTTTTTTCCACTGTCCATGAATCAGTCAAAATCCCAACCTTTATAGCACCAATTACAGCACCATGAGTACATTTTAAGCATTGTCAAGCATAAATATTAACCATTTTCTACAATAAATCACAGATCAAAAGTTCAGGTTATTTTTCTGAATGAGAAATGTATTTCTTGTCGAAAACCTCTGGGCTTGCACTGGAATATAGTGTGCTGTGAAAAACTAGATAGGACTATGGTCCTCCCACAGATTCACAAACAAAATTTGGACACAATAAGTTCTGATATTTAGAGAATGACTGACATCGCCTGCTGGGGCCTGTAGCCGGGGGCGAGCCCTACCTTATAGAGGAATCCAGGGGGCATCCCAGGGGGCCCTGGCTGGCTCTCAGGGGTCACCCCATTGCCAGTGGACACAGTGGGGGAAGTGATGTCGCCATCACGGTCATCGTCACCCTCATTGCTGGAAGCAGGTTCGATCACCACTGATGGGATAGGCATCTTTTCCTTCACAGTGAAACAGGAGAGAGTAAGCACACATGCACACACACATGCACGCACACACACACACACACACACACACACAAACATGCACAAGCACACGGACGCACACACACACACACACACACACACACACACACACACATACAGACAGACAGCTGCCTCAAAGACCACGTGTACATGACACATTTTATGGGCCGCATGACCACACATTTTCCAAGAAAGTATAAACATACATACTCTATAAATAAACACACTCATACAGTAATACATACATTTCTCAACACGCTTCACAGCCCCAATACAATTTTAATACAGTATCACGTATATGAAAAATGTTTAATCGCCTCCAAAAGCACTGAAATCAAGAATTTTGACTTTATACATTACACATTTTATATCTGTTACATCACTTAAATTTCTAAATCTCTTCATCATAAACGGAACAATAACAGTAACAGTAGTGCACAGTAAAAAAAAAAAAACACATTCTACATAATGAAACTATTAAATAAAATAAATAAATAAAAATGATTTCGATCTCCAAGCAGGAAAACAAGGATATCCTCCTGAGACCCGATAGAATTTATATTTTTTGAAACGGCACAAGCACCATGGATGACAAAAACCTGTTGCTGTGAAAATTATTTCCAAAATACTATTTAAACTTATTGTCTGTCCCTTGTAGGATAGGTTTCAGCACAGTAAAATATATGGTTTTTGAGATTAAGACCACAACCTCGTGTCCACTACAGGGGACAAATATGAATTTCCAGGTCTTAGGAGGATATGCACTGCTTAGGTTTACAAAGGCCGTTGCTACTGGTGACGCGGAGCGAGGGAGAGGACGGAAGTGAATATCTACCTCCTTTGCCTCAGTCTCTTCAGCCCCTTCCTGTTTGCTTTCCTCCCCCCCTTCTGGCTCTACAGTCTAAAAGATTGTTTGTTAAGATGTGAGTACTAATGTTGGGGTACCACCACAGCCGGGGGGGGGGGGGGGGCGGGGTGTAGAAAGGAACAGTATACATCAGGGCTACCCAGCTCTGTTCCTGGAGATCTACCGTCCTGTAGGTTTACATTTCAACCCTCACCCGATTCTACTAATTAGCAGCTCTGCGAGATCTCCAGCTATTGAATGAGGTGTGCTTTGTTAGGGTTGGAGTGGAAACCTACAGGACTGTAGATCTGCAGGAACAGGGTCGGGCAGCCCTGATATATATGCTCCAGTGCACCACAGGTTATGACACTCAGGGAAAGCAGGTTGTGAAGTGGGCTAGGTTGGCTACTGGCGCACAATACACCTCTCACAATAAACAGAGAATGCATACACTTTACCATCGTGAAGCCGACTTTCAATGCATTTCCCCTTATAAAAATGTATTATAACATTATTGGGGGTACTAGTATTGTTAATTAATAAAGAAACGTGTGGTAGGCCTATAATAGCTAATGATATTATGTGTGCCAGTTGTATAGCTGCCTCAGTCTGGCCATCTAACTGCATGCCGGTTTAAATATCTATAATAAATAGATATAGCTGAGGACTGGTGACATTCAGTGCAAAATGGCTGCCCTGCTTCATCCAGGTGAATGTTGCTTATTTGGTATCCCCCCAAAAAGTGGATGGAATGTGTCACATTCATGTACAGGGTGATTCAAAAATAGTTCAGTATTCACGGAATGAGGTGTTGCACACAGCTCTGAAGCGCAACAACCAATATGTGCAATGTTCTTGGCCAGTGAGTCACTTTAACCTCGATCTGCCAAATTCTCGATCTGCAAAATCTTTCCTCAAGTGTTATCAGTAATTTCCCTCTGTGCATTTAAAGTCTCTGTCTTCACTATTCATGTAAAATCTCTCTTCTAAGCAAGATGGTTCTTTTCAATACCAGACCCTGACTTCATAAGGGGGAGGCTTGAAAGACTGTGATGTATGAATGATGTCTTCCACAAAAGGTCAAGAGCAGAATTGTTTTTCTCCTGACAAAGCCCCTCCCACTAGAACAATCAGCTGATACATAACTGTGGGAGGAGTCTTTCTCTTCCTTGGGCAGATTGTCTTTTTTTATAGCTGGGTAAAACAGCCTCACAATGACACTGCAATGTCACTGCCATGCCAATATTGTGAGAACAGCATTCTTAGACCTCCATGTCGTATTGGGGGAAAAATATTCATGACCTTGGCTTTGGCCAGCACTTAATTTGTAAGAATGATAAACACCTCAATTGACCTTGTGTTGAACTAAGTGAACAAAATCATTTGGTCACAAACGTGAAAGGAACCACTCAGTCATTACAATTACAGAAAAGCACCAAAACAATGTTAAAATGCGTTTGATATGGATTGCCATTCCATAAAAAGTATATATCATATACTTATAGCATGAGGTCTAACATGAAGTAAGAATATTACCCTATGTAAATGACCTAATGTATTGATTGAGACTAATCTTGGCATACAAACAACAAAAACAATATTGCAATAGAAATTTATCTTAACAAATTAAGGGATAATTGGAAAAGCTGTTAACAGGAGATAGTGAATGATAATTCAATCAAATAGTATAATTTAATACATTATTGCTAATTGTATAAATTAATTCATAAAATATATGAAATGCCATCACAGATCAAAGTTTAATCCCATCTTGAAAAAATCATCTAGCAGTTTAAATGATGTGCAGTGGGATTATTATGTTGCTTTTCATTATTCCTGTTGAAAAATAAATAAATGCTGCACAGTTCTAATTATGGGATCAATGATGTCAGGGGGATTACAATCACCGGTTTGACATACATTCCCCCCCCCCCCTCCAACATGACCCAAATCTTTAAATGAAGAAGGAGAAAAACCGAAAAATTGCTCAGAAAATTAAAGCCTAGATGAAATTGCGGTCCTTTCGGGAAAAATATTACTACTGCTGAAAAAAAACCTTCTCAGAATTTTGCTGTTGTAATCAACTACAGCATACTTATCTCAGCTTTCCAACAATATGGAAATGTTGTTATGTGCATATTAACAGTTCTTAACCGTTAAACAATTAAATGAATATACACCATAAAAAACGGCAGCAATGTTACCAGTGAAAAAATAATAACAATGAAGAAAAAACTGTTTTAAATCCTGTTATTTAACTCTATAAACCCAGTGTCTTTTTTCAAGACACTGTCAATATCATATAGAGCAAGAGGAATACTGTAACTCATTTAAGAGCCTTCCCATAAAATAACAGGGTTTGGACACTTTATTCCCCCGTCATTAAGTGGTTATCTTTTATTTAGTTTTACAGGATATGTTTTTCCAGTGTGATTAATCACTAGTCATTTACCAGAGTCTGCTCTTTTGGGGACTCCTTGTCCTCTGCTGCGGCCTATATACAGTACAAAGCAGAGTTATACCAGCAATGACACACAATAAAGTTTGCCAGGGATCAGAAAAAGACAGGAAAAGTTTGGGTGACAGGGAAGGAGGTAAAGTACATGGCATCTCCAAGTGCAACTTTTTCCTTTTTTTCCAGTAAAAAGAAAGATCATTACCAAACAATATATTGCAATATTTACATTTACAAAAAAAATAATGATGTTGATTATTTAAATAAAAACACACAGCACACGAATAATCCATACAATAAAATATAATTCACTAAATTAAATACATAAAAATAAATATGACAAGTACCGCAAATCTGGTCAAAAATGAAACACAAAATAAGACAGAACCAGTTAACTTTATAAGAAGGAAGTAACTTTTGGCAGCACTTATCAAGGCAATGTACAACTGAGCAAAACCGTTTCCTTATAACGAGCTGTGGTCCTGTTCAGTTTGACCGACTCCCCTCAACACAAATCACAGGACAAAGCTGTCCCGAGAAACTGAATCCACACGGATTCACAAGCATTTGTGAATAGAGCCTGTGATGCCAGGCTTGGATGAGGCCTGTGATTCGCTAACAGAGAGTGGGCGGAGCTTAGGACAGCACCACAGCATGCTGGGATAGTTACCGGAGCCTCCGCGGCAGGGGACCCCACCTCGGCCTCCTCGGTTGTAGCCGTTTCCTACGTGTGTAAAGAGGTTATTGACACGTCCGCCCGCCAAAGGAAAGAGCACCTTTACCTTAACACTTACTTACAGGTCTTACTACCCAGGAAAATCCTGCCCCACTCACTGCTATAACATTGTAAAACATGTGTCTGCCTGTCAGTCTGCCTGCCTGCCTGTTAATATCAGGCAATAGTGTAAAAAGGCTGAGGACTAGAATCTTGATTGTACTTCCTGCCCAGGGACCGCAGATGTAAATAGGCTTGATGCTTGCTCTGGTTCTTATCTTATTTTTTTTAAATTGTGAATGGTCCCTGCTAAATAAACAATTATCTAAAACATGTTATGTCATCTGCCATGTAAGCCAAGCTCATATGGGCCTTTAAGTCACATATGGCTTAAGCTTCTCTTATGCCAGGGTGGCATAAGTCATATTTACCAGGGCAGCTTCATCACAGGGCTGTTTCTCAGCGTCAGTGGGCGGAGTTATCTACGTGCGGAGAGAGAGCGGGGCCATTACTTCAGAAGCAGGATATCAGGATATACGTGTGGGGACAGCGTGTGGGGAAAGTGAGGCTCTCTAAAAGCGGCCGATAACTGTTCCCTAACATAACAACAAACTTCTCTGCCCACAGTAGAAAAGCTGCTCCACTTTAGCAGCAATGGTGTGATCCTTTGCGCCATCTAGAGGCCGAATTTAGCTAATTCATGTGAAAAAATTGATAATTGGTATTTCACATTTTTCACAGTTCATGTTGTATTATACCACCATTTGTGCACCTCATAGTATTGACATGTATGTGACAAACAAATATATGCATACATAGTATGTATACATGTCATACAATAATATTAGTTTGTACAAACATGTTTTTCATAATAACAACAAAACATAACAATAACATTGTCATATGTGGTAAAAATGGAAAAGTATATATAATTTCATATGTGTAAGAAGCCACTGAAAGAGAAATCGGTGAGCAAGGAGAAGTGACAGCCACTTTCAGCATCTATGCTTTCTGTTACAGAGGCTCTGTGCCTTTAAAGAGCAGTGTGACATCACTCCATCAGGAGCCAATCAGCGCCTGGTCTAAATTGCTGCACTGCAGTGATAGGGATTCTGATGCAATGCCAATGGCAGGGCATTCAATCCAAGCGAAGTCACCAGAGCTTGTAATCGCCAGGGAGCCCTGATTTTCTGGAAAACACTTTGCTAGCTCAGTGGTGTTTGCATTAAAGCTGGCTAGAAATGGCAAGCTAGAAAATGTGCTCTGGGATTGCACAGAGAGTACAAGCATTCCTCCCGTAGGGCCAAACAACTGTGACTCATAAGCTAGCCCATCACGAGAGCTGTCTGCTTGCATTTATCCAGTCTGATTAACTTTCTGTGGTTCATATTCATAGACTTTAAATACTTCACTTCAGCCGAATGGTGTATGCAGCATTATGAATGACATCTCCAGTAACCTGTGATTCCTGTAACTTAAGCATACTTTGCCTAGGTGCCAGCCTCTGGCATGCCATTCAAGACTAACAATGTTTGGAAAGCATTAGTGGGCATGGACCCACTGCAACAGACCCTTGTAGGTTAGGCTCTGGGGTGGAGTAGATGCCATTGGAGTCCTTGACCTAATTTGCTTCAGTAAATATTCTGCTGTCCGTGTGACACGTGAAATGAGATTATGGTGTGTGCTCATCACATTCACAGACAGATATAAACCCATCTGGGTCTACTGTTGAGATAAAGGAGAGAACACAACCAGGGGTTTCACAAAGGATGATGGGTGCTGAAGTCTGGCACTTGAGGTTCTGAATTGTGTTTGATCGACTGTGGACTCCAACTCCCATCAGCCCCACAAAAGCAGCCTTCACGAGGCACAATGCATCACAATAGTTTCACGCATGCGAACACAAAGTAAAATAACACCTAAAAAATAATAGAACATATCACACCTTTATCAGTTTGTTGATAAATGAATGTTCATAGAGAAAATTACAGTCACAAAACCAACGTAACCCAATGTACAATTTATCTGTGGGCCGTAAGAACTGATTTTAACTGAACTTTTTGATGGTTTGCCCTTTCACCCATAAAAAGGACAAATGATAGAGTAAAAGGCATAATTAATTGCTTGAAACAGAGTGTGACATTTTTTCCCCATACGTTCAAAACCTTTAAAAAGAAAGAGCACCACAGAAATGGTAAATGCATGAAAATAAATACATCGGTTTTGCATCTGTGATGCAAACAATGCAATAAAAACCTTAAGGTAATGAAAACAAACATACAAACATACAAGACAACTACAAAGACAGTTAGCATGCAACATTATTGCTTGCATTTCACTCAACACAGAAAAGGCCAAAAACTGAAGTGACTATGCAATTAAACACAAAATTTATAGGACGTACACTCATTATCTACCTTACAACAAGAAAACAAATGTATTTCTCAGGGGTACATCTGTTTTGGTCACAAGCCCGGACACATTTCGCAATGCAGTCGCACTTTACAGAAACTAATTAATTGCCTGTCGTTATATTTTGCAAATTACAAAACATTTTGTAACGCTGTGGGAGATGTAAGCATTCATAAATGTTCATGATATCTTCTGAAATGCATGCGTGATATCAGGTATCTTAAAAAATATTCATGAACATTCAGGCATTATGAACTACTGCCCACACACTGTTCATACTGCAAGCTCTCTGTTCTCATTCTGCAAGCTCTCTGTTCATACTGCAAGCTCTCTGAAGGCAGCATAACAATTTAATAGTGTGTTAAAACCAGTACTGAAATTAAATGCTTCAAAGATCTCATTAAGATGTCCAAGACCTGAGATTAGAGGTTAAACGGCTCTCTACACATCGCTAAACGGAGTCACAAAAGCCTCAGTTTACCCACGGGAGCAGCTAAAAATTTTCACTGAGGACAAAAAAAAAAGTCAAAATCATATTTTTCCTTCTGCTTTTTGAAATTCTGGATCAAATCTGGCATTACACATCTTTCTGTAATGTACTAAGCAGGGGCACGTGCCCATTGACACTGAGCATGTGCAGAGCATGCGCACGTGCCCCCTCAGATCAGTTGACACCACGTTTCACGATCGTGTTCACAACATAAACCACCCACATTCTGCTTGTTTGAGTTTGTGCCCCCTCAATACTAAGATGAAACTGATTGTATTTTCACCTTTTAGTTTTACTTTAAAGAGTTTTGCATGTTGTTTTTTTTTGTTTTAAGTTCAGCCATAGGAGATGGATTCAATGGTGCCTTACATAGTAATTCAGACATGTCTGCACATGCTAAGACTTCAACTCCCATAAGCCCCTCGTGGCCATGTGACCCACAAGGTGTCTTTGCTATGTTTAAGGGAGGACATTTCAACGAAGCTTCTTCAGAGATAGAGGGATGGCAAAGAACTTTGCAAGGCCCTAACACCCGCCAAGTGATGGAGAAAGTCAGGTGGTATGATGGGGGAGTGGGGGGGAGGGAGGGGCTTAAACGTACCTCAGGGGACTCTGCCTCCGGGCTCACCACGGGCTCTGCTACCTCCGCCTCAGTGGTGTCCTTCACAGGGGGAGGAGGAACGACAGAGAAGCATTTAAACTATGGCCAACCGTCTCCAGGTGGGATCAGAGATCAACAGACACCGAGGACAGTGCCTGGCACAACCTAAATTTAACACTTTTTTTCTTTTCATTTTTTGAACAAAACAATACATACACAAAAAATATACAGCTGCTTCACTAAAATCTGTCTCAGAGCTCCTTCCATTAAGACTTAAAGAAATGGAACTGGACATATATGGTAAAGCAAAAGGCACACTCTAAAAACAGGCTGCCTTCGTTTTGAAGCAGATGAATGTATCTGTGTCAGAGTCTTCACTATTAATGCACCACAGCCCTGTATCCTTTTAGTGTCACGGATCACTTCTCACAGTGATCTGGGTGATCTGACTGCGTACTGTGGCATTTAGGCTAATTAATCTGAGTCTGTACTGCACCAGTGAACATTTTTGTGGCGAAAAGTCGGTGAAACTCCATCTAGTGAGAGTTTCTAGCCGGCTAGGACATAGCCAGGCTATATCTGGGTAAAACATTAGCTGCTTTGGGGTTAACCTAGCCCATTTATGTCAAAAAGTCTATCACCTGAGATTTCAATCCCTCTAGGCTTCCAGATTCCAGCTTGTGCTCACTGAAGTGGCATTTAGGCTAACTTACTACAGCGTATCTGTGACAAAGGCCACTGTACCTATCTGGTCTGCAGTTTTATACCATGATGAAAGAGACAATGCCTAATAAAGAGGAAATGCCTACTGTCAACAGGACAACGTTCTCACCAGTCGCCATACATTCCAGACCACTCGAAGAGTTTGTACGTCTGCAAACCGCAACTGTCCTGACCCTGAAAGTCGGGCTCAAAGACAGAAAAAGTGTACTAAAGTCGATCTACTAGTTATCACGGTTTCAGAGGATTTAATCTGAACATCCTGTGTGGATTACGCTTTAATGGAAGAAGGTGATAAACCGGGCTGACCCCAGGCTCAGGTAAATTCAATTTCGCCCGGGAGTGCGAGCAATCGGCCGCCTGTTGGAGCCCGGAGTCGAGCCCTGTGTGATGAAGCCCCACAGCGACTGCGGTAAACGCAGGATATCGCAGGCTTTGGAAGGGATAATAGGGGATTGTTGTGTGCTTCCTGATTGGTCGACTGCCTTTTCAGTGTCCCTGTCTCTCCCTCTTCACCAGTAGCACACATCGCGGTGGAAACCTCGGCCTTATGAGCAATCGCCACGGCAACTTCTGCCAGAACTCAGCCCTTCACAGCGACAAGCAATCAATACCACTCCATTCATGTCCGTACCCCATTTGTGGAGTACTGAAATCTAAAGGTTTAACTCTGAAACTAAGACTGCCTGGTGACAGCATTGCATTTAGCTCCACAGGAGTCTGCTGTACACATCTCGCTTCCATAAGAATGACTGCATTCTGATCCTGACTCAATTCTTACAATACATTTCACTCATAGTTATGATTTCACACAAATAGAGACCTACGCCTAGCTGCATCTCAAAAGCACTGGATTTACAAAATGGACACAGTGAACACGGAGAGATAAATGCACATGGTTACAAAACAGCAGCAGGTGAGGGTTTAACGCATCAGCAACACGTAATTACACTGCAGTGGAGTACATGCTGTGGCGTACATGCTGGTGACGATGATGATGATGATGATGTTGATCATGATGATGAAAATAGCAGTGATAATGATGATGCGATGATGATGATAACGATGAAGACGATATTGATGAAAATGACGGTGATGACGATGATCATCGTCATCACCATGGCAATGATGATAATGATGTAGACGAGGATGACGATGATGATGGTGATGATGATGATGATGATGACGACGATGATGATGATAACGATGATGACGAAGATGACTCACCGCAGGTTTTTCCGCGGTCGGGCTGGTTTCAGAAGCCTCAGCAGCGGCTGGCGGCTCCTGGGCCTCGCCCGTCTCGGATACGGGTTCAGGCGCGGCCTCTGTTTCAGCCTCAGGGGCCGCAGCCTCCGGCTCAGACTTCTCAGGAGACAGGGAAGGAGGGACAGCATTAACGGCCCTCTCCCGTCCTCAAAACCGCCCAGGATCTCCACAATACACACAGCACAGAATAAACCACCCGCACATCTGAGGACGTTCTGAACCGCCCGCGATCTCCACAATACACACAGCACAGAGTAAACTACCCGCACATCTGAGGACGTTCTGAACCGCCCGCGATCTCCACAATACGCACAGCACAGAGTAAACCACCCGTACATCTGAGGAAGTTCTGATAACAATTACAGTATTGGGCTGTCATAGGGAACCATTGGCTCTGTACATCCCATTCATTTTGTTATTACAGTACGTTGGACTTCACGTGTGTCATCTTTAGATAAACGAGTGAATAAGATAGACAGTGCAGTAAAAAGTAAAATGTATTCACTATTCCACCACAGCAATAACTGTGGTGCCAGACTAGACACTGACAAGCATGCATCTGAAGACTCAGCAAGACTGAAGAAGCTAGATGACAAGCATCACGTGCATCACATTTAGTACAAAACCATAGAAACATAAAAAAAACATACAGAAAAATAAAATTGGCTACATACAAACATAGTCAAATAGGATAAAATACAGGCACAATAACATTACAAAAAAGAAGAACAAAAATAAGAAAAATAAGAACAAATTATTTATCAATAACATTTTAAAATAAGGTAGAAAAGGCAAAAAAAAAAGACAAGAACACAATGGCACAACACATACAGCACTAATGATGACAGAATAAAGGCAAATCAAAAAATAAAAAAGTAAAATGAGGAGAAAAAAAAAGCATGGGGTGGCAACAGGGTTGCATGCCTTCACATTCTACAGTTAACGGCCACACTCCCCGATGGAGACTACGACTACCCAACAGCGAACTGCTCTGGTACTCTGAGGGCGGGGCCAGTGCGCCTCTGATAACCGGAAGGTGGACTCACCGTCGCCTCAAGCGCACCCTGGTTAGAATCGGCAGAAACCGCGGCGACGCCCGCCTCAGGCTTAGCGGTGAGGGAGAGAAAGGAGGGGTGAAGATTGTGCAGACGGGCAGCATTTTTAAAAAGCCTCTCACCCCCCCCCCCCCCCCCACATTCTCCAACCTGATTCCCATTCCCCTCCTCCACATCTTCTCCTATATATCCTATATTTCCTTACCACCACCCTCCCCCCCCCCCAAAAAAAAAAAAAAAATCAAGGTCTTTTCTTTCCACCTCATCCCAACACAAACCGTATGACCGAAAAATAAAAAATAAAATTAAAATTAAAACTAAAACTGTTAATTCAATATCATTACACGGCGAGCGTCTGGACCGTGAGCTCTGAACTTGTTTGTCCCCAAACTAGCCTTCTACAGCCAGGATTAGTCATCAGAACGACTCATCACACACAGTGAGGGCATAATGAGAGGTTGCCTGTGAAACGTGCCTGGAATAGTGAGGTCTTACGTTGGCTTCTGAGCTGAAGAACTAAATTATTCAAAGCTTATATGGAAAATTGCGCCCTGAATTAATATAGCATACTACATTAAAATGTATCGTAATATTTCTTAAATTGTACCCCTCTGCAATTCAGCTTGAAAATACTTCGCCAAAACTTTTACACAAGGAATCAAATATATTAATTTGATCGTTGAATCCAAGTTGGAAGGTGTTGGGAGTACATTTCAGCATGAATGCCTTCTAAAGTAACTGCTTTGGACATAATAAAAAATGGCATTTTTTCTGTTCATCACAACATTCACTAGTAAACAGTGTACTGGATGTCACACTACCAACGCTAAGCTAAAAAAAAAAAGCTTATCGAAATGCCTGCTGTAATGTGACCACATGACAAAGGTGTAAACATTAACTAACACAACATAAAAGTCAATAAATTAATAATAAATAAATAAAAAGAAAAAGAAAAAAGAAAAAGTATCACGGACATATATGAACAAAAAAATCAGCTGCACTCTTTAAAAATAATAAAACATAAATAAAAATGAATGTAATTTGTTAATAAAAATATACTGCATCAAGTCTATTAAGCATAAATGTGCAATGCCTTTTCCTACTCTTAGGTAGACCAGTCTCAAAGTCTCTGTTCAATCTACCCACAATGGGGTTTATAATTACACAGATTTAAGTAAGTGGAATCGTTGTGTTCGTTTTACCAAATTGTGAATTGTTCCAATTCATATTATAGATTGAAAGTGGAAAAATGTAAAACATGTTTTACAAAAAGACAGAGGATTTGTGGCCAGAATGAACAGAGTTCATAGAAACACTATAATCACCTGTAATGGCATGCGTATAATCACTTGTAATGGTGTAATAAACAATACGGTAAGCAAAGAGAGAAGACTGGCAGGAAAATCATTGAGGAAAAGTGTTAGTAAGAGATTGTAGCAAATTGTTAAAAGCAAGCTAGCAAGCTTGGGAAAAGCTACGACAGAACCACTGGTACTGGAAATTCCATGCACGTCTGCATGCTTCTATCATTTTCTCGTAGCTTGTGTGTGTGGAAACACAGAGAAGCTTCTGTCTATCATTGATCTTGTGTCACGGTCGTTTTCTTGGGCATTCCAGCAGGCACGACATAAAAAGAAAAGCATGCTGTGATTAATGTTGCTTATGTGACTAGTTCACTAAATAAATTCTGCTCCATTCTCAGATGGAATTCAACATTATACCTGTGGTATAATTACACCTACAGTGGGTAAGAGCCATGTAGACATGACATGGTTGGTCCTACGTTGGATATTCATGAACATAGTGAGTGATGGTCATCACTGGAGGCCAACACATTTTTTGGTTGTGCCACAATAAACCACATGTCCGAAATCAATTAGCACCCGCTATTGTTCCAGTAAAGTCACACCACATTCCCCAGTATTGGATCAGTTAATAATCAATATTTTCATTCGGAAGGGCCCCAACAGATGTCATTAGATCTGGAGGCAACTGTGGCTAACCTTTCAGACAATCAAATCGGTCAACTGCACGCATTAGCACACAGCTGGGTAGGCGTGATATGGTCATCATAACCAAGCATAGCCAGCAGGCTGTATAGGCCAGATTAGGACGTTCCAATAGCCAAACAGATTGTGTAATGCTGTTTGTTGAAGTGGAAACTACTCTGAAGGCCATCTTGAATGATTTTTGTTGGGCCATTGTAATTGGCCATTGTTGGAGCGTTCCTGTGGGCCATCATCAGGTTGCTGATGGGCAAACATTGGCCCACTGACGAAAATGACACACAGCCAACATGAGGTTAACTCGCTCAACATAACTGAAAAGAAAATGTGCTCAGATGATAAGTGGTCAGTAATTTCCTTTTCATTGCTATGATTAAAACAAAGTTTGGGAAGGTGTTATTACCTGCGTGACTCCATTAAGTGCATTGTCGGACACCTATGTTGAATCAGAAGAGAAACAATTAGCACATGAAAGCCTGAGCAGAGAAAGTAGAAGTGGATGCTTGGAATATGTTGCAGTAGTGCAATAGACATGTAATAAAGGTGTAATAAATGTGCAATAGAGCTGTGATGAAATAAAAGAGAGAGAGAACACGGTCAAGCAGAGGAGGAACAGGAAAAAGGGGGCTAGGATTTCAGGCACTGCAGGAAGGTCCTGGCGGGGGCGTCGCAAGGCACTTGGTTCTTTGTCATTGCAGGGGAAAAGGGAGGCGTTCTTGGTCCGGCTACTCTACGCTACGCTAGGCAATGGGTGAGAGAGAGTGAGGTACCTCTTCCTTCTCCGTATCTACGTCTTGGTACAACCTTCCCAATCTCCGGTTTGTGATCTCGTCTTCGGACAAATCCGAGCTCTCCGTGTCCCTATGCCCGGGGGCGGCTTCGGTGGCGTTGGTCCAGGAGCCCTGGGCATCGAGCTGGGCTACGGGGCGGCCTTTCGGGGGACCCCTAGCCTCCTTCTCCCCTCGACCCGGCCCAGGGGAAAGGGCAGCGGAGGGGTCCGGGTCTCCGTCGCCCCAGTTGGCGGTGAACTCGCCCGGGCCGCTGCCGGAGAAGAAGCCGCCGCTGGCGCTGACCTCCTGCCAGGGGCTGTCGCTGCTAGCGGCTCCGCCCTCTCCGCTGGCAGGGGGGTCGGGAAACGCCCCCCACTGCGCAAAGCCGTTGGGCTGCCCGTCCGAGCCGCTGGGGAAGGCCCAGGTCTCCCCGCCCGCCGCCGGGGTCCAGTTCTCCGGCCACATCTGGCCGCCTTCGCTGGCGAAGGGGTCGGAGGCCCAGCCCCCTCCGGCCCCCCCTGGGGGCTCCGCGAAGGGGTCGGACACGAAATCGAGCACCAGCTCGGCGCCGCCGGCTTGGGAGAACGGGTCAGCCTGCGGGTCGGCCTCAAAGGGATCCGCTGAGCTCTGCTCAGGCGGCCCTGGGACAGTACTGGGGACAGCTGGTTCTGATGCCTGAAACCGGGTCTCGTTCGCTGGCCCCAAGTTCTCCTCACCGGCTTGCTTCTGGAAGAGGTCTTCCTGGGTCTGGAAGGGGTCTGCCTGAGTCTTAAAGAGGTCCTCCTGGGTCTGGAAGGGGTCTACCTGAGTCTGGAAGAGGTCTTCTTGGGTCTGGAAGGGGTCTACCTGAGTCTTAAAGAGGTCTTCTGGGGGGAAGGGGTCTACCTGAGTCTTAAAGAGGTCTTCCTGGGTCTGGAAGGGTTCTGCCTGGGACTGCAAAAGGTTTGCCTTGTTCTGGACAGCATCTGCCTGGGTCTGGAAGGGTTCTGCCTGGGTCTGGAAGGGGTCTGCCTGGTCACCCGCCCCCCAATCCGCAAAGCACCCCTGCCCCTCTGCGCTCCCGTCTAAGCTTGGCTGCTCTGTCGCCCCCCCGGTGGTCAGCCCTGCGCTTTCCGGCGATTCGGGCTCCTCCTCTGCACTGGCCCAGCCCCCGTTCCGCCCCACGCTCTCCGCCCACTCGTCCGCCGTCTCGTATTCCGAGCCCGACCAATCGGAGCCCGCCTGGCCCGACAGCCCCCAGTCGAGTTTGGAGCCGTCGGCGGCCCCCTGAGCCGCGTACAGGCCCAGCTCGCTCCCCTCCGTCACGTCCTGCATCTCCCGCCCGTGCTCGTCAGTGAACACGATCCCCGGCATGGCCTGGTCTCCGCCCTCCTCCTCCTCCCCCCCTCCTCCCCCCGAGCTCGGCTCCTCCCCCTCTGGCTGCGGCTCCGCCTCGCCGCCCCCAGCACCGGAGGGGTCGGCGCCCGGGTGTGGGTCGAGGCTCTGTTCGGGATCCCAGCGGCTAACCTCGGCTTTGGCGGTCTCCGCCTCGACGCCCGCGTCCTCGGCGGCGGTCTCGATCTCTGCGGTCTCCGCGTCGGCCATTTTGGGCTCGGCGGTCTCGGCCACGACGGTCTCAGCCTCTGCGGTCTCCGCCAGCGGCGCCGCCGTCGCGGCCTCCGCCCCCCAGCCTTCCGCCGGCGGCCAATCCTGCGCCTCCGCCGCTCTGGCCGCTCCGTTCTCTCCGGCGTCGGCGGCGGCGGCGGCCTCCTGTCCCGCCCCCAGGCCGCTGAAGTCGGCGGCCCAGTCGCTGGCGCCCTGCTCGGGGAGGGAGTGAGTGACATCACCATCACCGCCACTGTGACCCACAGAGCCCTCCTCACCAACCACGCTACCCAGAGACAGACAGGCAGGCTTCAGCCCAGCAGGCAACAGGAGAAACAAACACAAGGGAAGAACAGAAAGAACATTGAAACGAGAAAAACAAAACATTAGGGAAAAAGAAACAGAAGAAAACAGAGGACTGACAACTGCAACCAATGAAACGGAAATGTCTTACAAAAAAAGCCACAGTTTCTGAACAGAGACACAGACAATTTTTAAAGATGAAACCCATCGCAAAAAGAGGTGACAGCAGGATATTCAAATCTGGTTCATATGCGGAATTACATTTCTGTACTGTCGGATATCTTGTTTTAGATTACTGCCTTTGAGCACCAGAC
Source organism: Anguilla pacifica (assembly GCA_039654925.1). Lineage (NCBI taxonomy): Eukaryota > Metazoa > Chordata > Actinopteri > Anguilliformes > Anguillidae > Anguilla > Anguilla pacifica. Next base: position 10,431,817 of record CM077291.1, on the reverse strand, counting down.
AATATAATTTGTTCTGGCAAACTTGCTCTGTTCTCTCTATCTTCTTCCTCACACAGGCATGGGAAAGAAATGTCTCTGGCCAATTAGTCACGTTGAAGGTCTTGCAAATGTAAACCTGGGGTGTCCTTCAAAGGAGCTACCTCTCCTTTGAAAGTTTCATTACTTTATTACCTTCTGGAGGGAACACAGGACACCCACACTATTGGGGGCCAGAGATCAGCATGACAACAGAATGCCTTTCAAAGATCATGTTCCTGCTGATTTTAAGTTCAAAGGATACCTGTGACATTTAATTGAACTCGCTGATTTTCAATCTTGTCTATACAGAGTGCTGATAGTCTACATTTTAAGAAGCAGTTTCAGTTTCAAGCGGAAACCAACACAGTGTGATTTGGTTTTGTTACATGGAAAATATTTTTTCTGAAGGTGGAGATTACCTTACAACTGTCTAGCTTTAGAAATTAATTATCACCTTTGTTGTTGTTAGCAGAAAGCTATTCAGCTTGCTAGATTGCCTCGTCACATATGAGAACAGGCCATTCAGCCCAACAATGCTAATTTAAACCCTAATTTGGCACACCTGATGCTACTAATTAGCAGTTCAATAAGATCTCTCGCTGTTGAATGAGGTGTGCTTTGTTAATGTTGAAATTAAAACCAACAGGATGGTAGCTCTCCAGGAACAGAGCTGGTTACCACTGCTCTGGCACTATGTCAGGACATTAGCGCAACAGAAGTTGTGCGTTTCACTAGTTTGGTCTGACATACAGTCACCTCCACATATTCACTACTTACAGCCTGAACAGCCTCAGCAGCGGGAGCCTGCAAGAGGAAAAGAAGCATTTATTACTCAGTTATGAGTGGAATAAAAACAGAACATCTGCCATTTCCTCATTTATTTCACATCTTTAAAATGAGTTTGGAATATTTTATTATAGTTTCTAATAAAAATGAATTCACTAATAATAAAATTACCACACAGACAAAAAAGACAAAGTGAAGTATATCTAAACTGAATGCCATGGAGCACAAGCCCATATACAGAAATATTTAACACATATGCTGCATATTTAAATGAAGACACTATTTTTTCTTTCATGAAAGAAATGAACCACAATTTGAGCGTTTGAAATTGAACCGATGGACACCCCACACACACAAATCCTACCGCTCTTTGAACACCCTTTAATAAGAGCACCTGCTGTTTTTGATCTTGGGATGTTCATTACTCTGTTAATTGAACAAATGACAACCTGCCAGGCCTTACAAATAATTATTCGCAAAAACAGCTCCGTAAGCAACAGAGAATGTCTTACCGTCCACAAGTCCCAGGGTAGGGTCTGTCAAAGGAAAGATCAAAAGGTTAATCAAGCTGGCAGTGACATATGTAATGCAGGTACTTTCCTTTACTCTGGTCTGTTTATTGAGAACATAAAAGTTACTTTATGATGAGAACAAACAGCTGTGGATTCAACTATGTATTACACAGAAGCACAATTAAATTATAATGACTCAGTTGAAATACAAAAAGTCTACAAATGTAGCTATAATTCCTGGGAAAACTTTCGATAACTACCGTTAAAATGTTTCTGTATAGCAATGGGTTCTAAGCTCTTGTTCATGAGCTTCCAAACAAACAAGCACGGAAAGTAATTAGCAGACTGTTGCGGATTATCTTTCTTTCGGCATGGACCGTTCGAAATTCAGCGGCCAGTAATCAGGGATTACGGCTGCCTCCCTGGACAGATTGAGAGACACCTGTTCCCTGTCCCGTTACAGCCGCGGAACCCGAAGCCAAAAAGCACCTGGGACATGGGCGACTGAGACTGTCCGATCGGGCCGGCGGCGTCGGGTTTGAACGGGTCGAAGTCCAGATCCAGCAGGGAGTCAACCGCCTGGGGGAGAGAAAGACAGCAGCTGACTGACGGAAGGCTGCCCTTTACCCACAATCCACCGGAGGAACTACGTCAGCAGTTTAGCGTGTGGCGTCATTGTTTTAGCACTGAATTCATTCCCAATTTTGACACTACAATAGTACATGTAATTAAAGGACTGAGCATTTAAATTAAGAGAATACTCATTGAGAAAAGAAAAATCTGGAGTGGCAGGGAAAGAAATCAAACTTATTTTTGGATGCAGAGTGTTTATATTAGAATGCACTCAGCATAAAACAGGGCCATATAGAAATACAGGCACCAGCGTGTACCTGTGTACCCAGCAAACCCTTGCTACCCTTTGAAGCGCAGCTCGTTTGTTGCCATGGGAACGGCACGGAAGTGTTAACGGGATGTGTGTGGGGATGGGAGGCGGCACCAACCTGTGCGGCGGGGGCGGGGGCGGCGTCGGGGGCAAAGTTGTTGTCGAACAGGCTGATGATCTGCTCCTGGTGCAGCTCCGCGGTGGGCGTGATTTTGGGAGGGGGGGGCACCGGCGGCCCCTTCTTGAGCTGCGAAACCAGGGAGGAACCGCGTTAGCGTAGGGGGACCGGGGGGGGACGGGGACCGCACACTCATCTCATATATTCATTAAAAATAATTTAAGCATAGTGGAGGGACTCCTCGCTATGACAGAGGGACTGGAGAATTCACAACGGTTTTTTATGTTGTACAAATCATGCTACAGTGCAGTGGTCTTTTATTGTTTTCTGCATTAGCCTTGGATCTAGGACCAGGGGGTGAATCACAAAGCAGGATTACAGAGTAAGCTGAATAACTGCACTGAGTAAAACCCAGAACAGCTCTGTTTCCCACGACGCCGCAGGACTGCCGTCGTGGGCTATGCGCCGCAAACTGTGGTCAGTCACTCATTCACTCACTCACTCACTCACTTACTCACTCACTCACTCTCTCACTAACTCGCTCACTCGCTCACTCACTAACTCACTCACTCACTCACTCACTCTCTCACTAACTCACTAACTCACTCACTCACTCACCCACTCACTCATTCACTCACTCGCTCACCCACTCACTCACTCACTCACTCACTCACCCACTCACTCACCCACCCACTCACCCACTCACTCACTCACTCACTCACTCACTCACCCACCCACTCACCCACCCACTCACTCACTCACTCACTCACTCACTCACTCACTCACTCACGACTTTTGTAGGCGCATGAGCAGGAGGTGTGCCGTGGGTCAGGACGGTTTCGTGCTTGTTTTACTTTATGTTCCATATTTGGGAGGGTTCCGGGTTTTACTCAGTGCAGTTATCCAGCTCAGTAATCCTGCTCGGTGAAACGGGGCCCAGGTCCACTGAAGGGATAAAACGAGATATGAAGCAGCGCTCTGCACCATTGAGGGGGACTTGGGTCGGTGCGGGCCGGGCGCCAGCATGTGGTTGGGACTGTCCTCGGGGCTCTCGGGCGGGGACTCGTCCGGGGGCGTGGGCGTCCTGGCGAAGCGCAGGGGGCCGGAGTCGCTGTTGGGGGGTCAGGGCAGAGCAGAGACAGTCAGACCACTGTGATCGACCGCTCGTCTCCTGGGAGGAGAACTGCAGCCCCATTACTTCTGCTTTTCCATTCTCACGATCAGCAGAAACACACAACTATTACAAACGTTGTGTTCTAAATTATAAATTCTTAACATATCAGGTGTAAAGCCACACGTTTCGTTGTAACCAAGAGCATTTAAACAGTTGTCAAGTAGAGTTGGGGCACTGCTAATACTGTATGTAGCTCACCTCTACAGATCTTACAGCTGGGCCTCATTTCACTTCAATTTGACTCAAATTTTGCATTAAACTGAACTGTGAAAGCTATTTCAGCTCCCACAAAATTCATGATTTTGAGTACATATTTGACAAAAAAACTATTGAATTTGTTGGACTGAGGAGACTACAGCTGGTCTCATGAGGTGCTCTGGAAGGGGAGCTGATTCTTTGAACTCTACCTGTTGGAGGTAAACCTCTTCCACAATAGAACGCCATTTGATAATACCCCTGCCATTATACGCCACTGACACCAATGTTGGCCCGGTTCAGAACATGATCCACAATGAAAGCAACTGACTGTACTGAAATTTGTATGACATCTAAGATCCCTTACTGTCTGTGCTGGTATGTCACCACGGCAACAGTGCATCTTAGATTTCAGTCACATGACACAAACATGTAGAGATCGAGGGTGCAGAGGGGAGACCCAACACAAAATGGTTCCCCACAAATACAGGGAAGCACAACAGGAAAGTGGAATGTATTCTGTTTAAAATGTGTTTTCCCCAATTTTAGATCATCAAGGTAGATGGTCCTTTTACTTCTAAGACATACAAGAAAGCTTAATCATATTTCCATAAATTATACATACTGACTATATATTTACTGTATGCTACATGATATCTGGAGCAATCCAGTTTCAGGTTCATCTGTTACATACTCAGCAATAGTTTATGTGACATCAAACCAAACAAAAATTGTTCACAAGACAAAATATTATTTGTCAAATTTAGAATCGGGAAAAAAAAGAGGGAAGCACAGCATAATTTCAGTGCTCACATCTGTAAAAAAAATGGAAGTATTACTAAACCACTCAAGCTTGTCAGCACTAAAATGGATATTGCTGAGGAGCAATAGAAGCAACATTATACATTATACATTTGAGTCTACACGAAACATTGGGCTAAGCTGTCAGAAGCTACAAGGGGCTACTCTGGTAACTAGGTTCAGGCTGCTAGGATTTCACAGACGCCTCAGCGCTCAGTCCTGGCTTTCACGGTCGCAGTTTTACTCAAAATGCATCATCAAGAAGGAAGCGCGCACATCCACTGAAACGCTGGCACCCGGCAGTTCTGCTTAGTCACTGCGCCACTCGTACAGCCGGTTGTAAGCAAAGAGCCACTCCTGAGTGAGGTGGAGGATATGCATGCCAAATCAAGCCATCCCTTGTGGGGAAAAGCTATGGCATATTCAATATCCAATCCCAAATGAACCTCTGCATAATGGGCTAGTGATTTATTGGGGAAGGCCATTGCACAGTTGCCTTTATTTCACTGTGCGCAATACTTTACAGATAACTGTTCTTCACCTTGTCAGTGGATTTGTGCATCCTCATTAATCAACCCTGAAACGATGTCACGGCATTGCAATAAACAACCAACCAGGACAGAGTTTGGGACGAGAGCCAGCACCCAATCACAGCTCTGTACGGAGGGCCTAGACAGCAATGCAGCTACTTACCCTCGCAGTCTGTCACATGCAGAAGAGAAACAATGGGAGAGTTACAGCTGACATCTATTCTGCGAGGTCAGCCTCAGCCTCTCAGCCTCGTAAGGTTAAGAACAGTTACTCATAAGGAATATCGCAGACAATGCCTCGCTTTTTGAGATTATGTGAATGTTTTTCATTAGGATTTTTAAAGGTACTTTTTTCCTTATAGCACCTCATTTCAAGCTAAACCCAGCTAGCACAACCCATTCCTGCAATCTTGCTGAGGTCGTGCAGTTGTTCAGCTGCTTCTTCGATATCAGCTTTGCAGTACTGCTAAATATTTTGAATACAGGAGCTTAACCGAACAGAAAATTCCTCCTGGGTCACAAAGTGGCCACACATAACTCAAGACCAGGTTTCTTATCTCATAACACACAAACATGCATACACATTCACATACACATGCACACACTCACATACACACACACACACACACGCACACACACATTGAGTGTGCCAGAAGCCAGTTTGCTCCACACCAGAAGGAATCAGCATTTTACTGCTGGACTATGTTAAACAACCAAGAAAAAAAAATACCAAAAAGCAAAGATAGTGTAGTGCATGTGATGGTTCACTCAGCCCCCTCCCCCCACCCCTTCGTGTTGGCCTTGGCACCAGTACCTGGGAGCTCCCTGGATGGTGAACATCTTGTCCGCATGCTGCTCAGCGAGTTTGTTCATCACCTCGTACAGCTTGTGGCAGAGCTGCAGAAAGGAAGGACAAGGAAACCAGCATTAGCAAGCAACCCAGACAACAGCAGGGTTCCAGGTACACTGCTTATAACTGCTCCATATGAAATCTGTAAGGAACCCTGCAGCCTTTCTGTGCTAGGTACGGGCTAAGCCACATGGTCCAAAAACACAACTTTGCAGACGACATGCCAGTTATGCCGATTATTTGGAAAAATGAAAAATGGGACAGGAAGGTTGTTTGACTAAAAGGAAGCTGAAGACACGGAGGAGAAAGGCAAGGTAAGCTGTAAAGCCGAATCAAGCACAGACCGCCCTCATGGAATGGTCCAGAAAAATAATCCTCTTGCACTTGTCCCAGGACAATAAAGCAAGCAATAACACTGACTTGATTGCCCCGCCAGGGTCTCTCAATTAAGGCCTCTCCCTGCGTTCGTCCCCGATGCTCGCCTTACGAATCTCAATCTCAATAAATTCTACAGTGCAGGGACACGCGGGCGTTTTTAACACATCGCTAAACCCGCAGCGCACTCTGCCTGGCGGTAAATTTTCCATTTGGCGGGAACGGCGAAGAGCGGCACGGCCCCGTCCCGAGAGCTCGTACCGAACGAGCGGAGTCTCATCGAGTTTAATGAGGCGAGTCCAATATGGAGAATCCCTATGTCAACAAGACACTGGAGTGCAGGCTCAGGTACAGGACTCAGCTAAGAGCCCTCTCTATTCGTCGTCCCCATGGAAACGGTCCACCCCTTTTTCTCATGCCGGCATGAGACAGTGGCAAGGCGCAACCCACTGAAAAAAAAAAAAAAAATGTTTCATTGGATAAACATGAAATGTTTTCTTCAATTTGTTACACTTGTATATGCTTTAGGTTTTCTCAATTAAAATTTTTATTAATTGAAAGCAATGGTGTTCTAGAACACTTGGCTTTGAATATTGAAAAAAATGTTACTAAATTTGCTACACCTACTCTTCAAAGGGTCCAATCCCCTGGCTATCAATCAGTGTATTAAAGTGTGGACTGTACTGGTCACACCCTCTCTGCCCTGGAGCAAGCAGCACATTAGTGTCTCATGTGGGGTCTTGCCCTGCCAGTGAAGAGCTGGATAAACTGGTGACACTTCAAAGTGACTGGTGCTACTCTTAAAGTGCAAAGGATCCTCTTCTGCAGCAAGAATTTCCAATACAGCTGTATTGGCTGAAGCTGTCTTCAGCTTCCTTTTTTTATATTGGCAGCAGAGGCTAATCTTTCTTTATATCAATGTGCAGCATTTCCTGAAAACCAGCATATCTTCATTCCTAAGCTGGAAAAATAACCTCCATTAATTTCTCATCCTAATTGAAGATCCAGATCTCTGGCACAGAATATGACAATGCTCCAGGTAGCAACAGGTTTCTAACTGTCCAAAAGAAAGAGAGAGCCCTGTCACACTGTTAATGCGCAGGAAGAGCACGGATGATTACAGATTGTAGTTCCTGTTTTGGCCCCTAGAGGGCTGCTGAAGAATGTGCACTCTCGGTGATGTTGCAGCTCTGTTTGAAAATGAAAATCATGCTTTCAGCCTCTGGAACAGACTTCAGAGTAAATCTTGTTGCCACACTGCCCTGCAGCTGATACAGCTGACATGACAGATAACAACAGTTAGCCCCAGTAAGACCCTGCAGAATACATTTAACATGCATACTACAATCATTAAATCAGAAGTCTGGCAATCATCACCGATGCATGGTGTGTGTGTCTTTCTGCATTTGTTTTGGATACATGCATAGATGCCTGTGAGTGTGTATGGGTATTTCTGTGTGTGTGTGGATGTGTGTGCATTTGTGTGTGTGTGTGTTTCAACACGACCAAACCATAAAAACACATCCCTACTGCCACTTGCAGTGGGGAAAGGTGCATTCTGGGAGATCTGCCAAAAATTCCTTCCCCCTGGACACACACACACACACACACACACGGTAAAAGCATTGTAAGGAAAAGAGGTGAAGGACACAAAGAAAAACACCCTGCGGGATCTGTCTCTCCGTTAACATGAAGCTGTGGTCAGTCCACAGAAGGCACGACGCGCTGTGGACAAACAGCACAGCGCTCACTGCCGTCCAGAGCCTTCTGTGCGTTTGGGCAGCCTCTGCGTTTGGAGCTCTGATCCCCTGCGGGCTTGGAGAAACAGAGGGGCGGAGCAAAGTGGGTAGTGGCTCGGACAGAGTGGCGCTTGCTCAGTCAGGCTCAAAGCCTCCTGAGGCCAAACACCAGAGCACGTGCCAGAGACCCTCCTGCTCGCGGACGCAAAGGCAGAGACTGCAGCAGCAGCAGCAGCAGCGCAGCTCATATTATAAAGGCTAAAAGCAAAGCGTCAGTCCCAACGGTCACATTCCCGCTCAGCGTTTAGCTGTAGCAGGCAGTCGTGTCGTGTCTAGAGTTCCGGCCTTTAATCACAATTGAGACGCGGTCGAACATCCGGTTCTGGATATCAGCCTCCACGTGCACAACCCCCAGAGTATCTCATTTTCTCAACAATCCAGTATGCGTTTTACAACCTCCCAGCCATCACTCCGCAGTTATTTTCTCTCTCTCTCTCTCTCTGTTCTTTTCTTTCTCTCTCTTTCTCTCTGCAGTTCTTTTCTCTCTCTCTTTTCTCTCTGCATTTCTTTTCTCTCTCTCTCTTCTCTCTCAGCAGTTCTTTTCTCTTCCTTTTCTCTCTGCAGTTATTTTCTTTCTCTCTTTCTGTTCACTCTGCTCAGCTGTTTCCTCTCGTCTCTCCATCATGCATTTGTCTCCACTGTTCTTTCCTCTCTCCACAGCCCACCAGCTGGGCTGCACCACCACTGCATCGGGGGCAGTACGCAAAAACTCGAGGCGTCGCTCTTGAGTGCTGAGACATGGGTAACTCGCCCACCTGAATCCTTCCAGCATCACGCTACCAGGACCCATAATGCACCGCCCTTCTGGGCTGCAGGCCAAGGCGGCACTGGCATGATCTGGATTCAGCACCAGATCGCGTGGGCTGCGTTACATCGCTGCTGCGAAGCAAGACAATTTACCCAGGCTCCCCAGCGGCTGATGTGTCAAAGCAAAAGGAAGTCAGATGATAAAAGGGGAACTCCCCTCAGCTCCTCTGAATGCAGTCCCCACAGGGCCTGATTACACTACTGCACGTTATTAAGGTGTGAGGTCACCAGTATGTGATTAGAACGTTCTAGACTGAACATTCTAATACTGATGTAACAATCACACAGGCAATTGGAAGCAATGGAGTTCTAGAACATTGTCTTAGAATTTTGATAAAACATTCCAAAAATAATACTCTTCAAAGGGTAGTTTAGTGAAAGGTCTTATGCGTGCTGACAGCTGACATGTAAATGAAATGCAGCTGGATATTAACTGCAGGAAGACCGAGACTGAGAACTGTCCCCGTCCGGCGTCTGATCCTGCATCATTCTTTTGAGCAGATCCTGAACCAGTTTCATCCCATAAATCTGGCACGGCGGCCAACGCTACGCGGACCCTGCTGGAGAGCCAGGGTCGCCGCGGGAACCGGGACCCCCCGGGAGAACACCGTTACCTGCCGAGGAGAGCCGTGTCATACTAGCCGCATGGGTCATTTAATACACAGCAAGACATCCCATCCACCCCCTCCATGTCAGGTGGGGCTGAAATATCCACTGATTCAGCAGCAGCAGCAGCTATGGGCAGGCACTGCACAGAGCCACCGCGCTCCTTTGATCTTCATACCACTGTGATGGGCTTCTGTTGTACACCGGTGATTAGTCTGATTGATCCACACGCCGTAGGGATTAGTGGCTTTGGCGTGCAGCCGTGTTTTTACACAAATAGACATGATTGCATTGAAATATGAAAATGCTGAGTCACTGAAAAGTGTTTCAATATGACCAGAAAACCTGCATGTGGAATGTTTCATGGAACGTTTGAGGTTCAACTGATTCTGAGGGTCATCTTACCCAGGACAGTGTTTGCCAAGCTTTCAAGCCCCCAGTCATGCTACAGGAGCCATTTATGAAAAGAATATAACGCCTGAACTGGCATGGAAATGCACTGGTTAAAACAAACAGGTGCGGTCAAACATGCAAGCATGCACACACACACACAGTCCTCTCGTAGTCTCCCATTTGAACAACAAACATTCATTTATTTATTTGCTTTTATGTAGCCATTTTAAATGAACACCCTAACAATTTTGCTGTTTGTTGTTTGAGTAGTTTCTCGAACCAGTGGGTCAACCAGTGGTTGAAAACCAGCATAAAATACGAAACCCAACCAAACCACAGTAGCACTGGGTCCTTCTCCACCTTCGCTGGTAGCAGCCCAGTAGCGTCTGTACTCACCACTGAGATTTCTCTGTGGAACTTGGACTCCAGGTGCGTGACGTTCTTGAAGGTGCTCACATAGAAGCCCACTCGACTGCGAGGGAAAGGAAGGGAAAGAAAGACACTCAATCTACCCGTACAGAGAGGTACTTATTAATATTCATGAGCTTATTCAAAGCCAATGACTCATACACTATGCTATATCTATTCAAATGAGCCTTGCAGTCACCTTCGCTAGGAAACTGCCACACTGCAAGCAGAACGCAAACTGAAACACCAGATACAGTCCTTTGGAAATGACTGAAATAGCACAAGCTGCTTCCGAAATCTACAGAACTGAAATGCACGCCCCTCATAGAATTACAGTATAGAGCTCCAATAATAAGTGTTGTATGCCTCTTAATGCACTTAACAAACAGGCTTTTACATGACTAATGTTCAATTTTTTATTTTATTTCTCCAGTTATTAAAGCGAAGACCAACACCTGTCTTTTCTTTTTCACTCCCCAAAATCTTTTCCACTGCCCAAAAATAATTTAAAGGGACTGCACATTCGTAAAGGTGGATTAGAGACATGTGCCCTTGTTTCAGTAAAGGTGTATGTGCTAGCCATCAGCATACCGAACCGACATTTACCCTCAACGATGCCAATGTGGATCACCCTCACAAGAATAGCTGTTTAAAAAAACAGCAATGCCCCAATCCCGACCCCCCTCACCACCACCGCCCCCACACCCATGTGCATGGAGCAGGGCTGGAGAGAGAGGGAGGCTGTGGCTTGTAGGATGGGGAGCAGAGGAGGGGGGGGGGGGGGTGGGGGGTTATGTAACTCCAGTGAAGCCCGGCTGCAGTGCAATCCGGCATGCTGCCTGCACACTGCCCTGAGCTAGCATCGCACGCTCACGATGCATAGCGTTCACAAAGACTGTCAGTAACGCTAACGCACTGCTGCAGGGGCACACATTAGGATTCAGCCTAGCGCCTGTCTCCATAGCACTTCTGGGTGAGGAGACATTGCCTGTTTAACCACCAGAAACCATCAGATTTTGCTATAAAAGACGGCATGATATCCGCTGTGTGGAGTAATGGTAAGATCACTGAGGCTGGGTTCCACAGAGAGTGAGTTTGCAGCCATTGTCCAAGAGTAACGCACTCCGACAGTGCTCTTTAAATTCAGTCCTGGAGGGCAACCAATCAGGCTTTACGCAGCCGTCTGCACTTCCAGCTCATTACTTGGCAAAATGGCTGAAATGAACCAATCCCCTCGTTACTTTCACAGGCTTTGCCTCGGGATGTAAACTGGCAAACAAACCAAAAAAACAGTCGAAAACCTCTAGGGAGAATGTTGCTCATTGTTCATTTTTGCCACTGTGTAAAAGCTTGCTACTAAAAAAAGCCAGAGTGCTTGCAGCCCAGACACATATCCTTGGGAGCATACGTGATGCTCAGAAAAAATCTAAAATGAAAACTGTGCTGCTGTGGAACTGATGCACACCATGAAAACAAACTTCAGGCACACTGGACCGCATTGCACCTTCAATCACACTAAATCAGGCTGGCTACCTGGCGGGACAGAAACCGAAACGCCAGCTGTGATCCACCGCATAATTGGGGCCAAAGGGTTAACGCGCCTGCCGATTGGCTGCGTTATGCAAGGGGCGGGAAGGCCGCGATCGATGGCGTCTCGGAGTGAGGCGAGGACAGCGGAACGCGGGGAGGAGAGCCGCTGACTCACGCCGCTCGCCGCGATCAAACGAAGGTCGGGCGCATCGCCGCGGAGACCGAAATGACCGGGCGCTACTGATGTGGCGTGTAATAAAGCACGCCGTCAATGAGCTGCTAACTGCTGGGAGGAAGGGCCTCCATAGCATCAGCAGACACAGCTATCGCTCCAGGGGAATGTACACAGCCCTGTTCTTTACTGTGTTTTTTAATTTATTATATTATCTATACAAATATATTAGTAAATAGGTAACATCTTAATGAAGTGGCCACTTGTATGTCATTCAAGCAATAATTAAATGTTACACCCTTAGAAAAAGGAATGTCGAGTTTTGAAAAATGATGAAATATAAGTGATGAATTTTTGAAGCACACCAACAAATGGCTTGTGAGTTTGACTCTGTGTAGACTTTGTTTGAGCTGACCTCTTTTACCCCTTTAAGGTGCAAGAGAAAATATATGTGATCAGAATGTTCTTAACTGAACATTCTAATGCTGATACAACAATCACTACTGGCAATTGAAAGCAGTGGAGTTCTAAAACACTGAATTAAAAAGTTTTGAAAAAAGATTACAAAACAGCTTCTTACTTTTCAAAGGGTTAAACAGCAGACCACTTTAAATATCTCAACTGCACCTATCACACCCCAAAAAGCATGGCATCAATCCATTACCATTGTATAACCATAGTTTTTGTCTATACTGCACAATGTCTACAAGAATGAAAGACATACAATGTGTGTGAAAATTGTGCCAAAGGTGTCAATGATCATAGTGTCATTTATAGGTTTATCTGTCCCAAATCGAAGGATGCTGCCTTCTACCCATGTCCACCCATGGCAGAATTCTACCAAGTTAACAGGAAAACATTTGGGAACCTGCTCAGAAGTCAAAGTAGCATCAACGGTAAGGAGAGTGCACAGAACAGATAACAGCTCACCCAAAATGACCCAAAGTCTCGGCTCGCAGATTAATCTGACTCGCTAGACTGATCTCACCTGTCCCACAGGGTCGGCAGCTCCTGCTGCAGGTCCACGTTGAAATCGTCGAACACCTTCTGTGCTTTTTTAAGCTCCTCTTCTGCCTGAGGGTAGAGAGAGAGAGAGACAGGTGGCATGGTGTGGGGCACGGGCCTAAACACCATCTGCTCATCTGGTGCTGTTTCAGAGTCAAGAATTACGTTCTGAATTAATACTGGAGGTGCCAGGGAACATGAGAGGGCGCACTTATGTGTAAGAGTCCTAAATCAGTGGTGCCTAATCACGCACCAGGTTTTATTCCGACCAACCCACTTCACCTGCTGATTTCCCCAATTACTTCCCTCTTCTGTGGGTGAAGGTGTGTTAGGGAAATCAGCAGGGGGTAGAGATTGGTTGTAATGAAAACTGCATAATCTCAGCCCTCCACCGCACATGATTGGGCCCCATTACATTACATTACAGGCATTAGGCGGATGCTCTTATCCAGAGCGACTTACACAACTTATTATCTTTTTTACACGGCATTTACATTGCATCCACTTATACAACTGGACGTGTACTGAAGCAATGCAGGTTAAGACCAGCTCCTTACCCATTTATACTGCACTGCCACTGCCTGTGTGCACCACTGTTCAAAATAACTGTCTGTGCACCACAGCGAGTCGACTGTGGGGTCTAATCCTAAATGAATTTCAGTGAATCTGCTTCGAACAGGAGCACTTTAAGGCCTCTGGTAATATTTCTCTGTGCTGCAGGGAGGAACCACTGCTAGCCTTCGCTTTCTTCCGATCAATTCTGCAATAGACTGAAATCGAGGACGGGGATATTCATATCTGAGATAATGTGCTTTTAAATAGGCTCCAAACACACGGCATGATCTAAATATAACCCATAAACTCAAAATATCGGCATTTTATACATGAAATAAATCAATTAAATGAATTTGCTGGCGCAAACATAAGCACAAGGACATATGTGAAAGGAATTCATTTCCATTATGCGGTGAAGGTGAAAAATCTATGGTAAAATGATGAGAAGCAAAGTATAATTAATATAATTTTTATATATTTATATTGGGGGGTGTCTTCTCAATGTCCAATTTAACCACAGTATGTGTGTCTGCGTGAGTATAGTAACTATAAAAATGGACAGCCTTCAAATCACAAGCATCACAATGTCAGCATTGCATTGACTCCTTTTCTCAGATGAAAAATCATACCTTGGAAATTTTACGGTCATTTCTTATGGTGGAAGCCTGCAGGGTCTCTAAGTGGTGTCGGGCGCTGTCGTAGTCAATGAGCTTCCTGCTCCTCTTCGAAACGCGAGTCTGTGAGCGAACCGAGAAATGAGCAGCATTAACAAAGCCAGATATTCACTGAAGATGTTCAGATTCAAGAGTACAACTGGCAATACTTCACCTGGGAATCAAACCTACAACCTTGGAGGTACACACCTCCCTAACCTTAGCAGTAACCTGAGCACAGCATAACTTATCCTATCATATAAATCAGACTGTAGTGCACTCATGTATTGGTACAGCTCAAGGCTATCACATGATCTAATCCTCTCCTTACACATCCAAGTTAGTATTTCCTGCACTGAAGATATTGTAAAGGGTAAGGAATAGTTTACAGGGGTGTTTTGGCAATAGTTCAATAGTTATGTATTTTTAGCATTGCATTTCCTGTCTCTTCCCCTTTGTTTTCAAACAAGGCCTAGAGACCTAGATTTAGCGACTTTAGGGGCTGGATACAGCAGCAGGTATTTCTCAAAGGGAAGAATCTGACAGGAAGTAGGCCAGGATGCACTCAGGTCCACTCCTACACAAAAACAGGGGGAAGGGTGGACTGAGTGGTAAGGGGGGGGGGGGTGTACTGAGCGGTAAGAGGGGGAGGGGTGGACTGGGTGGTAAGAGGGGGAGGGGTGGACTGGGCGGTAAGGGGGGGAGGGGTGGACTGAGCAGTAAGGGGGGGAGGGGTGGACTGGGCGGTAAGAGGGGGAGGGGTGGACTGGGTGGTAAGAGGGGGGGTGGACTGGGTGGTACGAGGGGGGGGTGGACTGGGTGGTGGGGGGGGGGGGTGGACTGGGTGGTGGGGGGGGTGCACTGGGTGGTAAGGGGGGGGTGGACTGGGTGGTAGGAGGGGGAGGGGTGGACTGGGCGGTAAGAGGGGGGGGTGGACTGGGCGGTAAGGGGGGGGTGGACTGGGTGGTAAGAGGGGGAGGGGTGGACTGGACGGTAAGGGGGGGGGGTGGACTGGGCGGTAAGAGGGGGAGGGGTGGACTGGACGGTAAGGGGGGGGGGTGGACTGGGCGGTAAGAGGGGGAGGGGTGGACTGGACGGTAAGAGGAGCAGGGGTGGACTGGGTGGTAGGAGGGGAGGGGTGGACTGGACGGTAAGGGGGGGGGGTGGACTGGGCGGTAAGAGGGGGGAGGGGTGGACTGGGCGGTAAGAGGAGCAGGGGTGGACTGGGTGGTAGGAGGGGGAGGGGTGGACTGGGTGGTAGGAGGGGGAGGGGTGGACTGGGCAGTAAGAGGGGGAGGGGTGGACTGGGTGGTAGGAGGGGGAGGGGTGGACTGGGTGGTAAGAGGGGGAGGGGTGGACTGGGCAGTAAGAGGGGGAGGGGTGGACTGGGTGGTAAGAGGGGGAGGGGTGGACTGGGCGGTAAGAGGGGGAGGGGTGGACTGGGTGGTAAGAGGGGGAGGGGTGGACTGGGTGGTAGGAGGGGAGGGGTGGACTGGGCAGTAAGAGGGGGAGGGGTGGACTGGGTGGTAAAAAAGGGGAGGGGTGGACTCAGCACTAAGAGAGGGAGGAGTGGACTGTGAGTGGAGGGGTAAGAGGGGGTAAGAGGGGGGGGTGAGGGAGGAGTGAGGCAGAGGTGAGGAAGGAGAGAGGGAGGAGCGAGGGAGAGGAGAAGGAGGCTTGAGGGAGAGCTGAAGGAGAGCTATGTTCGCTGCAGTACTTTAATGTCGGGGAACTGCGACAGGTAGGTGTCCAGGGTGATGAGGGACGAGTCGACCAGCTTCTGATGGAAATCCTCCCAGAGTGCATCACAGCTCTGCAGCGAACAGGGGAGAGACCCGCCATCAAACACTCTTACAGGCATCCATAAGCATGGCTTACAGTAGGGCTACAGGCACATGGCCATCATAAAGAGAGCAGGGCTGGGTGTGTCATACATACATCACAGATCTGGGAGGTTCTCTTGCAAAAGCACAGCAGATAAAAAAAGACAAAGACACTGAACACTGGCCGATGGGCTCTAGATGGGAATCAGAGTAAGCAGTTCTGTTATGGCCCACACTACGTAGCTTTAAAAAAAAAAAAGTCTGCCATTGCATGCTATTCATGGGGCTCTTAAAGGTTAGATTTTTCCCAGGACCACACCGAATCAAAACAACGACCTTCTGGCTACCGAGCAAATCGCGATTCCGATATTAATGCACTGTGAACAAGATGAGCGGCGCACTGTCCGCGGCGCCAGAAGGGCTAATTCAATTAGATTTGGTGGTTTGATTTTATTGCAGTTGCAACGGGACCCGATGGTGTAATGATTCTATTGCCAAACAGCGACATGGCCGCCCTAGAGCCAGCCTGTAAGAGACTCTGCGCCATCCAGAGGGCCTTGGTCTTTAGGTGCCTGCAGCACAGCTTAAATGTTCTACTGAGGGGTTTGCATTACAATGTCACCCTTTACGCAGCAATAGCCGCACTGCACAGCCAACTCAACTTACAATCATTTGAAATCTTTTTGACAAAGGGCTTTCTAGGCCCCACAGGAACATGGTGCTCAGTTTAAACCTCACACACAACAAGAAGATGTGCAACACAATGCATGAAGCTAAACCAGAGCGAATCCCTGCCAATGCAACTGAGCAGCCATCGCTTACTCTGCACTGAGCTTGCATCAATACTCTATTACTTCTGCCTCAGGGACAGAGAATGGTGCGAGACCAAATAATCTCCCACCAGTACAGCTGAACTAATGCTACCTGCTGGACAGATGGCAGGACCAGTGCCCCTTCACCAGAAACTGAGCAGGTGCAATTTTGTCCCCTCTATTTACTGAGCACTACCAGTGCTAACTGCTAGATGGTGAGCAGGACCAGTGCCCCTTCAACAGAAACTGAGCAGGTGCAACTTTGTCCCCTCCTGTTTACTGAGCAGTACCAGTGCTAACTGTTAAGATTGTGAGCACATGCATCATAGTTCTGTTACTTATTGAGCGGAACCCGGTGTCCTGTCGCATTCCGCTGGGTCCCGTGCGCTAGGGGCATTGCAGCAGGGGGTCCCAAAGCGTCCGACTGCAGCGAACCCCTTTACGCGGCTGTTCGCTGAGTCTGCCCGTTCGCCCTTGAGCTCGGGGCGGAGTTCTTGGCCAGGACAGCCCGGAACAGCGTCCTCCACAACGGGACGCTCCCCGAGCGCTGTTAAACGCTCTCTTGGCGGAAAGGCGTCGGTTTTCTCTGCGGTCCGTGGAGATCAAATCGTCCGGAGGCTCGCTCTGACTCACAGGTGACCGCCTGCCGCAGAGGAACTGCTGCACGGGCCGATCGATAAGAGCGCATCCAGTCCACCGACCCTGCCAGGGACAGGATTTACTGATACTGAAGTTATAAATGACCCCCCTTCCTTATGGCCAAGGCTGGCTCCTCTTACAGCAATGTTCTTTGCTTACCGCCGCAACCTTCAACCCGAGTAGACTCATGAAACAGATTATCTTTCAAATGATCATGGGGAAAGTTCTGGAAATACCTTATACTGTATTAGTTGCACGACGGCTATGGGCATAAATACGTTCCTCTGCAAAGTATTTTATATGAAACACAAGTTAATTTGTGTTCTATGTCATGTGAATATCCCCCTGCCCTAATCGTAGCCATGGACAAACTCCTACCGTACCCCTAAATTTCAAAATCATCAGTATCCATTTTATTTTTTTAAAAGTAATATTTAAAAAGACATAAACAATGGGAATGGGAAAGAGCATAAAATAAATATAGGAATATTTTGTTAGTACTGGCTATCTAACTAGCTGCACCAAGCACATGGTAAATGACAGTCCCTTACAGGACCTACTGGAAAAGACTGTATTTCAATAGCACTAAACAAACAAGACCTAGTATATGGCTGGACCTAACACACGTGATACGGCCGACCAATGGTGTGACTTCATAACTCAGCCGACCAATGGTGTAACTTCATAACTCGGCCGACCAATGGTGTAACTTCATCACTCACTCAGACACTCACTCAGTCAGTCAGTCACAGACATTCGCGTTTGTAGGGCTGGCCTTGCTGTTGCGGTCCAGCCAAAAATTTCACTTTTATACTCAAAGGCACGGAGACTGATGCTAACACAACTCCAGCCACTGAAACGCAAAGATGCTAAAGGGGGCTGTGCTGAATTCAAGGCCCTGAATCAGCGATGCTCCCAGGAGGGGAGAAGAGTACGAACGCGCTGCCTTTACCTTCCCGACGGTCATGACGTCGTCCTTCCCGTACCAGTCTGGCTCGTACACCTCATGCAGCGACTCGGTCAGGTTCATAGAGGCCTGCTGCATTCCTGCAGGGCATTAAAAGCGGTCTATGCTTAGTTAAAGGGCTCAGGTGTTCTCTGAGTCGACCAGCAATGGACTCATTATTATTGTCTACGACATCACAATACAGATTTACTTTCACAGTAAGCATTATAGGTATTACAGATCATTAACATAGATATGCTATCTGGATATATACCGAAGTGACTCATACTCATATAGGATCATGCCTGAGGGTAAAGCAAGTATCCCCACCCTGGATTCAAACCTGCAACCTGGTCATAAGTCAAGTTCTAAAACCAGTATTCCAGCTACTGTCTGATGGTTTTAATAGATAATGTATAATTTTCATGTATAATGTGTGCGTGCATGTGTGTGCGTGTGAGTGTGTGTGTGCGTGCGTGCGCGCGTGTGTGTGTGTGTGTGTGTTTGCATGTGTGTGTGTGTGTGTGTTCTTATCAATGTCACCTTTCACAGCTGCCAGGTACGCCTTCATCTCCCTCTGCAGCCGCGATCCTTCAGACTGTGAAAGAGACACAGGGGGTGAGGAAGAATAACTGTTAGTGTCATTTGTCTTATGCAAAGAAATTCTCCAAAACCTACCTACCTGAATGTAGAAGTAATTCAACTGATTTTTTTTTTAAGTTACATTGAATGTAACAGTCACGCAAGACAAGAAAGAAGGCGGGTGTTCAAATACTGCATTTGAACGTAGAGTTCTCTTGAATAGCTATACAATGTTCTCCCTGCACTGAAGTCCTGAAATGGCCTTATCAAAAAGAGAGCAGCTGCAACCAAGCACTCTATTGTGCAACAGCCACAATAGCTGTCCATGGTGCTGAAATTACACCAGCAATGGAGGCCGGCCACTGCTGTCCCAGGTCCTGAAAGCTGTATAAAAATAATAATAAAAGTCACAAGTACTGAAAGGACTGCTGAGTTGCAGCGTAATCCTGCCTGTCAGAACCTGGCAATTTCTGCTTTCTATGCTGAAATGCTAAATGGTTAATTCGAGAATATCTAATGAGAAAGCTGAGTTTAAAAAATGCGACTCTTCGCATGAAACACAATTGAGACATTAGTACATTTCAACAGGAAGTGAATTACAAATAGTCATAGCAGAATCCAGTTTGGAGGCACTCTGATGTTGCCTGCTGTACATCCAATGTTTTAGGTCACATGACTACTCACCCGGATAGATGTGGCTTATAATCACATGACAAACATGACATAATAAAATCCTAATTAAACACACACGCAGCTGCTGATCAAGTAGTCACAGATCTTGTCTCACAGATTAATATAATTTACATTAGGTCTATATTTATAAAACTTTGCTCACATTACAAAAACCCAAAAGGAAATCCTTGCCGTACACAGTGAAAATAAGGAAGACCCAAACGTCAGAAAATGTAGCTATTTGCTCAATTACATCTGACCACATGGACAAAACACACTGACACGAGCCTTTTATTAAAGAGAATAAGAATGCTGCTGTCCTTAAGCAGAATATAAATCTCTAACTGGGCAGTTTTGGCCTGAAGAGACAGGAGCAAATGAATCTCCCAGCGACCGCTTTCTTCACTCCGCCCACTGAATTATAAACAGAACACTGCTTGCATTGTTATTAGCATGGCATTTTATCATACATTTATGCAACTCGGCTTGACGGCCTCAGACTAGAACCCATAATTCAACCGCATAAGCATGACATCGCGTGCTTCTCCCCGCTATGTGATAAGAATAATAAAAACGTCGACGGCGCACTACTCAGAATGCAGAGGCGCTTGCACTGACCACAGCCGCGGCAGGTGATGTCATGACCCCGGGTTATTCATTAGCCGACGATAAATATGGATAAGACAGCTGTGACGTCATCTCGCCGGGGGCAAACAGAGAGGAGCTGGCGCCAACAGGGAGTCGTCTGTTTCACGTGCGTAGGGAGGACATCGCAGCTGTCGTGCCTCTATTGTGCTGTCCGTGCCTGTGGCTGGGAGACCAGGCTCGCGCAGAGCACAGTTGGCTTTGCTCCAGGGATAGAGGGGCCTTCGTTCAGCTCCGCCCACCGGCACGCCAGGTGCACCCAGGCTGACAGCTGTCATCAGTGAGCGATGACAGCGCTCTCCTCTAATTGGCATTAGCTCTCTCTCTGCTATCATACTGTGTGCTTACAGGGAGTGAAATCAGCCAATGACTGCAATAGGTAGCGGTAACAATACAGTGACTATGCAGGCTCAGACCGGAATTCCAAATCAACGATACTCAAGTTGTTTAAAAAAATATATATATATGTTGTTTTGTCTTCTTCCAACATAACTGCCCCGGGTTAAATGGATCTGAATACATATCTGGCTCTTAGTTTCTGTGTGCGAAATATCTTGTGGGCAATTAGCCAGGAATGGAGTCAATCCCAAAGAAACTGCAATTTTGTCAGCTGCGGTAAGGAAATCGTATATAAATGCATCTCACAGCGTGCAACATTCCAATGACAACTGATTAGCATTCAGAGAGAACACCTCCACCGCATCCTCTGAGAACCTGCCAGCATGCATAATGCGCATCCACGGTCTGGGTGTTGAAACCGCTCCCCAGCATCAACAAAGGGACTTGGCCTATAACAGCAGAGAGGTCAGAGTTCAAACCTCTCTTCTGTAATATAATTTACCTATCTGAAATTCAGATGATTTAATTTTTAATTAAAACTTTAATTATGCTTGTACCCTGGTTTCTTTTGTTGATTGTTTCCTTGATTTCTCTGTGTTGTAAAGCGTCTTTGAGACTGTGAAAAGCGCTGTATAAAATAAATTTATTATTATTATTATTATTATTTATGATTTACTTCATTAAAATGGATCACTTAATCCTTAAAAAAAGCTCTTCAAACTTTGGATTAGTTTAAGTTCTGTGAAGTGGCAGTGACTCTGCTGGGTTCAGGATCAGATGATTGTGTGTTCAAATACTTGGAAGAAGGAAACTTCTCACAGTGGGACTTCCTGGGAAAATGCAGGGGTAAATTTAACAAGCAACATGTTTGAGTGGTACTGGAGGGAGGTGGAGTGCTGGGCTATTGACTGCTTAATGGTTGGGTACTGTATGCACATTAACTGCACTGAGGGGAAGTTTAAGCATTAACAAGCAATGCAATTCTGTCCCAAAATAAAAAAGAATCCAGGACTGTTTCCTAAAATGAAATATACTGACCAGTTTATCACAGAACAGTGATTATTATTGAAAATACCTAAATGGAAAATGATATGAAAATGATTGAATTTAAATTATTTCTGAAATGATTAGTTCAATGTACAAGAAAGCCCTTGTAAGACATATATGTTACAGTTGACAAACTTGACGGCCATTTCAGGGGCCACCTGCTTGGCACAAAACTGATCTATTTCATACTTGCCCCCAATGTTGCTCAGTACTCAACCGCTGCTTTACCAGATTTTTGGCACCATAGGTTGTCCCCTGCTCTGGTAGGGGATCACAATCACCCATACGGCAGCAAAGCTCAGAGAGGCCCAGAACATTCCACGCGACACAAAGGAAGGTGTAGAACTCAAGTGTGGCATTGAGCCGTTGACTTACCTACATTAATACAAGCTCTGATGAAACAGCCAAATTTTACCTAGTGAGTCAGTCTCTTCATAATACACAGAAGGAAGTGGAAACTGTAGGGCAGTGAATTGGGAAGCTTGCATGACTCTGCCAAGGTAACGGGCAGGAAGACATAAGTGGTGGGGAGCAGGATGGAGGGGGTGTAGAAACAAAAGGGTGCCCACAATGGCACTGGGCCAATGGGCCTCGGGAATGGCTGACACAGTCGTTCATTCATACTAGCATGTCGTCGCTAAAAGTTCAAATCGATGTTGGCTGGATCTGTCATGTTGGCGTGGGAGTTTCTGCACACGGTCCCCGTTTTGTTCTTTACCGTCCGAGAGGTCTGCCCTACACTACGTTCCCAGAGAGATTACTACGCTGTTATTAGCAGACCTCAGCAGCTTCCGACGCTTCGAGAAAAAAAGCGAAACTTCAGCACGGCCGTAAACCTCTGATTCAGGATTTGAAATGACGAGCATCTGACATTATTATAGCGGTAAAAAGAGAGCTCAGTTGGATATGTCAATCACCCGCCAGGCAGATGGGCCTCATGATGTTGATTAATTAACGCTCACCACAATAATGAAGTGACAGTCAGACATTTATTTACAGAAGAAAATAAACAGTGCCTGTATTTCTGAATCCTTCTGATGCTACACTGTCAGAACAAAATGTGCGAAAATTGTACCTATAGGAGTACAATGGCTTGTCACTGGGGCTGTAAGCTCAAAAGTACACCGATTCTACCCTTTAATCTTCTATATTAGTATATTAAGGTACAAAAATTGAGTAAATATCGTACCTCATCATCATCAAGTATGTCATCATCATTGTATTATTTTTTTCCAATGCCTTGGACATTAAGCAAGCAAAAAAACATCCAACCAAAGAAATTATCTTGGTTAGCTCTTGTCAGAAAGGCGTTCACACAAGTACTGAATCTAAATCTGCACACGTTTTCTAACACACATTCTGACATACATTTTCTCAGTTTAGAGCATGCTTGTCACCATACACATCATCAGGCCAGGGAAATGGCTAGTGTACAGTGCAACCCTCTCTGAGAAAAACCATGGTAAAGATGTATTAGGCCACGCCCACTGGGCCTATGTCAGCCATGTCTCATTCGTCACTATCACACAACTCTTAAACAGACCCTGCTCAGGGGGTATGGGCATAACAAACATGGTCTGGGTAACTACTAATGCATTCAGACAGGATTCACAAAGCAAGTGTGAAGCCACACTGCAATGAGCTCACCCTCATGTGAAAACATTCCATCGGGTGACCCTTTAAAAGGCTAGCAGTAAATATGTGATTAGCATGTTCTTGAACATTCTAATGCTGATGTAACAATCACCACTGGTAAATGGAAGCAATGGAGTTCGAGAATACTTCAAAAAAAACATTCCAAAAAACCTGCTCTACAAAGGTTTAATGAGCATCTGGGAACGAGGGGAACAGATGGACCATGTGGTATCACCAGAGTAGCTATTAGTTCTGAGCAGATAAACTGGCAGCTAAAAGCTACAAGCTGGTCAGTACCAATAGAATCCATCCTGTGGATTCCAGATTCAAAAGATGGAGTGACGGTTGTTGTTTTTTTTTTCTCTTCCCTCTGCTTTCCCAGCAGTAATAATCCTGAGATGTCACCAGACCTGATTAGGGTAATGGGGTTTACAGCTTCCTCAGGGGAGCCGGGAGCAGTGGAGGGCTCTCCTGGGCAGATAAAGCTACTTTAATCAGGATTAGAAAGGACAGTCGGGGACTGCCAGATTATATTGCCTTTCCCCGCTCCACACATGAGTTTGCTAAAAGAAACAGTCTACCTCTAAACCAAGATTTGCAGAATGCCCTGCGTACGCTGGGGTTTTAATGACTTTAAGGTACTTCATTAGCACACTCACATTCCTTTACTTCTTAATTAATTCCTGTTTATGTCCGTAAATGCTATAAACAGAAGAGAAGGAGGTGAAGGCTGATTAATTGGTGGAAAGAAATAGAAGCTCACGCATCAAAGTCAGCTCACAAAACGGTGCATCACAACAACAATAGCAAGAAATCACGGATCAGGGAGCACAACTCGTATCAACATCAGTTTTGCAAGAAACTGGGTTTCTGTCTGACTGATATATTTAGATGAGATGACTCCAAGAAGAGGGAAAAGATGAACAAGAAGCAGGCACAGGAAGAAGACAAAAACTGGAAGAAGAACAAAAACTAGAAGAAGAACAAGAACAGGAAAAACAAAAACATGAAGAAGAAGAAAGGAATAAAAACAGGAAGAAGAATATGAACAGAAAGAAGGAAGAAGAAGAACAGGAATAAGAAGAATAAGAAGAAGAATGTCTGAATCCAGTCCTCAGTTTCCCTGTTTCACTGTACATGGTACAGCACAAGCAAGTGTGGCTCAATGTGGGGGAAGGGCTTATCTCCCGGCAATGTCCTGTCATCAGGAAGGAAGGGGAGCAGCAGTGTGAAAACACATTCTACACTGACAGCAATACTGTGTTCAGAGAGGAAATCCATGATGAGGTTTTCTCCATCTTTTTCTCACATCTGGAAGACTGATTAGGGGAACAGGAATCAGCAGTGCCGAAAAATGCTAACATATGCACGCTAAATGAATATGCATTTCTGTGGGGAAAAATGCACATCACGTGGATAAATCCAAATTCCGCTTACATTTATGCGTATTTATTTAGGTACAAAGTGCGGAAAAGCCGGCATAAACGATCTCATTTTAAAATGCGCTGCCAGATTTCCTGGCTCTTATCCAACTCGATGCTGCATCTGTAACGCTGGCGTCTCCTCCTCCTCCTCCTCCTCTCTCCTTCTTCCTTCCTCCTTTCATTTTCTCTCACGCTCCTTTTTCACGCCCGCGTCACTGCTTCTCTCCTCTCCTCCGCTCCCCTCCCCCCATGGCCCACCCCTCCTTCCCTCCCGCCTCCGCAGACGCCGGCTGATTGACAGCTGTCCGTCTGCGACCCGTGCACGCGCTGCCGTTTCAGGCCGCGTTAGCGACGCCGGGCCAGAGCCGGATAATCCCGGTCTGTGAACACCATGAGCGGGAGGAGAGTGCACAAGAGCGGCTCGCCTGCGCTTCACCAACACGGGTAAATATTTCAGGTAGGACGAACACCGCAAGGATGTCTTAGGCAGAACGGGTCTTCTGGTATCTGTGTACAATAGTAAATCCTGTAACAAGAAGTGACAGTTCTCAAACACGTAATCACGTAATACAGAGTTTGCATGAATTATACCCAGGGATAGCCACAAGGGACGGAGTGTGGCATAGTGGGTAAGGAACTGGGCTTGTAACAGAAAGGTCGCAGGTTCAATTCCCAGGTAGGACACTGCCGTTGTACCCTTGAGCATGGTACTTAACCTGCATTGCTTCAGTATATATCCAGCTGTATAAATGGATGAAATGTAAAAAAGTTGTGTAAGTCGCTCTGGATAAGAGCGTCTGCTAAATGCCTGTAATGTAATGTAACAAGGTTTAAAAACAATGTACTGATACATCGGGAGGTACAGTACACTTCCTGTGGAAAGCTGAGAAATAAAATTCCTTTTTCTTTTTTATTCAATCAAACCATTAAACTGTGATTTATCAAGTCTACCAGTCTACTTGACCTCCTCACCCTCAGCAATTTCAGATAATTCGTTTGGAGCTTCAGTGACAACAGTGCCACCATGGAAACGTAGCAGTTCCAAACAATCCCCACTGATGACCACACAGAGAAAGCTGATATGAAATGCCTGTTGACTGTAACAGCCACGATCGTGGCGGACTCCAACGGCCGAAAGAAACCAGTGGATTTCTAAGTGGACAGTTCTCTCATGCTGTCAGTACACACACAGCCCCAGGTGTTCTTATCCTGCAGCCATCTATCAATACAGAGGCCGCTCCCCCATCCAAACTGAGCAGGCCTGTGTGAATCTCTGCACTTAAAGAGGGCCTGAACTTGGGACTGATAGCATGTGCGCCTGACTAGAGCTTCCACTGAAGTTTTAACTGAACTTTTTTTTGGAAAAAACTGTTTCCTTGGATGCCCATCAAACGCAGATTTATCAACACTTTTTTACAGACAAACAGAGTCGCAGAGCTACAGCAGGTGCCTTTAAATAATTTTTCCGTGATAAGCACCAGGAATAACGTCAGACTGGAAGGAAACAGGCTGAGGCAGGAACGTGGAAGTAAGCAAGCTGGGAATTTGATCTGCCATAACGGAGCCCTCCGTGGGATCGAGAGTAGAGCTTTGCCGTCAAAGCAACCAGGCCTGAACCTGCTACTGAGACAACGTGGAATCACACATTCTGCTGCACAAACGTACGCTTAAATAAAATGTTAATATTTGTCCAAATGATATTCAGATAAGAATACACATATGATAATAACAACATATTAATAATGGCTTCAATACTAATATAATTTTTTCATGACCTATTGTTTTTATCATGCACGATGCTAGACCTTTTTTGAAGGAATTCTTGTTCAGAAAAATCCTGTTCAGAGCTGACCTACATCCTGGCTAGCGCTTCCATTTTGGGACAGCCTTGTTCAATCTGAACAGATCATCAAAGCCTGCTATGAAAACCTGCTCTAGGGATCAAACACACAGCAGTCCCAGCATTGCTCGCCAGACAGGAATTATGCCCAACAGGAATGCTGGTGGCAGCAGCAAGCTAAATTTGAGCAAATCTTAATAAACAAAAAAAACAATAATTTGTTATTTGAGTACCGGAGGCCGAGTCAGAAGCATTCCGGCCAACCAGACATTACGAGTCGATGCCTGTGAAAGAGGTCTTACCTCCTGCCTCTTGAAGTTCTGGACGCACTGTTCAAACTGCTCATCTTTCGTCTCGTCAGCCTTGCCGAGTTTCTGCAGTACCTGGAATAACGTGCAGAAATAGATAAGGCGCCAAAAAGAAACAAAAAACACTTTTTCCTCTGGGGAAAAAAACCCTCCTAACAGTAAAACTGAAACTGGTTACATATCACTGATCCGAAAAAGGCATTGGTACATGAAAGAGTAGTGTAATTCCACCATAACATCTCTGTACTTTACAAAAAGAAGAACAATGTACTACCTTCATCACATCCCAGTAAATATTTTTGTGGTGAAATTTCAGTGAAAAGTCAAGTCGTTCAGCTGAAAAGACGGTTACTTTTGGTTTGTAAGTGAAAGTTTTCTAGCTGACTGGGGCATAGCCAGGTTATTTCCAGGTAAAACTGTCTGTACTGTCTGTTTACAGTATGTCAAAACATCTCCCGACCTAGATTTCCAGCCCTTTAGATGTCAACATTCCAGCTTTTGCTCACTGGGATGTTCTTGGTGATGTAGCAACTTAACACTTTCATTCAACCTTCCAGTGACAAAGCTAGGGGCTAAGCCATGGCTCTCACCTCAGCAATACGGGCTGGATCTATTTCAAGAAATATTCCATTTGTAGTCTGGTTAGGTTTTATAACCTAACCAGACGGGTATTAATAAATTGTGGCTATTGAAAAGATAAAGACTGCTGAGCAAAATGGATGGATCTTTTTTCAACTGGGATACCAAATAGGTATTTACCCATGGTTCTTTGCTGTGGTGCTGATATTCAATGCTCCCAGCACAATCTAAATATAAATTCCTTTACAGATACCAATACGTTATTTTTTTTGTTCTCATTCATTGAACTTTACCCTCTGTAGCCTCACCACAGCATGCACCTTTTCTCGGGATCGCCACATAATTCCGAAGCGCCTCACTTCCTGTAGTTTCGGCGTTTCCGCTCCTCTAACCTCAGTGAGAGTTCGGCGGCCGGGTGGCGCATGACTAATCGCGGGTTCTATCTGCAGCGGTCCCTCGGCGGTGAGTCAGCGGCAAGGGGACCTCGAGCCTCCCGCAGCGTAAATTAATCATTCTTCTCCCGGTGCATTGTGGGAGTAAAAATCAATAACGGCACGGCCTGACAGGGTGGGGGTGGGGGTGGGGGTGGGGGGGGGGGTTGGCGGGGGGAGCGGTCATACCCGTTGCTACGTTTCACCGCATCCTGTCAGTCCGGTCACGGTTGATAAGATTTCGTGTTGTACGCGTCCTGTCCATGCAGTACACCATGGAGTCTTAACGGGCCCAAAGCCCTGATGCGTATGCAGGCAGCCCTGGTGTTTGAAAGGGGCGGGTCTCAGCTCACAGAGACAGAACCAATCACATCGCACCCAGACACAAGAGCACACTCTGGATAAGGAGGTCTGTTACGTCTAAGAATAATAATAAATGAGCACACGTACTTTCAACACCAGTCTCCCTGTGTCAATCTGCATGGCAATTCAATTAATCTACAATTCGTATTTCACACAAATGAGCTTGTATTACTGCCACCAGAGTGTGTTAATTCAGTGGAAGGTTAAAAAAAAGAGGCTAAAAACAGGCAGAGCTGTCCTTCTGCGGCAGGAAAATTGACATTATGGGCTTTGGCAAATCTGATTAATGTTGAATGAAACAATGAAACAAGAACAGAATTTGTGAGCTGGAGGAATTTTAATTATGCCTGTGAGGGGAAATAATATAGAGGTATGAGAAGCACAATGGCTGAATCCTTGTTGGGTTATAACAGAAGATCAGCTTCCAAATGTTTCTGTCTAAAATCTAAATTAAATATTCATCCCAACGGTCATGGCGTAAGACCGGCACTGTGATCCAAAGGAGGGACCGTGAACGAGGGGTTGAGGTTTGCCGGCTGACGTGCCGAAAAGAGGCTTCTATAAATAACCTCCGGCCGTCTTCCCCGCGTTTGCTCCCGGGAGCAGCGGCAAACCCGGCGAGCGAGGAGGCCTTGCGTAAGACCATTCCATCACGGCGCCGCTTCTTCACTGGCCCGTGACACGGATGGGGGGACAAAATGACTGATCCACCGTGAAATCTCAAAACAGCCAGAACGAACATGATAGCATCCTCGGCCCTGGTCCAAACGTAGGCCATTTTTGAAGGGCCTGATTTACTAAGACCTTCAGCACATGCGAAACCTTTTAGCGCAAGCTAATTACACAACCGATGATTGGTCATGGTATTTGTTATGCACCAATCGTTGGTTGTGTTATTAGTTATGTTTGTGCTAAAAGGTTTTGCACATGCTGAAGGTCTTAGTGGACCAGGCCCTAAGGCTTTGAAGACAAGGGCAGGCTTGACTTCAAGGACAACCCCAGCCCATTGCAATGGGGGGGGGGATGGTTGTTGGACGGAGTCCCGGGTAATTTAATGCCACTGCAGCAGATCCGCGGTGCTTAATAATGGGATGTCGATCGAGGTCAAGCAGGGCTCTGCAGACACATGGTGGAAGAGGTGGAAGAGGGATCTCAACACGTCTTATAGCAAATACACTGTATACATAACAGCACACAGAACCAACTGCCATCATTCTCCTTCCTTGCCCTGGGGCAAAGCTATTCTTAGCCTGGCTTGAAATGCTTTTGCGTTTGCATTTACTGACCGTCATAAGAAAAACATCCCAATACAAGAAGAGTCTGAATTATTGTACTTGGTGCAAAGCAGGAGACACCGATGAGTGACTTTAGGTTGGACCTTTCTTTATGGTTGAAATAATCAAACTGGAAATTTGGGTGTGAGCTCCCAACCCATGGGGAAAGAAAGAAAAGGGGCATACAGATAGCAGAGCTGACTGGGGAAGAAGGAAGAAGCCAAAAAGGCCTTTCGCAACCGTATGGAATACGTATGCTAATATGGGGTAAAGTTTTGCGGAGATTTGAAAATTGAAAAAATCGCTTATTCCACATATTTAATTTTATTTCCTTCTGTCAGTTTTTGTGCAGAAATCAAAAGACAGAAACACTGAACTAGCCAGCCTAACGAGGTGCGCACAGGAAAAAAAAAAAGTGGCGCCTATTGTCATTCCAGTCCACACGTCTGATGTTATCTCCAGCGGTTCATTGTGGCGATAGCGCCGGCGAAAAGAATTGTAGCTTTCCGGTCGTATTCGCAGCGCGTTTATGATTAATACAGAAACCCAGCGGGACCCGCCGGTTATAAAGGGAACACATAATTTAGGCGCAAACAGGATTTCCGATCCGCGATAATTCTCCCTCACCCCTGCGCCGGCGCGTCACTCTAAAGCCTGCCAATATGTGCTCCTCTGATTAAATCAGCGAGCGTTAAATACTATAGTAAGCATTAAATCATGATTTATGCAGTGGGACCGCGGAACTGTGAAGACGACAGCGGCATTAATATATTAACGGTCAGGCTGTGGAGCGACGATTTCACACACGTATTAACCCAGCATGGAACGTGTCACGGTCGGCACACCTACCGACTACAACAGCGTAATCGGATCTATGTGCGGGCAAATGGCGCTGCTCTATCGAATGCTAATATCTTAACGTGGATTACGTTCAATTGTCTGCTTTTGACGTTATAATAGATTTGATGCTGATCGTGATAATGCCTAGAATATAACAAACCACATCACAATGTCAGCGATACTATGTTATTGAGGGGGGCTGTTGTACTACAAATTGCTGCGCGTTTTATTTGTGTATAAAGGGGAAACCATTTTCTGCAATATGTTCTCATTTCAGACAACAGGGTATGAGCACAGAATCATTTTCATTGTGGTTTCATAGGTTCTCTGTCAGTCCAACCTATACCAGAATGGCACATGGAAAAAAGTATTAATTCAACTCTCACAGTTTATGCAAGTCCAAAAGGGAACAAATGTACTCTAAAAGAGTATAAAATACCCCATCAGTGTTCATTAAACACTGAATATATCAGTGTGCATCAACACATGTCATTAAAAAGTCAGCATCAACATGATGTGTCAGTCCTTACTATCACTACCAGTACTACTGCTGGTGGCTACTTACAAGCAAGGTACTTGACCTGCATTGCTTCCAGCTGTATAATTGGATGCAATGTAAATGCTATGTAGAAAGATATATGCAAGTCGCTCAGGATAAGAGCGTCTGCGAAATGCCTTTAATGTAATGTAACTATCAAACTGCCATATGATTAAAAGTGTTAAAAAGACAATGCTCTGTGGAATCCATCGCCATGGTCACGGTCACGATCACTGTAATTATTCAGCAGACGTCCGTCACAGTCGCTCATCATCAGTCACTGTGACTTCTCATTAGCAGAAAGGAGGAGACGTTTTTCAAACCTTCACATCACAGCAGTCAAATAGCTTGTACTCCCTAGTCCCGGGAGCTCCCGTTTAGACTGCAAACAAACGCTTTCTAAAAATGTATTTTTCTGAGGAAACCTTTAATTTTGACTGGAGCAGTTTGAGGGAAGTGGTGCGATTGAGACATTTTTGCTACTAACCATAATAAGGCACTAAAATAAAATAAAACAAAATATTCCATCAGGGATGCGGTAAACTTGACAGTCTTCCATTTATTTCCCATTAGACTTTGTTTAGAGCGATCACTTTTTTTTTAAACTTCACTGCATGAGCCAGTAACTCTCGAGGGGCAGTTTTGCATTCCAAATTAAGCGGATCAACATGTAATGATGGTAACAACCGCCCCATAATAAATATCAAATTATGCATCTGATTATTTTATTTATTACTTCCATTACGTAATAGTGCTCACCAGTGTGTGCACTTGCACCACTGTAGTGCAATTGCATTCCCGTGACTGTACAGCACCTGCCATGCACGCAGAATTCATCAAGAAAGGTCACAATCTGTTCAGAACAGCCTGGTACAGGGAGCACTGCAGTTTACTTAAATCCCTGAAGGACCCACAGCTTAACGGAGCAGGAAGTGAGCATCATCTCACTGCGTTGGCAATCACATACAGGGATTACATGTGTATGGAGCAATAGACGGTACAGTATATTTTAGTGTGAAACGCTTTAGCAAGATAGCTAACATTCTAATGCAAAGACATGTTCCCCCCATCCCTCCCTACCTCCCTGTAATCTCTAAATTGACTGTAAGCTTAGGGTTGCAACTAGGTAGCTGTTTCGTAGTTGACTTAGTTAATGCACTCGTCTTAACTACTGCTTGTATTTTTGCATAGACTGCGTTGCTGCTGTTCTTGTTTGTGTTAGTGTTAATCAGTTTAACCTACAGGGTCCAAGTTGAACTATGCGGTTGTTCCCTGCATTTGGAACGGTACTTCTCTCTAGGGTTTTCGACACACTTGTTCCTGGGTATGGTTATACACTTTGCTGTACGTCGCTCTGGATAAGAGCGTCTGCCAAATGCCTGTAATGTAATGTAACATGTTCTCCAAGCTAAGCACACAGCACAGAGCTGACACAGCTAATCAAAGAATAAATGTAGAACATAACACTGCAAGCAGCTTCAGAGCAGACATTTGGCCAGAATATGTCTTCATGTTTTTCGCACTCTAGATTTTCCATAATTTCACTGGCGAGTGGTGCTCCAGTTCACCAGTGACCAGTGAAATGGCTCGTAAAACGCAAAAACTATTTCAAATAATCCCTGGCTTGCCTAACAGGACTAATAGCACAAGTCTCGCTCTTCTGTATTTGGCAAACCAATGAAAAGAATATGGAATATGGTATTAATCCACTCTACGCAAATGCCACCGTGGCATTCTGGGAGATCGCTGGGTAAAGATATCGTAAACAGGACTGTAAAGAGGTTGATATAGATCTGTTTGGGCAGCAAAGCCCTGATGTGCTCTACAGGATGCACAGATATAGCAGAGTGTGACTGTGTTATGTAGAAGGCCTTTCCTGTAAGAGGAGAGGCTTGTTACCTCGATACGCACTTCTCTCAGTACGTCAGCATTTCTCCTGGAACACCAGCATATTCACATTATTCATAGGCTTATTCATGGCACTCAGATTTAGGCAATTAAAATACCAGTGATGTAGTGAGCGGGTCAATGCAGCAATGAGCTCATCTCCCCGGTGTTCAGTGCCCTTCACCGATTCACTGATAGACGCTTGGCCCAAGGGGTTACGTGAGTAACGTCAAACCAAAAACACACAGAACGCCGACTCTAGCAACAGCCACTGCAGTCTATTTGCTGGGCATTTAGACAAGCCAAGTTTCTACGTGACTCCTCAAGGACCTCCTGTCCAAACCCAAAATGAAAGATGTTAAAATAATTAGTGAAGACAAATATAATACAGATGATATTGAACCTGAAACTGATGTAAATACTTGAACTCGCACTCTACATCTTCAGACCAACACCCTCCAAAGCAGGACTGCAAAAAGGTTCTATTATGAAGCATTATTACAATACCGAACTGGTCGTGCACCATCCTGTGTTGATTCCTTATGGAAATTAAAAATGCATTCTGTAATCTGGCACTTGATATGCTATCCAACAGCCAAGCCATTAAACATTAACCCCGCAGCAAAGCTGGCTAGCGTGGTGTAAGTTGCTAACTGTGGAACTGCTATTTAAACAGTGTGGCCAGACTTTCTCCTGCCGCCGTGGTAACCTCAGTCATACACCTTTGATTTTCTCTTTTTTATCTGGAATAATGGCTGTGACATACCCGCAGATGGACCCACAAGGTCAGATAATAATATCGGAAGCAAAGGGGAAAATTCCATTAGACCGGGGACATTACCGCACGTCCTCAGCTAACAATTAATTATACATCATGACCCCCGAAGCAGAACCTCCCTCAGCCCTGTAGGGGAGATCTGTTGTTAAATGTCGACCCGCCGATGGATTTGCGAGCGCAAAAGACAGAAACGGGTGCGCTGCACGTTTATTTAAGGAAACCTGGAGAATCAGCTTCAAGCTGAATTTTCGCCACCTGAATTTCACCCTGCTTTTTTAAACAGCTCGGTATCGGAAGTGAGTCTTTGCCAGCAAACTGACGTTAAAGCAGTTAAAGTGGTGCTAACTGCAATCCGCAGTGAGAACTTTCTGCAGAGACCCGTGAAGGTGTCCTTATTTAGATTAGCGTGAAAACATGAATGTTTTATGAAACCTTTTTAATCTTTTAGGCTGATTTTAACAAGGCTAACCAGTGCTGAAAAAAAAAAACACCCACAGACTTTAAGTTATATGCTTAAGGCTCAACAACGCATACAAAAATAATGAAAGAACAATGACAACGACTGAAAACGTTTACTTTTTAAGAACCGTTCCACTGATTATGTTTACAATATCACACATTGAGAAAGCAGTTTGCCTTTCATTCCGTAACAGGCTTAGTAACGTGATCCTCCCCACACACAGGACTCTGTATGCTCCGTCACCCAAGATCTCAGCTCACAGGATCTCTTTCCCTCGGCATCATGTGATCCCTTCTTCCTGTGGATCTCGGGTATCCGTGACCAGATAATTCAGGCCTCCCCTCCCGGTTTGAAACAGACCCCGCCCGCCTCCCTAATCTTTTTCAGGGCCACGCGTAAGGTGAACTGCACCCCACACTGTCGCAGGTGAGCCACGGTCCTTCGTTCGGTCTGAAGCCAGGTGCAGAGCCAGCAGAAGGGCCTTCCTGAACATGCAGCTGTCCTGTCTGCCAACTCGCACATCAACTTCAAGTGTCTTACAAGTGTCATTCCCTAAACACATCTACTATCTAATAACCAGGGGGGCCAGAAAGGGGGGGGGGACTAAGGGGCCAAAGTTCCTGCGCTTTTATTTGTACTATGAGCAAGTCTCTCAGTTTACAGCTGATAATTGAATGTTATAAATAAAATGTTACATTTTAGAGAGAACCATGCCCTCCAACCAAGCTCACACCCCCCCCCATCCCCCCTTCCTTGTGAAGATGAATTTTGCTTCTCGATGTGACGCTCAACAACGCGCCCCCAGAGACAGGGGCCTGATGGGAAAATTACATTTGCTGAAAACACTGGGTGCCCGACAGCAAAGAGCAGATGGCCCGTCGAGCCGTTTCCCGCGACCGATGAAGTCGCTACCCGCCCGTCCCGTCCCAAAATGCACTCCACGAAAACTCACGAGGCGCCTTCTTTTCCACACAATCACTCCCCGTGAATGCACTAAGCGTCTGCGAAGGCACAGCGTGGTATGTCTGCCAGGGTCGTCTGCCAAATAAAAGTCACGGCGGTGATGATGATGATCATGACGATGACGATGATGATGATCATCATGATCATGATCACGATGAAGACAACAACGAAGAATGAAATCTTTCGCGAGGGCAAAGCAGTTGATGGAAACTGAGATGGAAAAGTATAACGCTGTAAAAGTGAGAACTCATTAGCCCACACCATGCATAAAACCCAGTGTCTGTGGTTTGACACCCTGCCGAATTGAGACAGGCGAACTTCACAGCCACAGCCTCCAGTGAAACGCTTCATTCGCCACAGCTTCTTATTTTTAACTTAAGTCGTCTTTTTCCACAGACCGAAGTCCCATCTCTTCAGAGAGCATTTGGACTAAACACTGCCTGATCTGCCCTGCACTGACTCACAATAAAACCAAAGCCTCCCTAATCCTGACTTCCATCAGGGAGGAATTAAACTGAGTTCTGTCCGTTGACCGTACCGAAGGCACAGACAGAGTTCTCATTTTCAGAATGGCTTTCCCACCAGGAGGTAATAGACAGGTGGAGGCAGAAAGAGCTCAGATTTTGAATGTGTCTATCTTACTTTATATTGTTATACTGAACGTATCTATCTACCAAAGTATCTGGGGCCAAAGCAATCACTGAGTATATAGATTGAAATTATATATCACAGACGTATAGACAGACAAACAGACAGACAGACATATAGATAGATATAGATAGACAGATAGATTTTTAATTCAAAATATACACCACTCTATACCATAATACTGCACAAATTAATTGCATAAATACAGCAGTAATCTTGTTGGTACCTACAAAGGCAATGCCCCTTTACTTTTCTTGCTTTATAGATAGTTATAAACAGTAGGCCTTGTTCAGAAGTAATTAACTACCAGCAAACTCCAGAAAGAATTTAAAAAAAAAAAACATCACCGGCTGAGTAACTATCACTCTCACGCGCGTGGAAGTAATCCAGTGGGGGAGAAGTGTAAAATTAGCATGCTAATTGGTTCTGCTGTAATTGACAGACTGAGTGAGCTGCCTCATTGCGTTCATGACGACCGCTGCAGATGTTCAGCCCGAACCGATGCGCACGTGACCCTGAGGCAGGTGTGCGAGCGTGGGGACTGTTTACCGACAGAAGCCCACGCTTCCAGGCCGACAGAGAGGTTCCATTAAAACCCGAATATGCACTCGGTGCCACTGTAGAGTACGCTACAGTGAGTCACTGACTTAAACCAATCATTGCATTTCGCTGAACCTTATGATTTCTTCGAACATGCCAGCGACTGGCAGCTGACTGTTGTTAAAGTTACAAAGCCCTGGCACAGGCCTGCAGTATACACGCTGTAGGCCCCGAGCTTCACTAGCAGGAGCACCTTTGGGGGCCCTTCATTCAGAGATTTCATCCATCCATCCATTATCTATAACCGCTTATTCTGGGCAGAGTGGTGGAGGCCTGGAGCCTATCCCAGCGGGCATTGGGCGGGAACACACCCTGGACAGGCTGCAAATCCATCGCAGGGCACACACACCATTAATTTAGAGATCTGAATAGGCTAATAATTTTAAGGATGACTAATCCGTGGAATTGCCTGGTTGCGAATTGCCGTCAAGCCCGAGACCGGTTTCGGCTGATCCAAAACCATGACAAAAGCGTTCGGGGTGGAACAAATCGCAGCAGGATTTAAAAGTCATTTTGAGCCGAGGTTCCGGGGGCGCTGTCGTGACGCCGGGCGGAGTCGTCCCGTTTAGCGCGACGCGTCCTGGCGAGAGTTCAGCCCCTCCAGCGACGCTCCCCGCGTAATTATTCGTTCTATTTCGGCGTGCCCCCTGGCCCGCGCAACAAGATGTCCGCGGCGGACGCGGCGGTAAGAAGGGCCAGAGCCAATCGATGCCGCAGCGAGCAATGCAGAAGTCACGCGCCATAAATTACGGTGCTCGACGGGGAGCGACCGCGGCGAGCCGAACAACAGCGCGAGCGAAACTGCGTTGTGGTGAGAAGTAGGCTGCCGGTGGCATGTGAAACAGGGAAGTACAGACACCACAGGTGCAAAAGTGACCTAGATACTTCATGAAACTTACTCTAAAAGCCTGTGCACACCACTGTGATTGGTGGTGGCAACTTGGAATGGAGGATGGTGAGAAACTCAAAGACTAAAGGCAAAAAAAATATTCTATTTGAGCTAAAGTGCTTATAAGTGTGACAGCACAGGTAAACCTATGGAAAAAAATGTATTTGGGATGTTCTAATCTGCTAGTTTCTACTGGCCTGCACAAAACTCAGATCCTGGGCCAGTGCTACCTTCTGAGGAGATCATAGCACAAGTGTGGCCAGAGCTTGCTGGCTTTCCCAATGAAATCAAGCGCTCACTCTCTCATGTTCGCCAGTAGGAGAAGCTGAGCTTCAGACAGTGTGTATTAAAAGAACATCAATCCTCTTACTGCTGCTTGCTGGCCCAGGTTTTGGTGAAGGCTTGACTGGGGTTGTCTGGCCCGTGTTGCTTACCTGCCAGCCCGGGTGCATGAAAAGTTGCCCAGAAACCATGACTAGAACAGGCCTGAACCAGAACGAGACTTCAAAAGACCTGCTGTTTTTGGTGGTTTGTGTTTGTCAGTATGCTGTAGGATATTTTGCAGCATAAATAACTAACTCATATGGAAGCTGACATATGTTAACCTGTTCTGCATGACAGTGCCTTGGTGATAAGCACTTACATTGTCTTCTTGTTCATCTTTAAATGTGACGTGGTTTTCATTGCTAAGCATAATGTTTCCTTACATATATATCAGAACTGTATGTCACTCCTGGCCAAAGGGTTGCAAAGACAGTATTAACGGATTGCTCAATCCATGCTGTAATGAATGAATGAACTGATGGAGGGACAATTAAAATAAATAAATAAATAAATAAATAAATAAATAAATAAATAAATAAATGATGAAAGGATACAATTTCCCCAATATAAATAAGCAACAAAATTCTGACAAAATGGTAAGATGTAGGAAAAATATGAGGCCACTTCCGTTTTGTAGAAGCGGTACATCACAATAATAAATTCACCCTTTTAAAATCCGTTTATTTCTTTCTAGGTAGGCAGCAGTTGTATTCTTGTCTATTTATAGCCATTTAAATATAGCAAGGCTTTGCCTAATGC
This sequence comes from Anguilla pacifica, assembly GCA_039654925.1. NCBI lineage: Eukaryota > Metazoa > Chordata > Actinopteri > Anguilliformes > Anguillidae > Anguilla > Anguilla pacifica. The sequence continues at coordinate 10,393,602 of CM077291.1, read as the reverse complement.
ATTATCTCCGTGGTTGAAGCTCGTTCACCGTTACCGTTACAGAAACGCATTGGTCAGGAAAACATTGTCCACCGTACTGTATGTTTTCGACTGCGTTCCCCTCATCTCCCCTTCTGCTGACCTTGCAGGAGAAATACGCGGTAAAGGGACATACCTAAACGTTCAAGTAACGTACCAACCTCGTTAACTAGGCTAAGGACGCTTAAAATAAAAATGTGCTTTTTGTTAAACAAACAACTCAAAGACTTAGCCTCAGGCAGAGCACATTCTTACCAGTGCATAATGGTATGTGGGCTGTTATAAAATAATAGCATGACTAATACAATACGACTAAGTCTATTTCCAGGCTTAATTTTCCGTAGTCCGGTCTCAACATATTGAGTGATTTCCACATCTATGGTCACAGTAAATTCAGTTGATTAGTATTATAATACGAGCCATCTTTACCATGTCACACTCATGTGCAATGGCAGCGACAGATAACAGCACATTTACATATTCCACTGAAAAATTGAAACCCATACATACAAACTGCGGCTAAAAAAATGAATACACTGTCAATAATGCAAAACATCATAGCTGTGCGCAGACATCAGGTTTAAAACAACTGCAGCGGACTCGCGTACGTTAGTCACCCACGTATTATAATTCCTAACCCCCACCCCGCAGTCGAAATACACCTGCTCCTCCCAGCCGAGCATAAGCATCCTATTTTTGCACGTCGTTCTCCATGCAAGAACAAGATTCGCTGCAGAAACCAAAATTGGTGACCCTGTAACGGCAAAAAAATAATAACTCCTTACCTTTTCCTGCGCTCGATTTAGCCTTTTCTGAACATTTTTAGCGAAGATGCCTGTTTTTATCTCGGCCATGGCTGCTGGTACTGAGGTGAGACGAGAGGCTTCAGGACACGGAGAAGCGCGTGAGGGAGTCAGAACAGGAGGTGGGAGGAGCAGCTCTTAAAGTCACAGTGTTCTGTTTTTTTTTGTTTTGTTTTGTTTTTTTCTTGTCAACAACCGCAGCAATGTTTATCAATCACCAGCAACACACAATGGTCTTGCTTATTGTGATAGGATATTTGACACGCAGGGTTCATTTGAAATATTTTGTATAATTTTCCCACACAAATGCGTGTGCATACACACAAGCGTGCAATTTTGTTTGCAGGTGGGTAGCCTAAGGTGGTGAAAAATAACATCGTTTCATTTTTCTTTTAGGCCGTGATTTCGTATCACACTGATACAAAATCATGAGTACATAACATTTTTTTAGAATTTTCCAAACTTTATTTCCGCATTTTTTCTAAAATTGTTATTGAGTCAATAGATTGTTCTCAATCCTGATCTGATATGCAAGCGGTCTCTCGCGAGAAAAAAAAAAGCGTCAAAAGGAAAAGGTAATATGTTCATCCAGTTTTATGGCTTCTCCTTTCAAGGTGGTTAGAAAAGCCGGGGCCTGGATAGGCTGCGTTACTCACGAGACAGTAATTCCTTCCCTAGCCACGCCTCCTTATGGCAGGGAGCACCAAAAGAAGTATTAATAGGATTCATATTTTGTGTAGGTTTCATATTTTTCAGAGAACAGCCATTAAATAGATTAAGGCCCATTTGACTGGCAGCTATATGGGCCACAACATAATGAAACAAGGCATTGAAACAATTAACTCACAAAATCAGGCCTGCTATGGTAGTTGGACATGCATGGAAATAGTATGCAGCTATTTTTTTTTTTTTTTCACAAATGTTAAAACTCAGTCAGTCTCTCTTTCTGCCTGGTAACTGAAGACTGTACAGAGGGTGCAGCTGATTGGCTGCTGGGTTGGTTTCCTTTGTCTAGCGTGGAACTGAGGGAGCTCTGGGTCAGTCTTCAGGGGGCCAGAAGTGGTTCCTCATCTTTACTACATTCCAGTTGGATAATAAGATACTACCTCTGGTGATATCAGATCATCAGATGTGACACACACACACACACACACACACACTTTGTATTATTATTGAGAACAAGGAGTGCTTATTTAGGATGGCATTCCCACCACAGTCACCAGCCCAGAACCCAGTCAAACATCTGTGGGAACAGATTAGGGGGTGAGATTTAAATGAGTTAGTCATTTATGCTGCGAAATATCCTGCAGCATACTGACAGAGACAAACCGCCAAAACAGCAGGTCTTTTGAAGTCTTGTTCTGGGTCAGGCCTGTTTTGGTTGTGGTTTCCGGGCAACTGCATCCGGGGGGGGGGGGGGGGGGGGCAGGTAAGCAACACAGGCCAAAAAAACCCCAGTCAAGCCTGCAGTAAAGCATGACAAATTATGAATGCACATCCTCAGAATTAGACACCTGTGTACACTGATTTGAGAGCATGGACCTTAGTTTGTGGAAACGTGCTATATCCATTGAGTGAAGGGCAAACAGAGGCTATATTTGGTAAATGAGTGCCATCTGCTGGATGTTAGTGGTAAAATGTTCTAAACGCTTCAAGATTTAAATTGAGAGCAAGTCTTAATGGTCAATCATTCTACAGAAACCTGTCCCCCCCCCCCCCCCCCCCCTTCTGTCCCCCCTTTTGCCCCTCTCCATATTGGCAGATCAGCAGTCCAGGTCAATATACTGCACCCTGTGTAATCTCTACTTGATTAGTCCCCTTGGTGTTCTCAGGGTTGGGGGGGGGGGGGGGGGGGGGTGGCAGGGGAAGGGGGTTATTGCTGAAAACGTTTTTGAAGAAAACATTTAAAGAAGCATGAGACTGCAATAATCAACAATTTTAACGTACACATCAGCCTGCTTCATTGTCATACAGCATCATTATTGTTGCAGGAGAGCAGAACCTTTACCATGAGAGTGTACTATATCGCAGTTTCTATTATCTCCTGTAGGGGGCAGGCCAGCATAAGGTATGCGTAGCACGGCACACATCCAAATCCGAGTCACTCGGACCAGTCTTAACCAATCTCTTAGAGAAGGCCACGGAATTCTACAGGCCATAGGAGTGGCCACCTCCTACTTGACTATCATTGTGCCCATCCCCATTCCCTATCCATAAAGAAGATCAAGAGGACCCCCATTTCTCTTCTCAGGCACCTTTCCTAGCCCCAACATTAACTTATCTGTTGTCTTTTAAAATCCGACAGAGGCTCAGATAATGTCTTGGAGTCAATCATAGTGTTTCCAGCCCAAATCGATCTGTGGGTGCTGGTGAGAAAGCTCTCTGCACTTGTGCCTTCCCAGAAAGACACCCCCCCCCCCCCCCCCCAGTCTTTGCAATTAATGACACCTGCGATTTTCTGGTGTCATATTCACACCCCTGCTTAGATGGCAACAAGATCGCATTGCTAATCTCTACCACAATACCAAGCAATGGAACAGCAAGAAACATGAACAAAGATTCAATCTTCTTCAATGTTGTGAGTAAGGTAATCCAACCTCCCTGCTTCGATAGCTTTCCCCGAACCTTAAGTTAAATGTTCCCTAAATATATATTTATATTTGTCTGGTTTTCTGGACTCAATTTTTATAGCATTTTTAAGTCACCTTTATCATCAAATATGGTTAAAAGAGAAAATGACATTTCACTTTTGGAATGTAGTAGAAAGGTCTTTCAACAAAATTCTATCTATCTTGGGATGTAATCAGTATGTGACCACAGAGAGTGCTAAATATTTTTCTGTGAAGAGCATGAACAGTAAATGCATTTTTAAACAGTTTGGGGAATAATCCCATAAACAAATCAGAATTCAGCCAGAAGTTTTCCAGTGATCCTGAAACATTCCTTGGTAGCTGCACAGTACCCATTAAAGTTCATTTATATGTTTATTTTCACAGCTTCTGACAAAAAATTTACCTAAGTTGTGGCACCTTAGCATTCACAACTATAAAGGTGTCATGTTTTTTGTGTTCGTTACATTCAACTCAAGAATGTCTGGATTTTAGGAATTGTGGAAAAAAATAGCTTTTTAACATATCATGGACAGTTAAAATGTGCTAGAATCACTTTGCAAATAGCCTGTCATCATCCTGTTAGCTACAGTGCAGAAATATGCAAAAAACGCTGTGAGAAAATGATAGGCGTGAATCAGTTTTGAATCAGCAAAGCGAGTCCCGGGTGCGCACAAGCCTATCGTGAGAGCGCGCACGCAGACGCAGGGAAAAGAAACGGCAGGTTTGCCGACTGTTCTGTGAATCCGGGAGAGAGAGGCGCTCCGCTTTTTTGTAATGACCGCTATTTGTCCCGCTGGCGAGGCGTTGAGCCTGAAATTCCCGCTGAATACAGAGCGCTTTGCGAGAGCTCTCCAGAAGCCCTGTGACAGACTGCATCCACGGGACATGCACGAGGAACGGCCAGAGCTTCTGTACTGCTGTTATTACTGCGTATTATAATTGGGATGCGAGGCCCATCTTGGTGCGATTGCATATCTGTGGTAGAACAGTAGAGGTTGTTCATATTATCACTTTATATAGCATTTTTCCCTGAAGGAAAAATATAAAACGACCATCAAACCCCAAAAGAAAATGTGTGTGTGTGTGTGTGTGTGTGTGTGTGTGTGTGAGTGAGTGAGTGAGTGAGTGAGTGAGTGAGAGAGAGAGAGAGAGAGAGAGAGAGAGAGAGGGAGGGAGAGAGAGAGAGGGAGAGGGAGAGAGAGAGAGAGAGAGGGAGGGAGAGAGAGAAGGAGAGGGAGAGGGAGAGGGGGAGAGAGAGAGAGGAGACAAGAGAGAGGAGACAGAGAGAAAGAGAGAAAGTCCTTCCTTATGACCTTCAATTCTACTTTACTGTGTTGCCATCCTTGTCCCAGACCCAAGGTGCCAATTACAATCATCTGCAGCAGCAGGCCTACATACCAGGAAGTACAGCACTGCTGTGACCAGCAAATGGCTTGGTCCATATCCCCCTGACACAAGAACGCTTCCCCTGTCCCGAGCCCCTCCTGGACCCAAACTGATAGGGCACGCTGTCTCGAACCGACAATGAACAAACCTCTCCTCTGGCTGCTTCATACAAGCGTGTGCATGAAAGTCATAGCAGCTATATGCACACTTTCTGAGGCTGCTAAAAATGGGTTTTTAACCTGTGAAAGCCCCACTCATTGCCACATGAAGTCAGAGCCTTAAGCTGAGCGGCAGTTCACGGAGGACAGTAAAGATTAGAGAGAGTGAGGGGGAGAGTGTTTCTGAGGTTCTCCTTAAATACTCGGGGCTGAGCCTTTGTCTGGGCCAGCAGAGCTTATCATCGTGCCGCACTCACAAATTCACACGCAACAGCCATTCAGAAAAGAGGGACTTCAGTGTGAGTGAAGACAACAGAAGTGGGTCACATTAATTTCTGATGCCTAAAAAAACAGAGCTTCTTTCCCTCTCCTCCACACCAAAATATAAAAGCTTGTCCTGTACAAATTGTGTCAGAATAACAGTCTTCTATGTTCTCTTTGCTTCCCTGAAGAAACCTTTAAATATCTTCAAAGAAATGTATGGAAAAGGCTAACATGAATGGGTTAAAGACAGTGGCATAAATCTGCACCACGGTCCAGCTCACAGTGTGAAGAACAGCTTGACAAGAGACCTATGGAATCAATATATACATTGAAAATGTACCAGAGAGATTTGAAGTTGGCAGGTTCTTACGGCCTGGCTTGGTTAATTGAAAAAACTGGATTTCCGGAGGAAGTGATGCTGGTTGGCCAGCAGGGGGAACTTGTCCACTGAACCAAATATAAATCCCACAAGGAGTCGCAAGAACAACAGTGAATTCACACTGTGAAGAGAAATAAAACGTGTATAAACATCAATGAAACATGTATACACAATCCATCCATCCATTATCTATACCCGCTTATCCAGGGCAGGGTTGTGGGGGGTGCTGGAGCCTATCCCAGCATGCATTGGGCAAGAGGCAGGAATACACCCTGGACAGGCCACCAATCTATCGCAGGGCATGCATTTTTTGGTGGTGGTGGCTGACTGAAGGGACGTGGTTTCATGTTGTAGCATGAGCTGACAGGTAGCGAGAAACATCGGCCTGCCAGGTCTGCAGGTTTTGCTTCAGGCATACACGCCAGCACTCTGAGGGACCCCAGTGGAATCCCTCAGCGCTTGAACAATGGCCAGCACGAACACGTCCAACGATGTCAGCAAGTTCATCTCCGGGGTGTCCGTTTGATCAATCGGTCGCCTCTGGCAACCATCTCACTGACATGTCCTCCTGGAAGGAAAAACTCATATTGCCCACAATTCCAGCCCATGTCACAAAAGAGTGGTGAACGGGAATTAATTTAATTATTGTTTTTTTTTCTTTATTTTTCTGAAAGCACAGCGAGGTGTGACTGTTCATTTATGTCCAGGTGAGCCGCTGCTAGCCTTCGGGCCGTGAGGCAGAAGAGACTTGCTGGGAAGGTGTAGTTCATTTTCACCTGGGTGTCGATCGAAAACTTGAGAAAGCTGTGACAAATTTTTTTCCCCAACTTGATCGATTGTCGATATCCACTGTGAACACAAGAACGCCCCCCCGCTCCCCCAACCCCCCCCCCCCCCCCCCCGCCACTCCTGTTATTTTCCATTCTTCCTCATCCTCCTTATGTTAAGAAATCAGAAATCAGGACCACTGTTATCAACCATGAGATAGATCATGGCCAGCTGGTAGGCCAGCTTGGTACAGACAAAAGACCATCACCAAATTCCAGATGGTATCCAAACCCTGATTTAAGAAAAACTTGTTTCATCATTTCAAACAATTCAGGCAGCACTTTAAAAAAGCAAAACCACTTAAATTGGACAATGAGTTAAAGTTCAGAAATTAAAGCCTAAAAAAAAGTTTTATTTGATGTTCGCTGATTTGTGGATTTCTATGACTTCATTTTGTACCGACAGAAAGTTCCTTCCATATAGAGTTTTTCCTAGAGAGTGATTCTCCTAGTGGGACTTCAGATGGCACTGAGCACTTCCTGTAGTGCTTCACCGGTCCTCAGCACCAGCCATTCCAGCGACCCGGACCAAAGGCACACAGAGACTACAGTGCGCAACAGCATCATTAGTCAGCGAGCCATTAAGGAAGAGGAGTGTGGTTTCATCGTTCTGTTACTGAGGTTTCACTGTGGCGAGAATGCACTTTGGGTAGACCACAGCATGGCGCTAATGGGCTAAGAACTGAAATCAGCTCCACTGAGCTCCCTGTGCTGGGGGGGAAATGGAGAGCAGACAATTTATTAATGAAAATCAAAGCGTTTACGCGGTGAGGCCTTTTGTGACTCAATTTACTGAAACCAAAATAAATGTAATGCATCCTCCGTTCACTTGGAGGACTCTGTTTATGACCTCTGTTTAGCCTGTTACACTTAAGCCCTTCTTCATTAGCACCCTTTCTGGGAAAACAGCAAAAAACGTAGCATGCGGGGTCAGTTATTTATGCAGCTGTGTTCCATGACCTACGAGAGGTCTCATTAAAATCAAATCGCTAATCTTTCAAAACCATGTGAAGTGCCCCTGAGCTGATCTCATTTGTCATAAAAGCCCCCTCCCTCCCTCCTCCCTGGTCCTGGGGGGGGGGGGGGGTGGAGGGGTTTCTCCACAATGGACACCGTGGAAACCATCAATCTTCATCATCACCCATCAACGGTGCGTGTCCATGGACAGCGTGTTGGATTATTTTACATGCAGACCCTGCTCTGAATCTTTTTGGCTAAAAACCCCTCTGGCTCAACACTTCTCCCAACCCAGCAACTGAATATAAACCATCAACAGTAAAATGTTTGATAAAATAAACAAAATAACTTCAACAGAAACTCAACAGAAACATTTTTTTAATCAAAATTGGTCATGAGGACTATGCTACTTTTCTCATTTCTGCTCATTTAAAAAGCATGCAACTTGAAATATGCCTAATAAAGTATTTATAATTTGAACACTCGCAGAATTTGATCAAGTTAGGAGGATCTCACCGAATGGCACTGGTTTAATGAAATTTCAGCAGATTTCAGGTAAATAGGAGACAGGCAGGTAGGGAAGTTACGAGGGGGAAAATACACACTCTGTCACACACACACACACACACACACACACACACACTCATGCACACACACACGCATGCGAGCACACACAAACACATACACACAGTCCACCCCCCATCCCCCCACCCCCTCATTAATACAGCCTTTCTTCAGCAATAAGGAGAGAAATGGGGTGGTTGGGGGGGGGGGGGGGGGCGGAGTAAAATCCCTGGGGTGAAAAAAATCAATAGTGGTTAATAAAACATCAGGTGAGGAGCCATAACGAGGTATGACTATTCCTCTGAGCGTGTCGGCATGACTGCACAGGTGCCATGGCGATTAGCCATCCACGGCAGACAGACCCCCCGAAAACACGACGCGTGAAAAATACGAGGCCTGAACTTCAGAGGAAATAAAAAGCAACATAAATAAAGACCCTCAGCAAGAGATATAGGTGAAAGGGGTTATGGGGAGGACATGCTGGCTTTTAAATTTCAGTCATGTCCAAACTGTGTGTTTGTGGCGTGTGTGTTTGTGCCTGTGGGGTGTGTGTATGTGGGGTATGTTGTGTGTGTGGGGGGCGGGGGGTGCGTGAGTGGCAAAGCATCATTGTTATGTGTCATGTTTTCATGTGACTATTTTTTATAAACAAAGAGTGTTAATTCCCCCAGGTTGCTGTGCTGGGCCTCATTCAGTCCCCTCAGGTGCTGATTTTTCCCCTGCGTCGGAGGAGAGAGGAAGGAGTGAGTGATGTCACACCTTCAGAATTCTGAACTCAGGTTCCATGAAGACCGAGATGTTTCTTGTGTAATAGTAGCCTATGTACGTTATTTTACGCTGTTTTACGACATGTATATTTAGCAGGAACTCACTCTTGACCTATATGTAGTCAGAGTGTGCTGTAGTGATGAGTGAAGTAATGCTTGAGCCTGTATATTTATGTCCAGTTACAGTATAAGCCATGTTATTCTCCTCTTAAACCACCAGAAGACCGTATAAAAGCCTGTAAGAACTCCTGTTGGTTCACTCTGATTACCCAATAGGAAAGTCTCACATCTCTACAATATTCTAGTCACGTGGGTGTTCAATCACGCCCTGCATGGGTCAGTGAACACATACCCAGTGGATTAATATTTTGCCTACATAATGAGCAGGTTCTCAGGCCAGCACAGTCTATCTTCGGGGTTCAGTGTCAGCACGTTCAGCTCCACAGAGTTGCCCCTGCATCCTCAAAGCCTCTTCATAGCCCTTTCAAAACCTGAGCTGGGACTCCTTCCTACTCACTCTCTAAGAACAGCTGCTCATCCCTATAGGTATAAATGGCCTAGTGTTGACAGTGAGCTCTGAGTCCACTCTCACAGTGCGGTACCATTTCCTTTTTATTAGCACATGTCGTTTGCTTACTGCTCCCCGAGTTAAAATATGGGGTTATCACACCTCCATCTTACGAGCCATTTCATTTTATTGAACTGTGGATACAAGATGATGTGCTTTCTGTGCAACATTCCAATTAAAGTGGATGTAATGCTGGAGCAACAACTCCAAAATCCTAACAAAACCACAGTCCTTACGCTGCCCAATTAGCAACTAACCCCACCCCCCCCCCCCCCACTCCCACCCCCCACCCCGCCCCCCCCCCCCAAACCCTCCACCGCTACATCTTACAGAAATAACATTTCTCACACTTGAACATTTTTCACGGTCTACAAAGCCATTACAAGTAAAAAAAAATGTCATTGCAGGAAGAAAAATAATAATTTAAAATCCTTCGCTATCCCTGAAGTCCAAAGCCAAGATTTTCCTCCCGTGTCAGTGTTCGGTGTGTCTGTTGATGTGAGGTGAACTGCCATTTCATACTTCCTAACAGTTTTAATTAGAGCCCAGGGGAGCAGGTTGTTTTCCAGAAAAATCAGCCCTCTCAGAAGCTGCTGGGGAACTGAATGGACGGGCATTTCTCCTTTCTTTTACCCCTGAAGTTAAGAATTATAAAACCCAACTGTGGTTTTCAAACAAATCTTAAACATTGCCATGTCTATAACACCTGATGTTACAAAAAGAATTCTGGTCACCGGTGGACATTTTATAATTTAATAATCACCAGAAACATTGCTTTTTTTAATTCTAAAAATTAACAGCAGTAACTTTTGATACAAAATTAGAAAATGGAAAAGGAATTCAAATGATCAAATCGGACAGTTCACACTAAGCATCAGCAGCAAGAACAGAATAAGTCCCCTGTAGCGCTTGTCATCTGAATTTTGTCTTTTTTTTTAAATGGAAGAATTCTACAGTTTTACCCAATTTAATGTTGTCAATTTGGTTTTAATGAAAGCATGACAAAATCAGAAACAATTACATGTCCACACAGAATTGCCCATGGCAAGCAGAAGAATTGACAAAATCAATATACTGCTTAAATTTTAATAATGCTGTGAAAACTGAACCATTGTCAGATTGAGCATAGATGACAGTTAGCCTTGTTTCTATGACAACTGTGGACATCATGGACATTTCTGGACTTCAGATTTCGATATGAACAGAAGACATTTTGTTTGACCCTGTTTGAAAAAAACACTGGTAAAAATCTGTTTCTTTCTTCTTTAAAAGTTATTCAGCCTTTCTTCATGATTAAAGGTCATTTATTTTAAGCGTTGGTGCACTGTAAAATTAATCATTAATGTGATGAAAGGTTTAAGCGAAATCAAGATTAAAGATGAAAGATTATTGTTAATACCATTCAGGCCAACAGTCAAAAGGTGGCATTCTCTTATTCACAGGACATTTTTCACGGGTGAATCATCGTGTCCAGCAGCCTCCAAACTTAGTAGCATCTTTTCTAACAAAATAAGGCTATAGAAGAAACAACATGTTATATATGAGTTATAGAAAATAAACAGCTAAAAAGCTGTATTGTATGCTGAAAATGTGAAAATGATATTTTTTCATGTAAATTAAATTGCTCTGGGAATATAAGTATGTAATGGAAAGTAATCATTTTATTTTTATTTTAGAGCCAAAATTATTATTTTCAGAAAATGGACTCTCTTCACAAGGATAAACCTACTGAGTTATCTACAATAGTGTTTTTATGGCTTTGGTGAATATAGTGTGCGTGGGGGGTGTCTTTGACCATTCCTCTACGCATAATTTTTCAAGATCCTTCAGTCTGCTTTTGTCCACTGCCATCTTAAGTTCAAACCACACTTCAATCTAGGTACTGCAACTGCACAAAAGTAATTTTGTGGTTAAGGAAGCATTTTTTATTGACTTTGAGGTTCAGATCTTATGGAATGATCCTTCTGCTTTTTATCGGAGCAATCTATCTCTGAAAACTTGTACAAAATAAAATAAAATTCTCATTTTTGAACCATACAATATAACGTATTACCTATTGCTTAATTTAAACAGTCTTTTTTGGTCGTCTTTATCTTGGGTGCCATTAATTGTGGAGGCTACTGTATTCCTCCTTAAAATTACACCTGTATACATTATTAATTTCAGATATATCTGCTGCTATGTGTCAAACCCTAATTTCCTACTGACTAGTTCCTGGGTCAGGCAATGCCATTTATTTCCCTGCAGTCTACAGGGAAGGTATCCAATCATGTGGACTTAATCCAACTGGACAATAACAAATCACAGGCAGGTTACCAGTTGTCAGTTGCCCTTCCTGTAGTACGGAATGTGAACTGTTGCTTCAAAAAAACTGACTTGTGCCTCTGGCACTGTGGATGGATGAACAGTACCAGAGAGGCATGGGTTGTGTGAGGATGAGGATGCCAGGACACGGGCAGTTGGAGATTTGAGAGGTCGATGAAAAGAGGAAAAAGACTCCCCATACACACCCATCCTCACATTACTACTTGTGACATCACTCTGCAGCCAAATGAGGTAGACAGGATAATGGATGGAAAGTGTGCCATGAATAATTACTGATACTGATTCAATGATTACTCAGATGAAGTAAACAGGTTAATGGATGTACAGTGTGAATGACATCAGTTATTACTGATACTGATTCACTGGTTACTCAAATGAGGCAGACAGGATAATGGATGTACAGTGTATACGGCATGAATGATTACTGAAACCGATTCAATGATTACACAAATGAAGCAGACAGGATAATGGATGAACACTATGTATGACATGAATGATTAGTGATATTGATGATTATTGGACTGCCAAACTGCCATTAATATCATTGGCTTTGCTTTATTGGCCCTTGAAGCATTTGAGTAAGTAACTGACTCAGAGCAATGTTCAACTCTGGAGACTGGTTTATCATTATGCAGCTTTCTTGTCAGGAAATAAATTCAGGCCTAAGTAATACATGCATATTAAATTGTAATTACAAGTAATGTGCCAGTAGATTTTCAGAAAGAACCCTTTAAGCACAAACACTGTGGTCACGTTGGGAGGTCTGGTGAGACGGATATCATCTCGAAGGAGATATGAAGGACAGTGGAGACACAACAGGAGGGGGAAAAAAAACCAGTGGGTGAGAATGAGAAGTCATGCCGGGCTATAATAATTTCATGGGCACATCGCAAAGCATGCTGGGAATGACCCACGGTGACAATCATGTCCAAATTAGCCTCCCTGGTGTCAAGGTGTACCATTGAAACTGATTAAGTGTCACCAATGGCACGCTGCAGCCAGCAGGGTCAACAACACTGTTTTCAACTGCTCTTCAGGCTTCAGGGAGGAAGAGTATGTGCTTCACATCGCTTGGAGGGGGATTCATTCAAACTCAATCATTCAGAGGTCTCATGCGATGTTACTACACAATAATGACAAGTGTAGCTGACGACAACGCAGGACCCCCTTTAATATAAGAATGAGCTTACTTTCAAGAGGGGCATTTTCACAAAATTGAAAGTTAAGTGCATCGCACATAGTACTTTTAATATTCTTTGTCTGGTCTGTACAGACACATTCCATTGGGACATAGTAGGCCAAGGTTGTAAATTATATTACATCATGAATTTTAGGTACTGCGGTTTACCGAATTTAAAATAAAAAACTGACAAGAAGCCAGACATTGGAACATTGGAAATTAGTTATGGCTGACAGATGTGCTGTTGTTCATTGTGAGCTTGATATATTATGTTTAGATGAACCCGATCGAAAGTCAGCAACAGTGAAAAAGAGGGGAAGAGAAGAGAGCGGGACTCACCCATCCATCATATTGTTGCCCTTGATATCATTTGGTGACAGCGCCTGTTTGAGGAGAGGACCAGAAAGCATTTTCAGCACCAATCTGAAATAAGGAAAAGAAGAAAGCAAAGAAGAAACAGATTAAGATTGGTAAATGATCAGTGAAATAATTGAACAGGATAATTTCTCTCCTAAATGTATTTATTTTTGTTTATTTAAGTTTAGTCAGACAATCAGGTGTTATAGTCTGTTAGCTGGCTACTCTATTTGCTGAATTTCTCTCTGTCTCTCTTGTGATGGAATGCATTGGGAAAATTTTATTTTTTTGATACATTATTTGAAATAAACTATATAAATGTATTGTATTGCATACAGTGCTTTCCATAATGTTTGGGGCGTTGATGATTTGGGTCTGTGCTCTACAATTTTAGATTTGTTTAATCAATTCACATCAGATTGAAGGGCAGGTTCTCAGCTTTTATTACAGTGCGTTTTCACATTTTGGTTTCACCATGTAGAGATGCGTTTAAAATAGAACACACTGTACATTGCTGCCGAATTGACAGTACTGTATAAAGATGTGTATGGTGTAATATTTGCGCCATTGACAAACCTTCAATTTTTACACAGAAGTGGTGATGCAATCGTGAATGGGAGTGTTTCTTTACCATCCCTAGACAAAAGCAAGGACAGAACGCTCAATAAGATTAACTCAGGAAAGATAGATTTTGATTGGTTGACGGCTACCGTCAAAAACGATGCATTGAAGAGCCGTGTAAGGCAAGCTGTCAATACAGATTGCATCATTATTTGACAGGGACGCATGACGACAGGACAGGCGCACATAAGATTCATGAAGGCTCTGTGTCCATGGGTGGTGCCCCGGAGGCCAGCAATGCACAGTAAGCAGGGTTCAACTGAAAATTGAATTTCTGCCCCGCCTTGAAAATCACACACATTTTTCAAAATTCATAAGACCCAAGGTGCAGAAGTATCACAGTGTTAGAAGTACGGTCATTCGGAAGATTTCAGTGAACTTGGAGATGAGACTCAAACTTGTGCAACCCATGTGGGGTGCTTTATTTACAAAAGTGCCCGCTATTATACAAACATTAATGTGAAAAACAAGACAAAAATCCCTACATCATTCACACTTACATAATTACAGCCGCACTACTGATAGCGAATGACCTGCTTATATAATACCTATTAACCGGACTATACCATTTCCATACAATATTCAATTATCTCACAGAAGAAATGACAGTATATTTTTAAATATATAACTCATTACACATATATTATCAGTTGCTAATTTATATATAATAATCACATATCTAATTGTGTACTAGAATTCATTGATAAATACACTTTAGGATCTCCCCCGTTCAAAATCGCCAATTATTCTTGTCCAGCGCTTCCAATAAAATTACACAGAATCGTGACGTTCGGTTTACGTCATTACAATTTGAACATGGAACGAACTACCAGTTAGTATCAATTCGTAACATTGCGTTTATTGAACATGGTATACTAAAATAAATCAATTTAATGTTTGAAACCAGATATGTGCATGGTTAAGTTACTTGCTGTACATTATGGTGGTGAACAGATGTACAGTAGCGAATATGTTTGAGTTGACAAACCGACAAACATAAATGGTGCGCACTGCATTGATGAAAACGGCTTAGGTTACTCGCGCCCAACAACCGCTACCCTGAGCAGGTACACCGTTAAAACCCGATCGTTTAAAAAAATAGTGTTCTAGCAGGAACTGACGGTTCGCTCCGTTACACACAGCTATATTCAACTCTACACATTTGCTGCAAATACTTTCAAATTTGGATGTGGTCGATTTGTTCGTTGTATTTGCTCATCGGTATAAATATACACCCGCAGTGTCTCTGAGGGAAAAAAAGAAGAAGAAACGGAAAGTTTAGGGCAAAGTTTACCAGCTTTGCTGGTACATTGAGAAATACTTAGCATTTACTGTACCTTCAAATATAGATTCGCCAATCCAGAATAGATGTGTCTTCCTTCTGTTTATTTTTTATAAACAGCTCAAGATTTAATTTAGAGGAACAGCACAGTGAGAGCTGGTTACTCTATGACGTCAGTCTGAAGCGAGCGACGCCGACGCTGATCCTGTGACACCGACACTGATTATTAAGTATTCCTTTATGGAAAATGCAACAATTGCGCAACACTTTTCTATTTGAACTGTGTGTTCCCGGCTAGATGGGGGGTATACATAATTTATACTTCTAATTTAGAAATTAGTGTATAAATAGTTTATAAGCCCTGAGGTGGTGCTGTGACATTCTCTCTGTCCTTGCACTTACCGGGTTAACACTGATAAGAGCTACTCTAATTTTCAAGTGGACTGAGATCCAATGGCTCCCATGAATATGCCTTTAGGCAATTATTTAATTATTAATATGACTGGTAAGTCTAAAGACTCTTAATATTATAGCTTTTGATTTTTTCAGCATGCCCCAGTTAACCTTGAGCAGCCCCACCTTTTATCCCTGGCTGGGGATGAATATTCAGCCCCACAGTGTGTACGGAGTGCATTCATGCTACTTGGGTACATCTGGAGAAATTAAGCTTGCTTCACTGTTAACACCACCTCATTACATGACATATATTGCTCTGTGAACAACATGGCTGATTGTTTTAACTCGAGGCTAAGCAATGTACTCAACATTGTTGCTCCTATAACGCTAAAGAAGACATCTCGCCCGGCTGTATAGCTGAAAAATGAGAATGAAAAATGTTCGCAAATTGAAAAGATGTAAAGCTGAGCGTACCAGGAGAAAGACAAAACTAAACTTAAGGAAAAAAACAAATAAATATGACAAAACTATTCATAAAGACAGACATTTTTTTTCTAAAATAACAGACTATGGGTTGTAACAATTTGAGACACTGTTTGCGACAATTAACAGCTCAGAGCCCTTCTTTGGCTGTCGACTACAGTGATCATTTGTCAGTCACTAGATGTGAGGATTTGTCCCCTTACTTTCATTTGAAAATAATTAACAGAAGAACTGAAACTGCTAAGATACCGCATAACATGCTGCCCGACTTGCTGAATATGACATCAGCCTGCTTGTGTGAGTTTAAAACTATTACTAGTACTGAGCATGAAATTGTTCATTGTGTGTGATGAAAATCTCTGCTTGCCCCCAACATCATTTCCACTGCTGTCTTTAAGAGGATCTATGAAAAAAAACTGCGGTACATTCATTTTTTATGAATGCTTAAGTCCCCAAACTAGGCCTGTGAAGAAGAAAACTAACATTTTCTTTTTCTTAAAGAGAGTCAAATTGTAGTGTGAATATTTTTGGGGAAAATTGAATCCAGGGCCTAATTCAAATGCTAAACATCAAGGAGGGTTATCTTGTCAAATTAATCACCCAGTGAATCATCAACTCATTTTTTTTTCTTTTATTACAATCATCGATGTGATCATTTCACAGATTCTTTCAATTCAGAAAGAAAAAAGAAAAAAATCAGACAGCAAAATAGACCGGCTAGGTCAGGAATCGGAACGAAGGGCAGTAAATCATGGAGATGCCTAACAGATCAGGTATCGCTACAGCATCTGGACATTCGCTCCCAGGTCCTCACTTGCCCGAGAACAGCAAGAATTGTGTATAAGGTGTTATTTTCATCATCAGGTCCTGAAAGGGTGTCGCAAGCTTCAGGGCCAAGAGCCACACCTGTTCAGCCACATAATTTTCACAAGCTGGCAGTAGTGTCTAGAACAAGCTGCCTCATGCCTATACCCTCCAAGCCTTGGTCTCTCTTTCCACTACGAGACCGGCAACAAATAGGGCCCAGTGGTCAATGGCAAGTCGCATCACGGCCAACAGCAAGCTGCTCCACTCCTTAGCCTCACCTTGTTCATTAAAGGTCAATGTGAGCTTTAGCATCATCGAAAATCAATTAATTATATCTTTTGTTGTTTGCTAATTTTTCTCTACTGCTTTTACAAACCATTCTGACACATGCAGATAGCGGACAAAAAAAAGGAAGTGAACACAACTGTGTTCTGACAGTGAGGATTTCTGGAGGTTTGGTAATGGCAAAAGAGATCCAGCCAATCTCAGTGTTCTTCTTTATCCCTCTTTAACCCTTTGAAGAGTAGGTTTGTTTGGAATGTTTTTTTTTTTGTTTTTCAGTGCTCAAAATTCTAAGTCAGTGTTCTAGCCCTCCATTGCTTACAATTACCAGTAGTGACTGTTACAACAGCATTAGAATGTTCAGTTAAGAAAATTCGAATCACATATTTGTGGTCTTACACCTAAAAGGGTTAAAGCCCTATTGTTTATATGTATAACAAATAAACACGTATAACAAATATCAGTCTGCCCGTGCCCATACCTTTGTAGGGCACTGTGCATCCTATAGTGTCTGCATGCCAATGTTGTGTGTAATACATTTTTCCTTGGAGAGAGAATTATACAGGTGTTGTTCATGGGTGTCACATCTTTGCACACTCTCCATTACATTGAAACAGATTTACAAGGAAGTCGCCTTTGAGTCCCTTGCCTCTCTACACTGCCTCTGTTACTCTACGGTAGCAGTGTGGGGAGGGTCTATACAGTTTCGTGCCACGCTCTGTATTGCACCAGAAGTCAGGCCTTTGGAAACACGTTATTTGAGAGTGCAGTCATGGGTTTCTTACCTGCTGTCAAGTGCTATTTTCTGGATGGCAGTATCGATTTGGTTTAATCTCCTGGCCCGATTCTGACTGTGGAATGTCAAAAGAGATGTGGTGGCTGAAGAGCAGAGCTGTATTAGGAAATGTGGACCAAACACACATGGGGAGGGGGCTCTGCGGGTTGAGGGCTTACAAGAGTAGTTACCATTTTCTTAAAGGGAATCAACAGCTTCAGAGAAAATATATACTGTATGTATGTGCCAAACGTATTTATTTTTAATGTTTGCTATATGATTCTCTTGTTCATTATGGATTACAGAGGGGATGCCATGGATTGGACATAACCTCTCTTTCTCTCTCACTCTCTCTCTCTCTCTCTCTCTCTTGCTCAATCTTTCTTTCTCTTTCTCTCTCTCACTCAATCTCTTTCTCTCTCTCTCTCAATCTCTTAATACCAGGGTCTGTCTAGCTCACCAAAGGCTTTGAAGCTCCAGAAAATAAGACTAGGGGGATGGGTTACGGAAAAAACTAATGCTCACTTTGGCCACCGATCAATACATTTTTATATTTATCTGAGTTTGGACCTGCTGGGTTTCCAGGTTTCGCAGCTTCAAAGAGATGTTTAATGTTGAGCGTCGACAGACAGGAGGAACAGAGAGAGACTCTTTTCTCTGTGCAAGGCGATGCTTGGTGACACCAGCACGGATTCGCATTTTTAAAATCAGCAGACGTACGGAAGCCCAGGCAATCACATGGAACCCTCGTGATCAATCCACAGTGCCCCATTTTAGTTGACAGAATTTGACAGAATTTGATAGATAAAACACCTTAGTCTGACTAGGCTATACATCTTTTTTTCTTGACTTGTACAGTAGTAGCCTATAGTGGGCAGTGGGCCTCATGAAAGTTTCATTTTGAATACCAATTTTATTATTATTTTTTTTATTACGTTTTCTTATCCTGCTCCAATGATATTTAGTTGTCCCAAACATTATGGAGCTCACTGTATATTTATATGTCTGTGTGTAATAATAATAGTGCAATCAGACTCAAAATTTACGTTGCATCATCGACCCTAATGTACACAATCAATGTGTCATATATAGCCAGGTAAATGTGGGTGTATTAGGTATATGTGATATTTATATGGTAGATATCAAGATTGATTGTAGTTTCAATGTTTGTGTAATTGCTTACGATAACCCAAAGGCAAATATTATGGACCCAAACCCCAGATGAAAAATCGCAATGAGGCATAATGCTAGAAACGCACTGTTGCATTATAAAGACGTGTTATTCTGACAATAATCTACATTAGTGTTCACAAAGTCTTCCTAATGGCTTTCCGTTTGAATGTGCTATGCATTCACTCTGCAGGAGAGCATAATAAGCATCTGATTATTGTCCTGCTGCTAGTCAGCCTTGGAATATTATTGTATTGATGTTTTTATTCTGCACAGACCATGGTGAAACGAAAGACTGGATTATTGTCCCCTTCCCATTAAAATACCTTATCGTTATATTTGCGTTTCCTCTTATGTATGGAGGTACTTCTGAGAAAAAAAATGTGTGACCAAAGTTGTTTGCTTTTTTTTGTCCCTGCTTGACTTGACTTGAGTCATTGTCACTTTGGAATTTCTCATATGGATTGAATTGCCTTACATGAATAGTGGTGATTGAAGGCCCTGTGCATGCTGCCATTCGACGAGAGAACTCCATTATGTGTGCGTATAAAAAGCAGTTTGGGTAACACATTTTTTTCACATTTCAAATTAACACGGGGTTAAAGTGATAGGTCACCCGAATACTGCATGTTCAGAATCCTTTTATTTAGTCGGATGTCTTCATTTGACCTGGCATTGGAAGCCCTTCGAGGCTTCTACAAGGCTCAGCATTCTATAATGCAGAATGTTCTACAGTATTCTACATTGTTATGATTAATCAGAAACACCAAGTTACATGATTGTTCAATGTATGATGATTATTGAATTGGCATATTTAATAATGGAATTGTCAGAAATTCAATTATTATTATTATTATTATTATTATTATTATTATAACATTTAGAAGATGGCTGAGTCCTGGGGGAATTCACAATGCATATGTCATTATATCATTTATTTTGTGGAGGGAGGGAACCAGGGAACCATCAAAACTTTTGCTTTGCTATTAAATTATATCTATAGTTATGTTTTCATTTCACGAAAAAATATCAGGACATTTTCTTGAGTATGTTTCAGACAATCTCAACAACAGACAATCCTGTCACAATAATAATCCTTACTTTGCTGTGACGTCCATGACAAAAAAAAAATAAAAAATTGTCACGTCTTACTGGTATTAAAAATAATAAATGGGATGTGCCCTTTGGCTGCTTCCGCATTATCGCTGTCGGTCCATCGTCGCGAGGGGCAGAAATTCCCTCCATGAGGTGCGTTATGATTTGCCCCGCGATCGATTTCGGTTGCACTCCTAGATAACGAGGTCCGCGGCAGTCCTCACTCCCTCTGTTAGCCGGTGCTGGGGAGGGGGGGGGGCGGGCGCGGGGGGCGGTGCGAGCGGCCGGGTGAAAGACGAGCGTTTTCCCCAGACGTCCTCTTAAGGCGGCGCTGGAAGCCGCGGGGGGAATTAAACTCTCATTAGAACCCGGGAGCGTGGACAGTGCCACTCGCTGCACCGCGAGCAATCAGCACAGCCAATCAGGACCCGGCAGGCTGCCGAGAGGGCGGACCATAATGTGGAAAAAAACAACAACAATCATTTACAAGAGATAACGAGAAATGGCTTTCTAACGATGTCTGAAGGAGTAAACCGAAAGCGGTCTAAACGCTCAATGAATTTAAGGCATGTGCATCTTTCTGTAAAATGAGATTTGTCATCAAATTGAACCAAAAATAGGCAACAAAAAAAAAAAAAAAAATCTTTGTAAAAATAACAGATTTGCCAAATGCCCGTTGTGAACCATAACACTTTGTCCGCATCGTCCACAACTGTGTTATAACAGCAGCGGAGGTGGTTCACATAGTATTTATTGAAAAAAACATGGTTCTATTATTATTATTATTATTATTATTATTATTATTATTATTATTATTATTATTATTATTATTATTTGTTTTTGTCACAGTTGTTGTAGTATTGATATCCTCACATTTCAATGGCTGTTGTGATTTCATATGATAATTGTCCGTTTCCAGTAAGATCATTGGCACGCACAATCCATACTCATAAATCACTGTAAAGATAAAGGAGCGGCCTGTAATATTTCTCAGAAGGGTAAACTGAAAAAATTATGTAGGTTAAAAAAAATCCAGCAAACCAGACAACTAAAAAAAAAACAACTTAAACCGCCCAGTGACAGCGACAGAACTATCGGTAAGAACAGCGCAGTACAGTGGCTACTGCGCCTTGCTATCGCCGCCCTAGGGGTGAAAGCCCATGCCCGGGGGTGCGCACCGTCTGCGCCATTAGCAATTAGCACTCACATCCAATTGGGTCAGGTCTTAGGCTCTGGGGGGAGGGGCGGGGGGGTTGGAGGCGGTTGGAGGGGAGCAGTGCTTTCCCCCATTTGTGCAGTGGTGGGAGGGGTAGGGGCAGGGAACAGGGGGGAACCCTTCCTTGGGGGGGGGCTTCATTTTGCTAGGACTGCAAGCAGAGTATTTATTCATTTATTTATTTTTTATCAGGATAATTAAGTTGTGGGGCACGGGCTGAGCAGCTGTGTGAGAGGGGCTCATCACTTCATTTCCGCGGGGGTGAGAAACGATAGCAGGGGATCTCATCCCTCCTCCTTGTTTAGGGCTTGTCATGAAGAGAAATGTCAGCATGAAAAAAGCACCCCTTTACTCCCGATATGATTTTAAAAAAAACCTTCAAAACCGGAGGAAAAGGAGGACAGAGGAGAGAAAAGCCTCTGTTTTCACTGGCTATACTCTAGAAGCAAAAGCCTTCTTCTTTTATGATCGAAGGAAAAAAGAAAGAGTCTGTTTTTTTATCTTCCTCTTCTCTGCTTTTCCTAACCCTACCCCGCCCCCTTTTCTTTAACGCGTGTCTCCTGTGCTTTTGCACCTTGGTGAAAATTACATTGTTTTAAAACGTACAGCATTTTCAAAGCCATCCCTCTGAGCTTTCTGGCAACGCAACCGACTGTAAAGAATATGCAATATGAAAGTATTGATTATTTTGATGCCTCTGGGATTCAATCAACTATTCATTTCGCCCTCCAGTAGACCAATCGGACTATGGCCACGTGAAGGGGGGAGCGGAGGGGGGATGCTGGTGGGGGGTGTGGGGTGGGGGAGGTGTGGTGCGTGGGGGTGTATGCCAGTAGGTTCATCCGTGCTTGTACACAGGGAAAATGCATTCTGAGAACAGAAGCGCTCTACGCTCTCACTCCGATATTCGGTGATTGTGCAAATGCAACCCCCCGTGACCAGTGCCGTTGTCAGCAGCGATGGGGCTATCGACTGTCCGCACCGCCTCTCGAACGGCAGCTCAAGACGCTCGCTTCGATTAGCATTTTCACCGATGATCATGTGTCACATCAAAGGCTCGATCCCGGCGATGGACAGTACCTCAAATAGCCCCCAGTAAGCACGGTCATCGATCACCGTGGTGATGAGGCTAACGGAGGAAGGGCAAGCCCCATCACTCGACTCTGTGCTTGTCTGCTTGCCCTGGTCTTCCTCCCTGACCCATTTAGGAACCTCCCCATGATAGATGAATGCTGGAGGTTCCCCTAAAGTGTTTTTTTTCCTCAGCAGATAAATATCTCAATTGAGGATAAGAATGAGGAGAGAGGTGACATTGCAAGTGTGCCTTGACTTTCTGGTTGACCTTGAAGTGACCTTTAAGCGTTCGTTTATCTTTATCTTTAGCTCACAAATGAAGCTATATTTAATGAAGTCTACAAGTGTACTATTGTTTATTATTTTTTATTTTTTTGCTTTACGTTTGATGATCACGAATCTTGGCAAACCGTGCTCACTTTGAAAAAAGTGATGCAGCACTCGTACTTAAATAGAGTCAAAAGGTAAGAACCACGGTTGAAAGAATCCGAACCGCGAAGTTGAGTTTGTCTCCGCGGTGTGCGATTTCTGTCCTTTTCCGGGTCGCCTGAATCCCATTTTCCTGTACAGTGACACGCCTGGAGATTTCTGCCAAACTCCAGGTGTAGCCTTCTCAGAGAGATCAGTGCGTTACCATAGCAGTGTAGTATTATGGGTAAGGAACTGGTCTTGTAACATCAGGCTGCAGCGTTGATTCCCGGGCAGGACATGGCCGTTGTACCCTTGAGCAAAGCACTTAACCTACGTCTGCTAAATGTCTGTGATGTCATGCTTCAGTGGCAAAGCGGCTGAATTTGTCTGATCGTAGCCCGCAGACGCGAGGGCGACCAAAAGCAAAATAAGTGATTAGAAAATGTCCTCCTCCTACTTTCCAGAGACAGTTTCGTTAGCGAAAGGGCGATGAGCACATCGGATCGAACGAAACAGGCTCTTTCTTGGCGATGGGATGGGATCGCTTCCCCCCCCCCCCCGGTGCGTGAAAAGCGTGGGTCAATCCAGTTCACATCAGCGGAGTTCGCCTCTGACGTCTGCTCGTCTCTCCCGCTCAGGAAACAAAGCCTGTGTGCTGCCATGGCGCGTAACCACGCTAGCCCTGCCGTGTGTGAAGTTTTCCTTTTCACAAGAAACCGGAGGTGTGACAGGTATAGTGTAAAAGTAAAAGTGTGTGCGTGTGCGCGTGCACGCGTGCGGACGTGTAAGTGTAATGAGTTAACGGTCATTCGGTGGGGGGGAAACACTCCGTGCTGTGGCGCCTTTTAAAAGTGCGGAAGAAGGACGGGATCCCTTTGTGATCCGTAATAGCTCTTCACTTGACCGCAGCCGGCAATAACAGGGAAGCACCGGGCGCAGATAAGAGAGACGGAGACGGAGAGAGGGGGGGTGGGGGGGGGGAGAGTGGGGGTGAGGAGGAGGGGAGTAAGTGTGTGTGAGAGAGAGAGAGAGAGAGAGGGGGGAGTGAGAGAGGGACACAGTAGGGGAGAGAGAAAGAGAGAGAGGGAGAGGTAAGAGGAAAAGCGCACGCCAAAGACCACCAGGTTTTCTGTCCGCCCTGGTCCCTCGCTCCCGTTCAGGACCAGATGATTACCGGGCAGCTGGGCAAACCGGCGCTCGCCCTGCCGCCGGAGATGAGCGACGCGGACCCGCGGGGGGCGGGGGGGGACCACCACCACCGCGACGACGACGACGTCGCCGGCGACGACGGGCCGGACACCCCCGACAGCGAGCGGAGCGAGCCCCGGCCCCCGGAGCCCGGGGACAGCGACGACGGCGAGGACCGCGACCGCCAGCGCCCCGCCAAACCCCGCGGTGAGTCCCGTGCGTCTCCGCGCCGAGCCTAGCCCCGCCTGACGCTCAGGAGACCCGCTTTCCGCTTGACCTGAGCGCTTTAGACTGACCCGCTGACTGAGTGGCTTTAACGGGAGAAAGCCTCTTGCTTGTGCCTGGATGCGCTGCGCTCTGAGCGGTGGCTGCAGCCGCGTTCTGTTTCCTGGAGGACGCGGCTGAGGTTCCTGTAGCGACCGCTCTGGGAAAGTTCGATGCAGCTGTTGTAGGCGGGGATTCGGATAACTTTTAAGTCAGCGGAAAGTCGTTAAGCTTATCTGAATCACTTTGTTTTTTGTTTACGTACAGGAAATAACCTGAAATGCAATATAACAAACTAGATTTCCTAGGGAAGGAAATCACCGTGCTTTCAGTTTTGCTTTGTTACGATATCCCTCAAACGCAGAGTCCATCCTCTGATCTGGGCAGCGATCATGAGAATGTGTTTTGACATTGAGGAGAAATTCGCTGTTGACGTGGCAATTTTTTTAACGTACTAACGTGTTGTGGTGTGTTCCTGAAAGGCCTGCTTTACCTCAGGAAGGCGTGCATTTTTCTGTGTCTTTATGCTTTACGCTTACATTTAAATTTACCTGTTTTTAATCTCACTGGACCAAGGATTAATTTTCGCACTAGTTTGTCCCACCGTGGGAGTTGTCTGTACTCAGTAAACACACGGAGACTCACCTTTAGTGATGGCTTGTGCTCAGTGAACACACAGAGATTCACCTTTAGTGATCTTCTATTGATGTACATGAACTTGTAAATGACAGAAGGCAGTCTCAAACATGCAGATAATGTTTAAATGTTTTTATTATTATTATTATTATTATTATTATTATTATTATTATTATTATTATTATTATTATTATTATTATTATTTTATCATGGAAATTATATTAACCAGGAATTTTAAAATCATATTGCCGAGAATGCTGTATTTTCACTAACAACCAGTAAATTAGTTCAAGTTTGTAGTAATGAGGGCACACCTTCTTCAGCAGTTAAAGTTTTATATATTTACATTTTACTATTTATAAATAAAATGTGGTTATTATATTGGGTGTGTAAAGGTGATTAATTTTTTTTTATTAAAGCTTTAAATATTCATCAGACAAATCTATCTTTACCAGAAAAATGAATGAATTTGCACTGAAATGGGCTATAAATCTTCACAAGGGAAGGTATGTCAGGCATAGTTCAGCGGTTACTTAAAACTAAATTGCATATATTATATAATTATTATTTTAAATTGTACCTGTGTTTGTTTATTATTATTATTATTATTATTATTATTATTATTATTATTATTAATAGTATTAGTAGTTGTAGCAGTAGTTGTAGTAGCAGCAGCAGCAGCAGTAGTAGTAGTAGTCATAGCAGTAGTTGTAGTAGTAGCAGCAGGAGCAGCAGTAGTAGTAGTAGTTGTAGTAGTAGTGAAAGACTACATTTCTGGTAATGATCTTCTGCATTTGGTTTTGGATCTCTGGCATTTGACCAGGTTGTTGGCCATGGCAAAAGCATTTGACTGGCACTCAAAATGGATACATTAGCACAATCGTACAGCTGTTCTGGGTAACCACAGTGTGGTGTGGGGATGGCTGGTTTAAGCAGCCACACCTGCCCTGGGTCAAGTTAATTAGACCTGGCCAATTGGGTAATTGGTTAGGAATTAGAGAATTGGCCAGGCTAATTGGACCCAGGAACAGGAGTGGCTGCACCTGTGCGTAGTGAGGTAATCACTGCGCACAGGTTAAATCTGCCATCCCCGCCCACACCTAGGAGCCTCTCTGTCATGACAGTGTTTTACATCTGCTCCTTTGGCTACAACATCTTGCCAAACCCTCGTAAATAAACGTGGACTTTTGAACATCTTCTCCCTGTGTCTCTGTGCTGGAGGGCCCCAAAGAAAGCCACTTCGGTGGCCTGTGGCAGGCGTGTTTGCCACACACAGCAACTGAAATGTTTATGTCAGGCCTCTGAACGCTAGCGGTGGAATTTGCGAATCGGAGGGGAGGCCTGAACGCAGTTCCCGCAGGTACCCCTCAGGATGGTTCCTGAACCCGTAGGGGTGCCGAGGGCCCCCCCTAAATGTGATGGAACTTTGACTCTGCTCCCATGCGCCAGCTGACACCAAACCACAAAACCAGAATGGCAATAACATCCTCACCCTCACCAGAGTGTCATATCTGAAGATCACACAAAAAAATGACACCACAATGCTTAAACCATTAGGGACGGCCCCATGTTGTTAAAAAGAAATGAGGGAAAGCTATTCAATCACAGTGTTTTCTGTATTGAAAAAGAGAGTCTTCTTTTCGCTTACTTTGCCTGCCGTTGCCTCCTGTCCGATGAAACCGGAACAGATGCCTTGTTTGGCCCTTCTCTCCTCCCGTACAAGAGGGTGGACCCCTGAATTTTGGGGCTGTGGAGCACTGTAGTGATTGCCAACTGACAAAGTTGCGCAATGCCTGTCCAAATAATTGTTGCGAAATTCGTTTCTGTTGTTCCCAGTTTGTGTAATCTGTTCAATCTGGACAATCTCTGAGTAAAACAAGACCTCTGGATTATGTGGTATGTGATTAGCAGCTATTAGCAGTGATTAGTCAGTTCTACTTCCAGCAGATCGCAGCTCAAATTTAGCATTAAACTTGCTGCATATAAATTAATGACATTGGTATGCACTTCATACCTCCTATGCAAATATGTATTTTTTAAGAGTTGACTGAAGTTTAGATTTTGGTTAGATATGGCGATGCGCACAGGAACAGTTTGAAACTGTTGGCTCTGACATTGCCAGCTGTATTGACTGCGGAAGACATCAAATGTGACATATTTGGAAGCCTTGCTGTACGTTTACTTAGCCTTAAATGCTTACGCATTCGCGTATTGATTTTCTCGAACCTTTTGTCAATCAGATAATATAGTTTACTATATCGGGATGTATCACCTCACAATAACTTTCCAATGAAACAAAAACTATATTTTAACACGATAATGTGAAAGTGACAATACAATTCCCTGTTTTCTGTGACTTATTTTTAATATGTCATTTTAATAAATGGCTCAAAAATGTTAATACAACCACATTTAGTGTATCTTCTACTGCTATCACAACTTTTGCTACAAGTAGCAGTTGTAGTAAGTTAAGAACATTCTAATCAGATATAGCACCTTAATTGGTGCTTTCACAGACTGCTGAGGTGAGAACAGAAAGATTAGTCTTTCATGACACACATGGAATTGCCAGCTAACTGGAAGGTGAGGGAGGCAGTATCGGTGAAAATTATTCAGCTAAAATCTTTGAATTCAATCATTCTGTGTCATGTTGCACCACAACCTTTACAGTTAATGTCAGCTCGTCAGCTTTTGAGAGAGCAGAAGTAGGATGTGACAGATCTCCTACAAAAGAAAAGATCTTCCCCTACATTTTGAATCAAAGTTACCCCAATGGTAGTAGCATTCATAATAATAATAATAATAATAATAATAATAATAATAATAATAATAATAATAATAATAATAATAATAATAATAGTTGTTGTTGTTGTTGTTACTATTATTATTATGGGTAAATTGCAATGTTTAGCTGGAGTTCAAACCCCTAGACCACCTATATTGCACCTAGAACAGCTATCTGAATCGGTTAAATAAGGATTATTTCAGAGCTATTCCAGTTCTAAAGCTGTCATAGTGTGGTCTAGGGGTTTATATCTGAGGTTTAATCTCCAGTTAAGCATGCTACAATTGACTAAATGTGTAAAAATATAACTTCTGAAGTTTGGATCCCTTTTATTGTGCTCTAGTCATTTGTTACAATTACTCTTGACACATTGAAAATTTCAGGGAACACTTTTTTGGCCTTTGATTCAGTTTCTCCTAGAGATGCCATTGTCCTCAAACTCTCTTCTCCTCAAGCTTGACTGAACATGTTTCCCTGTCGAATGCCCCCCCCCCCCCCGCCCCCCCCACCCATCTTAAAACTGACCCTCAATTTAGCAATGTCAGCATTTACCGATGTCCTTCACGTCCCAAAGTCAGGGTCTTTCTCCCTCCCAGAATTCAACTCAATCGGAAAACTCGCACGCCATGCCGTCCGTGAGCAGCATCCAGGTCTATTAAAGTTGGTGGGTGGCAAGATGAGAGGTGCCTTACTTTTTGCACATGGGGGATGATGGAGGTGTGTGGGGGGGGGGGGTAGGGGGCTTCGCCATTAACAACAAGCGGCAAGGTCGATGACAAGCCTGTAATCACCGCTCGCCATCAACCTTCTCCTCAAAGATCCCTTCCACTCCACGGAAGACCGTAATGGCTGACTCCTCGTCTCGTTTGACAAAGATACAAATCTCCTCCTCCCCCCCCCCCCCCCACGCTTTTCGCTTTTTTTTCTCCCAGTGTTTTGTTTCAGCGAATTTAAGATAATCTTCTGCTTCGGCTACTTCAACCCATGCAGGATGATGCGGAAAATACACAGTTTGTCGCATCCTGTCAACCGGCTTACATCCATCGCCCGGTTGGCGGAGGGGGGCGGGGTGGGGAGGGGGGGCGGAAAAACGGACATCAACGCGAGAAAGCACTCGTTAGAGGCCAAACAGGCATTCACAGATGGCCGTGATGTTTAGAGTGTCGGCTTTCTCTCCTCGACGAGCCACTCTTTTGGACGCCGAGGGACAAGATAATAAGATGGTTCGAGATCAATTTAGTGTTATGTTCAGTATCTGAAGGCTCCTGCCCTGCCGGCTTTCTGCTGTCTGCACACTCGACGACGGGGGCCTCCTGTCATCATTTTGTCAGAGTGTCTGGCAGCGAGGATGAGGACAATCATTTTGTACGCTTAGCGCCTGTGCAAAATGGCCTGTACTTATCCCAATCCCAAAATGGAGGAATACTTTTTTTTGCAAGGTCACCCAGCAGATGGAAGGAAGAAAGAAGCAAACTCTTGTATTGATTCTGTGTGATTGGAGGACTTTCACAACAAGAGGCCCAATCCTGGAAGGGAGAGAGATGGTGCTTTGAATGGCCTTGTCTGCCAAGAGGAACGGTGCAGACGTAAGGAAAACACATGCTGCTCAAGAACACAACAAGTTCACCTCATTATCTGCTCATTTACTAACTGTTTAGATGGGAAATGGTGAGTGAATGTTTTGTTTGTCCAATGTGATTGGGTGTGTGTCTTTAAGTTAAAAAATTTGTAGAGTCTAAGTATAAAAGAGAAAGACATGTACAAAACGGCAGGTTTATCAAAGCATTGTGGCCCCACAAAGGTCTTACCATCTTCAGAATAGTGACATTCTGGATTTGCTAAGGTACATTGGTTAACCAGGTGAAATGCGCCAACCCAATTTTTTTCATATTTTCATGTGCATGTGATTGGAGGAGAACAGTAGTTGCACATCTGAGAAAGGGTTAAACACAACACCATCTTCCAAGACCTCTACTTCTCATCTCTAATCTCTCATTAGCATTTCCTCTCACGCTTCTCACAAACAGGAAATGGCCCTTAAATATAGCTTCTGCTACATTTCAAATTGGTTTTACACATACGCATAATTAGTATGACTGAATTTCCCGGTAAATGGCGAACACACATCTCTGAAGCTAATTAGCATCACCATTAGTGAATCTGCCTCTGTAGATTTACTTCGGATGCAGTGAAGCCACAAATGGACGGAACTGATGAACACTTTATATAATATAATAATTCACACATGGCTTCGTACCATCTGAACCTCGCAAGCCGTGCAGTGGAATAATAATAATCATAATAATAATGCAGATAAAGATAATATTACGAGTGCATGCATATTGCGTTTGATCCGAGATTAAATGGGTTATTGGGTTATTTAGGGTCTCCCTCAAAATGATAGTGTAATCATGTGTGTCTCAGAGGATGATTTTTGAAGGCGCTAAGGGATTAGCCAAGACGGATGTTTCACATCTCTTCCTATGTCCCTCTCTCTCTCCCTCCCTCTGGCCCTCCCACCATCTCCCTGGCCCCCGCGGTCTGGCGGAGCCTTCAGCATATCATGTTTGTGTAATCAGCTTAGCGGGAAGACGCAGAGCCGCTAATGCAAACGCAGACACCCCCCCAGAGGAACCGGGTTAGAGGGGTTAATAAAGTGGTGTAAGTCGCCATTTTGACTGAGGTGGAGGCAAGAGGAGCAAAGAGATGAGAGAGAAGGGGTGTCATTTGTCCAGAGCGTACGGTTAACAGCACGTTGCTCAAGCCTGAGAAATGACCAACGCGCTCCATCTGAAAGGTCTGTGGGTAAAGCTCTCTCTATACCCCGCAGCCACACGAGCCTGACATGGTGCTGTCACCAGGATACAATTTAAAGCAGGACGTTCTGCCGTCTGGTGCTGGAGATGTAGGTTTGGCCATTAGTTTTTTTTTCCACGTAAGCTTGTGGAGTCCACTCCTTAAAATAATTTGTTGATTTTATAGAGAATAAGGAGGAACACATTTTTTTACTGTCATGTATAAGTATGTTGAATTTTGATGTTCCTGACCTGGACTATATAGCTACTGTAAGTGCCATTGTGGAGCTGGTATCTGCCCCCAAATGAGTTTCAACAGCACTGAACATGCGTAATCTTATATAACAATTTGCAAGCATATATAAAATAGCAAGCTATCTGTACAAAGTGAGTGGGGACGTAGGACCGTATTGCGCAGTGATAAGAGAGAGAAAAAAAATCCAGAACAGGCATTCTGTTTGGCCCGAAGATCCAACAGCATTCATACAGGTAATTGCAAACAATGTCCCTGCGTGTATTGTTTCCAAGACTCTCTGAAGTTGACAATGAACACGGTTTTCAAAGATTTGAGTCAATACCACTCGCAGGGTATGTGGATATTGCATTAGAGCTGCACCCCTCCCCGCCTCATAATTCACACACTGCAGTCGTGCTTTTAGAGTGCAAATTGTATTCTCCATTTTGACAAGTCTGCCATGATCCCGAAGTATACTTTAGCGCCCTTTGTCCTTTGGCATCCTTTATTATTTATAACTCTCTCTTTTGAGCAGTGACCAGTACTAATACATAACCTTTTGTCCTCAAGATGATTCTTTTTCTTTTGATGCCCAAGATTGAGGGGGAGAAAGAGGGGAGAAATACAGGCTATCTAAGGAAGTTATTCTGTTTTTCTTATATGTTTTTAGGAAGTGGAATAAGATTGCTTTGCTTAAAAGTGCTTGGTGTCTTTTTTCAGGATTATTTATTTATTTCCCAAGGATTGCAGTAGGAGGGTTCAAAGCTTCAGTGGGGACCTTTACAAATAGCATACCTTCTCAATATCCATCCTTTTTTATCATAGGATGGCAAGCAAACCAAGTGGTGTGTGTGTGTGTGTATTTATGTGTGTGTGTCTGCATGTGTACGTTTGCATGTGTGTGTGTGAGTGCTTGCTTGCTCATGTATATGTGTGTGTGCATGCTTGCGTGTGTGTTTTGCCTGCGTGTGTGCGTGCTTGTGTGTGTGTGTGTGTGTGTGTGTGTGTGAACGGGAGCCAGATATATTTTTTTTCCATCTGAGATTGTTTATTATGATGTGCACCGATTCTATCAAATAATCTCGGCAGAGGAGATGGATGACATATATCAATATGTATGGAGGATGTGGCCGGTGTGTAAGAACACTGGGAGGAGTCCAGCGCGGAGGACAGGAGCTCTGGAGGAGGTGGTCAGTTTCACAGCCAGCAGGTTATTTCCGAAGTTCCACCACCTGCGTCAGTTCCAGGGAACGAGATTAGATATGAATAATGCATTCCATTAACAGTCCATTGTTACAAAGTTGAGAGAACAGAACGGTTTTCGTATTCAGCTCTTGATAACGTCCCATCAAGAATTCAAAAACGAACAGAAAAGAATGGAGTTGCTTTTATAATGAACTACGTATAATGAAGACGATTGATATAAATCCTGAGGGTGTACAGGAAATACTGGTTTACATATTAACTGAATATTTGGAATTCAATGAAAAATACATGAAATGATTATAAGAAAATTGTAGATGAGGTATATTTAGGTTACTGTTTATTTATTCTGAGAGATATAAAACCCTGGATAGATAATTATGTTCAGAAACAGAGTTTGTGGGGGTAAAGAGTGCGAGGGAGATGGAGAGAGAGCCAGAGGGAAAGAGAGAGAGAGAGCGAGAGGGACGAAGAGGGAGGGGAGAGAGAGAGAGAGAGACTAAGTGAGGACAGCTGGCAGAATCCTGCTTGACTCAAATGCAATAAAGCTAATTGATGGAGAGATGTGCCTGAGGGGGAGGGCGAGGGGGGGGGGGGAGTTGGCCCCCCAGTGTTACTTACCGCTTTTAAATGGCTTATGGTCCCTTCCGCAGGACAGCGGTGATTAATCTCTCCCGGAATTACAGACGGGGGTAAAAGGATGAGGGGGGGGGGGGGAAACACCTCTTCCCTGTTATTGTTTTCCTCCTTTCATCCCCGAACACAACGGGGGTGACATTGCTCGGAGAGGAGGGGACGCAGGGGAGTCACTGATGACCAAAATGTGGGTTTTAAAAATGGACCCTCCCCTTCCTCCCCCTCTATTCAGCAGGACCTCTTCTTTCAGAGAGACCTCTTCCTTCCTCTTTTCCTCTCTTTCGCGTCCCCTCTCTTTGACCTGATTACATTTCCATTACTTCAGTGATTTGAACCAGTTAAAGCCCCCCCCCCCTCCATTTGGTCCTTTTCTAATGAACAAATGAGAATGAGTGAGTGACAAGTATTCAACAAGACTGCTCTGTCTCTCTCTATACTATATGATACTGTTCATTATCGTCCATTATGTTTCGCTCTCTCTCTCCCTCTTTGTGTGTATATATATATATATATATATACATACATACAGTATATACCTAGTTTCGATCAGGAAGTACATTTAATTGAAAAGTGTGTCTGATCTCTGTACTGACCAGCATTCACACTGTACTATTTTTTTACATAGTCTGCCAGCTCACTTACTGTATATTATCAACACTGACTGCTTAATATGTTCTTGCACCAAAAAAAAACCCCACCTTCTCCCCTCATGTATTAATCTATCTGCGTCTCTCTCTTCCTGTCGGGCTGCTTGGTGGTATCTGCCTGTATTTTCCAGTGACTTCATAGACCAATTTTCAGTCAGCAGATCAGATTGAGAAACGCAACGCCCGTCTCGCCCCGGCTTTGCATAGTTGACTGTGCGTGCGGACACAGGGCGTCTAACCTGGAAAGAAAATGGAGGAGAGTTGGTTGGGCCTTCACACTTTACCAGAGACAGAGGTTTCTGTTTGAGAGTTTCTGAAGGACAGAACCAAAGAAGCACTTGTGTTCCCCGTGGATATATCAAGTGTTCAACCTCCGAGGCGACTCAATTAAGGAAATGATGGCTTTTAATCTGTCCTGAGTGATAATGCCCATAACTGAGCCGTGGCAAGCCACTCTCCTAATGAGGCAGATGCGGAGCGTTGCCAAGGAGAGCCAGCCCTGGCGACGGGGACAGCGAGGACCCGAAAAGCAAAGGCTGCCTGAGGTAGCCAGATACCTCAGCCAACAGTCGTGACATCACAAGTCTAATCCCTCAGCAAGCCCTGGGCTGCCCCGAGAGAAACAGCCAAAAAGCACTACCTGTTAAGCGTGAATGGGA
This sequence comes from Anguilla pacifica, assembly GCA_039654925.1. Taxonomy (NCBI): domain Eukaryota; kingdom Metazoa; phylum Chordata; class Actinopteri; order Anguilliformes; family Anguillidae; genus Anguilla; species Anguilla pacifica. Next base: position 10,359,777 of record CM077291.1, on the reverse strand, counting down.
TGTTTGAATCAATGCCGTCTGCCGATCCAGTCACAGGTCACTTCCTGTGCCCCCTAACACACTGTGTGCTTACTGCTGGACTGACTCCAAATACACACATCCACACGCAGACACACACAGACACACACACATGCACACATATTCACGTGCAGATGCACACATGCAGACAGGGTTGGAGTTTAAAAAACCTACAGGACAGTAGATCTTCAGGACCAGGATTGGGAAACCCTGCTCTAGCTGTTGAGTGAGGTGTGCTTTGTTAGGGTTGGAGTGAAAAACCTACAGGACGGTAGATCTCCAGGACCAGGATTGGGAAACCCCGTCTCTAGCTGTTGAGTGAGGTGTGCTTTGTTAGGGTTGGAGTGAAAAACCTACAGGACGGTAGATCTCCAGGCCCAGGGTTGGGAAACCCTGTCTCTAGCTGTTGAGTGAGGTGTGCTTTGTTAGGGTTGGAGTGAAAAACCTACAGGACGGTAGATCTCCAGGACCAGGATTGGGAAACCCCGTCTCTAGCTGTTGAGTGAGGTGTGCTTTGTTAGGGTTGGAGTGAAAAACCTACAGGACGGTAGATCTCCAGGACCAGGATTGGGAAACCCCGTCTCTAGCTGTTGAGTGAGGTGTGCTTTGTTAGGGTTGGAGTGAAAAACCTACAGGACGGTAGATCTCCAGGAACAGGGTTGGGAAACCCTGTCTCTAGCTGTTGAGTGAGGTGTGCTTTGTTAGGGTTGGAGTGAAAAACCTACAGGATGGTAGATCTCCAGGAACAGGGTTGGGAAACCCTGCTCTAGCTGTTGAATGAGGTGTGCTTTGTTAGGGTTGGAGTGAAAAACCTACAGGACGGTAGATCTCCAGGACCAGGATTGGGAAACCCCGTCTCTAGCTGTTGAGTGAGGTGTGCTTTGTTAGGGTTGGAGTGAAAAACCTACAGGACGGTAGATCCCCAGGACCAGGATTGGGAAACCCCGTCTCTAGCTGTTGAGTGAGGTGTGCTTTGTTTGGGTTGGAGTGAAAAACCTACAGGACGGTAGATCTCCAGGACCAGGATTGGGAAACCCCGTCTCTAGCTGTTGAGTGAGGTGTGCTTTGTTTGGGTTGGAGTGAAAAACCTACAGGACGGTAGATCTCCAGGACCAGGGTTGGGCAGCCCTGCTCTAGCTGTTGAGTGAGGTGTGCTTTGTTAGGGTTGGAGTGAAAAACCTACAGGACGGTAGATCTCCAGGACCAGGATTGGGAAACCCTGCTCTAGCTGTTGAGTGAGGTGTGCTTTGTTAGGGTTGGAGTAAAAAACCTACAGGACGGTAGATCTCCAGGACCAGGATTGGGAAACCCTGCTCTAGCTGTTGAGTGAGGTGTGCTTTGTTAGGGTTGGAGTGAAAACCTACAGGACGGTAGATCTCCAGGACCAGGGTTGGGCAGCCCTGCTCTAGCTGTTGAGTGAGGTGTGCGTCGTTGGGCTTCGCTTTGTTTCTTTTTCCTAGTGTTGGCCACTTCGTCAGATCTTGACAGGCTTAATTTGCCCACACACGGTGACCCCAGATGGTCTCAGGCAGGCTTCTGGGACGTCTGTGTGGCGGAGCTCTTGACAGCATACCCAGGGGCACTGCCATCATCATCATCATCATCATCATCATCATAATAATGATGACCTGGCGCAATCTTCAGAAATAGAAGCTGTGAGAGAGGGATTATGTATTTTTAGAATCCTTGGGAGTTGACGACGCGGTTGAAGGTTTTACAGTGGGAGCGTGTTTTAGCCTAGCTCAGGATATCGTCTCACGTGTTTCCTCTCCTTGATGGGGAAGAAGGAGAGTCATGTGCAGTCATGAACACCTGGGCCTCATTTCTGTTTTCTGCCTCGAGCTTCATCTTTTATTTCTCGCCAGTGAGGTGTGTGTGCATCATTTATAAACTCTTCATCATGTCTGTTTGGTCCAGAAAGCAATGATATACTCCAAGTCAATACTACTACAACCACAACGACTACTATTACTCCTACTATTGCAACTGCTACTACTACTACTATTACTACTACTACTAATAATAATAATCATAATAATATTAATGATAATAATAATCATAATAATAATGATGAGGTATAATCATATATAAATTTAAATACTTGACAATTTGTTCAATTGAAAATAAAACATTATCTGTATGTTACACAGTGAATGTGCATTGTTAGTGCAGGGAACGTGCCTCATCTCTGCCCAAACTGTGTAATCAGCCGTGTTTGTTACCTGGGGGGGTGTTGGCTTTGTTTGCGGACGCCCTCAGGGTCCATCCGGGAAGACACAGGGACGGCCCAAATACGTTTCTGCCACTTTTCATTGTTTCAGAGACAGTCCATGGGTGGGTGTTTTTTTTTTTGGGAACAGGATCGTCTGAAAGAATGAAATAAAGAGAGAGATAGACCAGGGTTCTTCCGACACACCATCCCCCACCCCAAGCCTTTTTTACTCAATGAAAAATCCTAGCCACATTGTCATCTATGGATGACAATATTAGGGAGAAAAAAAACATGACCTGTACTTGCACAGAGTAATAATTGGACATGCAAAAGTTAAAAGTTTTGCTGAATTCATGGCGTATTGCTTGCATAGAGAGAACGGGCATGGATACAAAGAAATAAAAAGAGAAGGGAGAATCATTTACGCTATGATGTGAGATGCAGTATTGATTAGCTGTCGGCCTATTGTAGCGTATTCATATATTTGGTCTCAAGGGATATGGTTATTCAAGGTTGGTATAACTAAGGACGGCTGAAAAAATCATGATATTATGATAATATTAGCATGCTGCAAGGCACCAATTGAGTTAATAGCAGTCAAACTGATGCAGTAGGTAGTGTCACAAACATCATACAGCAATCACAACATTTCCATTTCGGTTTGAAAAGAGCTTTGAGCAAAAGCCTTACGTTGATTAGTACACTCCATCACTGCGTACAATGGGATACTTACTTCAGATTACTTCAGATTAAAAATATTGCATCTCTTTGCTCGGGTCAAACGCAGAATTGGCAGTTCCAATTGATCAAGCTATTACATTATATCGTCTCCTTCCCTTAAATTAATAAGCATAGAGAGGTGGAGCTCATCAGTATTGTTATGGCTGTGGCGCTCAATGCAGTTTCCAGCTTAATGAATCAATTCTAATTAAGGTCAGGGGTGTTAAAAAAACGAACCTTCCTACGAAAGCCAATTCAATTCCCTTAATAGTGCCACTGACGCTGGTGCTTTTGCACGGTGGGAACGCAGCTGCCGCGTCACCAAATGCAAATGAGAAGCCGGTCCCGCTGCGGGAAAGGGGGTGGGGCCTGGCGAAGGGCCGGACGGCCTTTTTTGGGGCGCGTCCGCAGACCTCCGACGGGGACGCGTGAGAAAGGAACGAGGGGGTCGCGGGCATCGGTTTTTGGGGCCGCTGGGCCCTTTTTTTTTTAACGGGCCACGTGACTGTGCGGCTGGAGAAGGGAACGGTGGCGGGGAGCAGGTTGTCCGTCCTAATGAGCGGACGGCTCCCGCGGTCGGACGGCAGCCGGGTGCCGCTCGGGGGTGACCTTTGGCTCCCGCGTTGCCCGGGGAGACCGCGGAATGTCACGCCATGAAACAGTAATGAGACAGGGGGGTCCGGCGCGTGGGTGACCTTCGCTACGGGAGCGGTGGGATGGCCACAGTGGGCAGTGGGTGGGGCAGCTGTGATGCGGCCGGTCCATAAAGAGGTTTTTATTTTAGCTGGGTTGAGCCAGGGAGCGCAGCCTGGCTCTCTGTGCTGATAACTATAACGTAAATCCTCCATAGCGCGTGCAGTTAGCTACTACCTGCGCACTGAAATCTACAACCTCACCTGCTGTACCGAATGACTGAACAGCATACACCACTGGAACAGGGAGAACACAGCCACCCTATCAACCAGAGTCACCCATCAACAATGAGGCGGGGAATTTCCAATAGTCGAGGAACCGACTGTGTTGTCATCCCGTCTCCAGGGGCCAACGTTGCTGTTCAGTATCCTTTCCTGCAAAATGTGCTCAGTAACAATAGCACAGTAACAGCTTTGCAGCCAGTGATTTCTTTAGCAATGAGATGGATAGCTGAATAATCATAACAAGCTGTTTTTCCCATGACTCCACAGATATCCTGCTGCAGTCAGTGTTTGCCCCAGTCTATAACAATGAACAGATCTTAGAACAGTGGTTCATAAATAAGTCTATCCACAGCAGTGAATACTAAGTAAGAGAATTTGCTCACTTTTCCCCCATTTATTCATGCCATGTAAGGCACATAACTACATAAACAACAAGTACTGGCAATAGCCTGTGTCGTAATCATGCAGAAACATGCCTTCTTGTACCATGAGAAGACTTTTGCATGATGAAATGATTTTGCATGCATATGCAGCTGTCCAGAGCAGCACCTCTCCCTTTTACTCAGTAAGCACTGCCCGCTGTTATCCTCTGTCCTTCCAGGAGCCATCCTTCTCGTTACTGCTCCGGTATCTCTGACCCATGCTGTTATCTCTCACAGTAGCGTGTCCTCTGAGAGCATGAACATGGTGTCTCATTACAGAGACGTTTGTTCGAAAGGCCAGGTCAGTGGGCAGCTGGATCACACATTGCTGCAGATTGGTGCCCTGTGTTGTTACATGTCTTGTCCTCCATTAACTCTTTCGGGTGTAAGATCACAAGTATGCGATTAGAACATTCTTCGCCAAACATTCTAATGCCGATGTAACAATCACTGCTGGCATTTTAATACAATGGAATTCCAGAACACTGAGTTATAATTTTGAAGAAAAAAAGCATTCCAAAACTCTTCAAAGGGTTAATCCAAGTACCATGAAGCTCGCTGTCACCAGCATGGCGGCATCTCCCTCAGTGTGTGCCAGAAGTCAAACAAGGTGGTTATGTAAGCAGCAAAAATAAGACAGTGCTGGACATCTCCACATGGGTCTACCTGAAGGCATCAATATTCAATGATGTTACGATGTGGGCGTGTTAAAAGCAAGGGTCAAGGGTCGGGTTGGAGTGGGTTCTCTTGAAGAGTGTGTGTCTTCTTTGTGAGTGTGTGTTCATGTGTCCACAAAACCATTACTATATGGACCTCACTGTGTGCCTGGGGCATTGTCATGTTGAAACCGGAAAGGGCCTTCCCCAAACTGTTGGATTGTATGCTGCAGCATTGAGATTTGCCTTCACTTGAACTAATGGGCCTAGCCCAAACCAGGGACAACAGCACCAGACAAGGGGGTGTCCAGGTACTCTTGGTCATATAACGTATCACCCAAAACAATAATAAAAGATTGTAGTGTTAATGTGGTCTCTCTCTTGCTCTCAGGGACCCACGGAAGCTTGTCTCAACGAGAGAGACCCGACACCCCTACGGAACAGAACCAGCTCAAGCATTCCTACCCCTCCTTTGCAATAGGACCCCAGGTAAGTCACTCAGCCCGGTCTGTCCAATCAAAATCATTCTGCTGTGCATTCTTAGCCAATAACAGAAGCTTGACCAGTCTGAATGTACATTTATATTTTTATAACTTTTTTATATTGTTGAATTTGAACTTTTACCTTTATAAATTTTTATATGATTTATACGTTTTTAATTAGAACATTTAGAGGGTTTTTGCTTTTATGTTTCTATATTATCCACAGTGTTAATCCACACTGATAATTTTATTCACCATAGTTATTCATGCATATCTGTACTGCAGATGGATTAGTTTTACTGGTTAACCGTGGTTAATAAGTAAAAATACTTCAACCAACATGTGTCTTCAGAAATCACCAGAATTAACTTGTGAAGAAATAAACTAACAAACAACTGAATGTATTTGTATGCCAGAATTGACAAACGTTGATTGAATCCTGGCCCCAGGAAAAGTGTGCAGCAGGACATTCTAATTGTTAATTTAATGAGCCTTAGCAGGGTCATTTATAATAGAACTGCGAAGTGTAAACATATTCAGGCAAAGTGTTGATTTTGTGTAAGTTTTCTTCACTTAAGTTTTCTACCATCAGTAAACCCCCTGACGATCAGTATGATCCATATGTTCCTACGTATTCCAAAACCTAAGCCTTATTCCTGTCCTCAGAGAAACCGATGTAATGGGAAGAGGGCTTTCTCAACCCTAATCCACTCGCACCCGACACCCGCCCCCCACCCCCCGTGTATCAGCATGGTAATGCTCCGCTGCCCCTTCCCTGGGGTGAATTACACGTTGTATCAAAGAGCGACAAGTGGAATCCACTTTAGCAGAGCCTGCTGTCTGATGACTGACACCTCAGGGCGTCCTTTGTGCTCCTCGCGGGCTTCCGTTAGCGCCCCCCTCCCTAATTCCCGCCCCCCTGTGCGGGCCCGCATCGCAGGCCAGCCACAAACCGATCTCCTCCCTGTGCACCCGCCGTACCGTCGGCCCAGGGGAACAGCCAGCCTGAAGCTACAGTAGCAGATGGGAACGGACACAAAAGCATACTTTGGGAAGCCGGGGGGGGGGGGGGGGGGGGGCGATTGAGGGCCAGGCTTTCGGTCCCCACGCCGCTGCTTTAACGCATCACCGCTGACTGCGCACAGCACAAGCGACGGGACGACTCCTTAGGACGTATCAATCATATCGTTTCACTGAAATGCCCGCCCCCTGAGGCCCTGTTTGCAGTGAAGGAAGAGCTGGTCTTTGTGTCCACTAGAAGGGGCGGAGCTAGGAGTCAAATGTACATTTATAACATGCATCACTCTACACAATACAGGGACTGTCTCTATTTATGTAACTGGCACACTGGTATTTAAGGGAAATAAGTTACATTCACTGTAGTCTGACTAAGATGTCAACACAGTTTCAGACACCATTACAGCTTCGCCAAGGTACTTAATTTATCAATGATATCAATAGCATTCACACAGGCTGTACTTGCATTGCCCCTAGCTATCTATCAACAGCTTGCTGCAGAGACGTAACAGAGAAGCAGTGCATGTAGCTTTAGCTTGAGGAGAGAGAAAATGCAATGTAAATACATGTGAAATATGCATACAACCAGAGTCATTCCACACCTGTACTGTGTATTGATACAGGTGTGGAATGTTCCGGCTCTTTTTTCAAGTTCAGATGAAGTTCATGTCAGACAGTTGGAACAGTGTCTCACTAAAAGTATTTAAGAGCCTGTGTCACCATACTGGGAAATTGTACTCCCCAAGCCTTTATTTAAGTGGCTATGAACTCACCCCTCCCCTTCTGTGTTGCAGCACTTGCTGTCCGCCCAGCAGCTGGCTTCGGCAGTGGCGGGGGTGGTGCCCGGGGCCCCCCCGTGCCTGAACCAGCCCGTGCTCCTCCCCTTCAACATGGCCGGGCAGCTGGGCGGGCAGCAGGGCCTGCTGCTCACCATGCCCAGCGCCAGCCTGGCCAACCTCCAGGGGCTGATGGCGGCAGCGGCGGCCGGCGGCATCATGACCTTACCGCTACAGAACCTGCAAGGTGAGGAGTGCCGGCGGAAAGACCCGGAACGTTCTCGCTGGCTTAATGGTTGGGCCGCCAAACCGCCAAAATGTAGAGCGTCACACTGGCTACTGCTGAACGGTCAGCCGTCAAACCGCCAAAATGTAGAGCGTCACACTGGCTACTGCTGAACGGTGTAGAGCGTCACACTGGCTACTGCTGAACGGTGTAGAGCGTCACACTGGCTACTGCTGAACGGTGTAGAGCATCACACTGGCTACTGCTGAACGGTGTAGAGCGTCACACTGGCTACTGCTGAACGGTGTACAGCGTCACACTGGCTACTGCTGAACGGTGTACAGCGTCACACTGGCTACTGCTGGACGGTGTAGAGCGTCACACTGGCTACTGCTGAACGCTGTCGAGCGTCACACTGGCTACTGCTGAACGGTGTAGAGCGTCACACTGGCTACTGCTGGACGCTGTAGAGCGTCACACTGGCTACTGCTGAACGGTGTAGAGCGTCACACTGGCTACTGCTGAACGGTGTAGAGCGTCACACTGGCTACTGCTGAACGGTGTAGAGCGTCACACTGGCTACTGCTGAACGGTGTAGAGCGTCACACTGGCTACTGCTGAACGGTGTAGAGCGTCACACTGGCTACTGCTGAACGGTGTAGAGCGTCACACTGGCTACTGCTGAACGGTGTAGAGCGTCTCACTGGCTACTGCTGAACGGTGTAGAGCGTCACACTGGCTACTGCTGAACGGTCAGCCGTCAAACCGCCAAAATGTTGAGCGTCTCACTGGCTCTCGGTCTTGCAGCACTAAATTAATCCACCCACAGTACAGCTCTCAACAGGGGTCTGAAATCATAAACTGTGGAATGGGACACAGAAAATGGACAGCTGTTTAAAAAACGAGACAGTTAAGTTTTTGATGTTAATTCACATCTAACAGTGCCTATGCGGGCCCATGAAGAGGTGACGTGTACCTAATGAGAGTCAGGTGTACTCTACAAGAGCATTTCACTCTGAATCCAAAATCATTACAGCAAGAGAAGATATTTAAAGTGCATACATGAATGGAAAACTTTTGCATGAATTTATATGATGTCTGGTTCACACTTCAGCGAGTGGATTCTTTGGACTCTTTGCCGTGAGGCCTACCTGCCGTACAGTGTCAGTGCTGAAGGATCTCACAGCCATTCGGCCGGAGTTTTCTCAGTGCTCTGTGTGAGCACTTCCTGTTCGCTGCGGCAGCATTAGGCAAAGCCCTCCGCATTCTGTTCCCCCCTCGCCTGCCTGTACTTAACTTCCTCTTTTAAACTTTAATGCCAAAATATTCTCCTTTTGACCACAGTCGTAAGTGGCTTTCATTTTAATGTTTAAAATATTGTCTTCTTTATGCTATTAGAAGGGATGGGCCAGAACCTGTCAGTCATGAATCTTGCATGAGGAAGACACGGTAATGCATGAAAGCAAAAAATAAATAAATAAATAATTTTTTTTAAATGGCACCCCTTATAAATTTAAAAACTGCATGTAAAAGAGGCGGACCTCTGGGATTAAAGATAACGCATCGCAAAGTGTAGCAGAAATCAAATCGGCCCAGGTTGAGGAAGACTGCGGCGGAGGAAGAAGACCCTTACAGGAAAAGGGGCAAAACACATAATGGAGGAACATGCATAAATAACAACATGTCTTCTGTCAGGGGGGAGAAGGGGGGAGGGGGGGTGGGGGGTTATTAATCGCTCCAGTCTATTTAGAGCCTCTTCACTGGATGTGCTCCCTCAGGTTTACCCTAATGCACCTGAGGGGAGCGGGACCTGCTTTTAGAAGAGTTTACATATTAAAGACCGCAACCGCTGAGCCGTGGAACTGACCCATTTCAGCGGGCCGGCTGGGCCATTTTTAAATGGCTTCTTATGTGAAACGGTTCACACGTTTTAGTTTGCATCGCTAACCGATTTCATGTACAGAGTGCAACACGCCGTAAATGGCCATTTCTCTTTACGACCCATAATGAAATCTGAATTCAAAGGGAATTTATGTCCACCTTCTTCTTCAAGTCCATTTGAATATACCCCAGCGGAGTGATAATTTACGGACTTACGATATTCCATTATTTCAGAATGACAGGGAGAGAGCAAAATACTGAGAGAGACAGAAAGTTAGAGGAGAGAGATGGAATGAGAGAGAGGGAGAGAGAAAGTGAGAGGAGGGAGGGAGAGAGACAGAGATAGAGAGAGAGGGAGAGAGAGACAGAGATAGAGAGAGGGAGAGAGAGACAGGGAGAGATGGAGAGAGAGAGAGAAAAAAAAGTAAGAGGAGGGAGGGAGAGAGAAGGAGACAGAGAAAGAGAAAAAGAGACAGAGAGAGAGAGAGAGAGAAAGTGAGTGAGAGAGAGGGACAGAGAAAGAAAATGAGAGAGAGAGAGAAAAAGAGTTCTCCAGAGAGCAAGGAGAAGTGACTTAAGTGATGTTAAACGCCCTGGCTCTCTCCAGGCCCCGTGGCTACAGCACAAATCCCCCCCCCCCCCCCCGTCCTGCACGATCAGACCTGGGCTGAGTGGCGCTTGCTGCCACAGCACATTCGGCTGAGCCTCCAGCCAGGGCCCTGGTCCCCCCCCCCCCCGGACTGATTAATTCAGGTCCCCCTCCATCTCGCGGAGGGCAGCGGTGACACTGCGCGACCCTGGAGCGAGCGCTTCGCAGCGCGCCCCATCTCACCCCCCCGACGTCAAATCGTGCCTGAGTAACGAAGGAGGAATCTGAGATAGCACTTTCTGAGTGGCCGCATTTAAATACAATCACCCATCTAATGGATGTTAATGGGGGGGGAGGGGGAGTGTAAGGTGCGAAAGAGTGACAGTTATTCAGTTTGTAAGAGGCAGGTTGAGTTTGTCACAGGATTACCACGAGAGAAAGAACAGATGTCTGTTATTGTTTCACCAAATATGCTTTAGTTTTGGTTAATCGGTACTTAAAGGGAATATTGTGTAATCCTGCCTTCCTGCCAGATTATGGCCTGGATATTATCAACATCTCTTTTCTGTAACTTGGACTTCACTTTAAATTTAAAAAAAAAAAAATTTAAATGCAGATACAGATGAGTGAGTTCATTTTGGTCATCGGCAAACTTGCCAAACTGTGCTTGAGATGAAAACGCCAGCATACGCTTTAAACTATGAATCAAAAGCTAAGGACAAATGTTGAATGAATCTAGGACAGGGCCCTATTCAGTAAAACGGCATGAATAAAATAAAAGAAAACATCTAGAGCGCAGATCGCATTCTTTTTCGTCCGATGCACCTTTTGTACAAAGCACTGGGAGAATGCCGCCAGTACTCCCTCGTGTCACTTCAACTATTCATGAGTCCATCTCACATCAAATATCCAAAGCTGCTGAATGATCTTCCTGAGGGCTGTCGCTGAGGCAAGAGCACTTCTGTCTTCTTCCTCTTTGGTATTTAAGCCAGCTGAGCCTGTAAAATACCTTGCTGGGAAGGGGAGGAGTGGGGGGGTGGGGGGATGTGCCGTATTAATAATGGAGACAGAATTTATAGCCGCGCAACCGGCAGGCTAACCGGCGCAACCGGCAGGCTAACCGGCGCAACCAGCAGGCTAACCGGCGCAACCAGCAGGCTAACCGGCGCAACCGGCAGGCTAACCGGCGCAACCAGCAGGCTAACTGGCGCATGGAGACTCAGGGCCGTAATGCAAAGGATCTGCTGTGGCAGCGGCCGCATAAACCGCCAGGGAGAGGCGTCGGGCGGACAGGAAGTGGATGGATGAGGATCGCCAGGTTACCTCAGCCTCGGCGGTGGCAAGACTTCCTGTTTCTGCTCGGACTCCGTTGGCGTGGACAATGAGTGGCCTGCTGCACTGTGAAATCTGCAGTGTTAATTCCAATCCAACAGAGTCCACTTGGGAGTTGATTTAACACTGAACATTGTGCTGTGTGCTTGTCTTTACAGAGTAGAGTACTTTTATAGAGAGTTAAGGTAGACCAGATCCTTGTTTTGCATGCTAACCGGCTAGCCTGTTGTATGATAGGTTTATGTCTTCTCTATGCCAATTATCAGAGTTGGATACTCCAAATATGGCCGAGCATGTGGCTGTTGGTCTGCTGAATTATGTTGGTCAGAGATTGGTGCGTTATTATATCCCAACAGTTAGTAATTAGTGAGAAATAAGAGGTAAATGAGGGGAGCTACATCAGGCATAACTCTATCCCTGTCTTTATATGAGCCATGTAATCCACTGTAAAACATCCCTTGTAAAAGTACACACATTACAGTATACTGCTTATTCATGAATACATGCGTATAATTGCAACTGCAAATAACGAAAGTATAAAATTACAGAACTCATATCCTTATTATTATTATTATGTCTTGAATGGCACGCTTTTGGCATGTAAATTGGCTAAACTTTACTTTTTCACAATTCAGATTCAAAGCTCTCTCCAGAGCTCACCTTCACAACAGGAAAAATGGCCGCTCTCATCCAATACAAACCACCATCGATATATGAAATAACAAGGAGTTATACGCTGCAGTACGGGGACGGCAATGACGAATGGCACATAAGGCGATAAGGCAGGCCACTCACTTCCCCTCGCCTGAGAGAAAGGTCAGCGGCAGGTATCGGTTTCCTGGATCTCCACCAGTGAAACCAAAGCCGGTGGCCAATATCATTACAAACGGCTCTGTAGATGAACCCACAGGAGGAGCCCACGAGCACTAAAAGGTGTCTGCGGTTTTGGAATGGCAGTCCGGGGGTGGGGGAGGGGGGGGGCACGATTAACCTAATTAATAGCTGCACTTTCTCGAGGGGTTGGATTCGCGGCGCGGTGTGGCGCGGGGTCGATTCGGACGGGGGTGTCAGTAGGGTAGAATGACCCTCTTGTGGGGAGTGGGGGAGTGGGGGGGGGGGGGGGGGGGGCACAGGAACCAAATGCCCCCGCGGGACCCCCAATCGGATTAACCTCAAGTGCATCGCGGGCGGATTCGATGGCGTCTCCGCGGACCCGGGAGTGCTTCAGAGTGGCCCGGATCCTTCTGGCTCAGATTAAGAGCGCTGGCGTGTTAAGGTTTAAAACGCCGGCCTGTTCCCGTCCACCCCAGGGCCCAATCTAACCCCCCTATCCGCTCTCTCATCTCTCGCCTCCCATTTCACCGACAGGCACTCCTCTCTCTGCATCACTCCCTCCCTCCCTCCCTCCCCTGGTTGCCTTTTGTTTCTCCCATACACATTTTTTTGAGAAAGTTCTGCAATATTTTCTAAAAAAAAAAGAAGAAAAAATAAAAGCTCAGAATTATTTAAGATTTGAATATTCGTTTTGAATGTTCGTTATGTAATCATAAGCAATAACAATAGTGTACAATGAGCTCTTATTTAACATGTCACAAAATGAAATACATTATACTGTACATACAGTCATATAAATCCCTTAGTTAATCTCTTCACATTGATAATATTTCATGGGGCAAATATGATAGACATATGGATTTTCACTCTGTGATCCACATATTGGATTTCTAATGAGAGTATAAGACCCCAGGGAGCATTAGCATATATTTCTTTAACTGTTATGTTTTTGCGTGTGCTGGGCTGCAGTATGAACCGAGGTCATGATGAATAATGCATCACCATTTTTTTCATTTAAAAGTGATCATAGATTACAAACATGTCACAGCGCATTGCGTTACACTGCATTAAGTTACATTATGGGCATTTAGCAGACATTCTTATCCAGAGAGCTTTTGCATTTTCTGCATAGTATCAATTTAAACAGTTGGATATTTTACTGAAGCAATGCAGGTTAAGTGCCTTGCACAAGGGTACATCAGCAGTGTCCCACCTGGGAATTGAACCTGTAACCTCTAGGTCACAAAGGCTATTATACTTTTCACATTATTGTACCCAATATACTGTAATGAGGCAAAAGTACCAGAATACGATTTCACAAAATACTGAGAAAACTTTGTCCACCAGAAACAGGATAAAAGGAATTTTCCCAATTAGCGTAATCACTTTCATTCAATTACGCTGCTAAAGCAGTGCGTGTAAAATCCAGACCTTGGTCAAAAATATGCGCATGTTTTGGATTCAAACACTTACCTATGCTTTACTTATCGTGTCTGGTGTATTGGAGCCAATGAAATACTCTCAAAAAGTGCACCTTCTGGTCATATCGGCAGGCTCAATTACACTAGGCAAGACCAACAGATCACAGAAAAGTATTTGAATCCAAAACAGATTTGTATTGACTTAGGTCTGGTAAAATCCAGTTCAGCTCACAGAAAGACACCGTACAGTCCTGCCTCCTCTCTGTGACTCTCTTTCTTTACACTCTGCTCATTGTCCAAAAACCACAGAGGCCGTAAAAGGCCCGGCCTGCGCGCGTTTCCTACGACGGTGATGTATCGTCCCGCGGGGAAAATTCGTCTGCCGGCCGAGGCCTCGGCTGAACCCCCCCCCGCGCGTCTGTGACCGCGATAAACGCACAAACAGCCCCGGGCGCTTCATTCATCTTACACCGTTTCAGACGCTCAGATCTCAGATACCGCTCATGAGTGAAAACACTGAAGTGGCAACAAAACAAAAAAACATTTCTGCATGAACAGGAAATATACGGTATTACATAAAAATATAAACAAGTGTTATATTTTTAAGAAGGCATAAATCAATTTTCCATTGTGCATACCAATCAATCAAATGCAGGCTTTTTATGTAGGCCCAGATGTACACAGATTCTAAGTGTGTATGTATTTACAGTATACACGAATACACACTCGCAAACCTCCTAGCACTGTCAGTGGAGCTTTGCTAATGCAAGGCTTTGTGTGGCACTAATTAAAGCGAATGTATGAGATTCACATCAGGAAAACAAGCAGAGGCTAATGGGTCATTTGTGAACAGCCAGCGTTACGGGGGAGCTGGGATAGATGTTGAAGATGATAGAAGATATTGAGTGCAATTCCTTTGTTTCAGGATATTTCACTCATGAGGTTTTCGCTCCTTGTTTTTAAGAGCCTTGCCATATAAAAGGCAGCAAAGATCCTGCTCTTCCTCAAAGCCTCCGCAGGAAACAAAATATATATTGAGGTATACTTGTGTTATTTATTTACACATATTTATAGGGTCCCACTTGTTAATGGGCTTGTTTTACGACAACATACCGGCAGAACATTTTAATGAACTTGTCAAAAGAGCAAAAAAAAAAAGTTTATTTTTCATTCATCCTCATTCCTTCTTGATATATTTTTTAGTTGATGACATAATCACTTTAAACTTCATGTTAAATAACCTGTCACTATACTTGTAATCAGTACATTGCCAATGAATCCAGCCCATAAATGGATGAATCCAAGGTTGCAAGGGGACTGTTATAAGAGCATATAAGTATTATACAGATCTCTTACAGCATAAGCTCTAATAAGAGGTCTGTATCAACTCCCCTACCTCAGGAAGAGACCCTCAGTGTCTTTCTGGGAACATTCGGCTATTTCCGTGTTTCAATGACGCACCATTACTTTCCAGTCACTGAAACGGGCCATACATTTTACACGAGGCCCGCACTCTGCGGTCTCCCCTCTGGTCAGACGACGCCCGTCGGCGAAACCGAGGGTCGTTTTATCGATAGCGCCAGAGACGACTTTCACAGCGACTCGAAGGACGAAAACGCGAGACGCACAGTAAGGGGCCGTCCGCGTCGGTCGCGAACGAAGCAGGAACGTCGTTTCCGTCCTCGTTCGGCCAGGCCGCGGCGTTTCCTCCTTACCGCGCCGAGCGGCTTCGGTGCCGCCAAAGAAAAAAGGCGGGAAACCGTCCTTGTCCCTGGGGAGAGACAATCAGCGGGCGGAACATCAAACGTATAGCGCGTATGATTGTTTTCCATTTCAGTTTCTTTCTTTCACACCTTGATGTAGCCATACACAATACTTTAAACCCTCTCTCTCCAGTGGGAGTAGGAACTGTCCCAAGATGGTTTGATATTTCTCCCTCCAGCTGTAAGTGGAAGGTTTTTCCTTAGATCCTTACAAGTAATAGACTTCTGTGTCTTTGCTCAGTTATTTTTCTGCCTCCATTTTGTTTCCTCTTTGCCTTTCAACACATTGCAGAAAGGGCCCTATAGTTCAGTGTTTGATGGGTTTCTACACTACCTTCTGTACCTCCTTGCTGTTTTTTCGGCTGTAACTAATAATATAAGGTATATTTTGTAGTTTGGATATAGCTATAACATTCAAAAAGTTATCCCTGAATTTTCTTCATTAAACACAGTGGGAGCCCACATTTATCAGTCTTTTTTACATTTGGGTACTTATGTTCTTATAAAAACAACAAATGATTCAACAAAATATATGTTCTGAAAAATAATATTCTTATAAGTTTTTCCACACAACTCAGTGTTCAAATTACTTTCAGCAGATTATTTGTTCTCTCACTTTTTTCATTTTGCCATTAGTAACAGCTAAATATAAACAATGCCCACTTCTAATGCTCAGACACAGCTCAAGTGAACTTATCCATCAGAGGCAATGCGTGATATGGGCCGTTTCACAACAATCAGATGGGCAGTGCATGATAATGTATATGCAGGTATTATCATGAAACTCATTTAACCGCTTACTGGATATTTACCTAACTATGGTAAAAAAGGAAAAAGGTGTATGGCATCATACATACACCTATGGCAGGACGGAGTGTGGCACAGTGGGTAAGGAACTGGGCTTGTAACCAAAAGGTCGCAGGTTCGATTCCCGGGTAGGGCACTGCCGTTGTACCCTTGAGCAAGGTACTTAACTGAAATTGTTTCAGTATGTATCCAGCTGTATAAAATGGATACAATGTAAAATGCTATGTAAAAGTTGTGTAAGTCGCTCTGGATAAGAGTGTCTGCTAAATGCCTGTAATGTAATGTAATGCATCACAGAAATTGAAGGGCTGGATGTGAAATTTTTAAATGGGTCCATCCAACTCTTTCATCGCTGTCAATGGCGGGCCCACATTAGGTCATTAGTGGTATCAGAACAGAACAGAACTCATTAGAAAGACTGCCCAGTGACTGGAACGATACAAACAAATATAATTTCAGTCAGACTTTCACTGGGACGTCCATTATGGATTAGAGGGAATGGAAATTTTATCGACAAATGAAAAAAAAAACTCCCATTTTCCCCCTTTTTCATTTGTCAATAAATTATTGCAAAGTATACCTGTTTTGATACATTTCTATTTATTTTTTTAAAATGATTTTTCAGTTATGCACACCTAACAAAACCTATTTGTCAAGCGCAAGGGTTTACTCTTTTTGCATTTTTATTGTTATACCAATGCTTTTTATGCTTATGCCCCAACTGTTTCCTCATACATCAATATATGAGACGGAGGTAATGCTGTATGCTCATTCTATTAGTATCTCCAGCATAAAAATTAAATGCGCTACAGGTTCCCTGTGGCAAATCGTTTCCGGTTTCTCAACGCCAGGGGCGCACGGTCTGTCCGAACTTCATGCCAACACCTGCTCTTGATTATTTCACAAAAAGCTTTAATTATTTATTTCATCTGTTTTGATAAAATCACAACCTACTGCTGCTGATTACATAGACTGTGATCCTGCACTCGTTGATACAGCTTTAAAAAAAAACATTTAAGCCAGAATAACTGATTCTCACTAAATTCAGAATTCACACTGGCACTCCAGAAAAAAAAAAACGTTGCCTCGGCTTATATAATTTCTCAAAAATATAAAAACATATGAAGTAAAAACTTCAACATTGTTCCTTAACCTCACAACTGATTCATCTACAGTATAACTACAGAAAACACAAAACAACTACAGTGAAAATCAGACACCAATGAATATGAAAATTTTAAACTACGAGTGTCTATAACAACTGCAAGCAAGCAATCATTGAAAACCATATCTCAACCGCCTACCATAAATCCACCAGACAGGTGAAGGGTTAGTTCTGTGTATTAATATAAAAAGTCAGACAAATTATTATTATTATTTATGTTTTTGGTCTTTAATTAATCAAACATTGCCTGCTTTTATCCTGATGTGTACAAGGATTTCTTTGGACTGTTGATGTGTAAAGATCCATATAATTTTAGCATTCCCTTTAAAAGGAGATTTTAAAAAAGAAAGAAAAGAAAAACGGATTGTTTTTTTAACAGGGTAAACTAATCTCAGAGGCATGTCGTTGAACCTGTAATCAGGAAAAATTTCTGTCGGACGAACCAGTTTTAGTTCCCAAAACAGTATGATTTAAGTATGATTGGATGCAGTCTGTCCAATCTCTTATTGTGACTGCATGCAATGTAGCAAGATAAACATGGTCATCATGTTTCCTTTCAGAATGGAAACCCTGTATTCTGTGGGTAGCTAACAGACTGTATGATTTAGCTAGGACCGCCTCTTTTGAGGGACATGCACTGGCAGTTTGGAGCTGCAGACATTAGCATTATATTCTTCAAACAGCAAAAGTACCATGTAAAGCTATCTCGGACAGGACCGAGCGGATCAAGAGATATTGTTTTCTCTGCCCGGGAGGCTGTGTTTACCTGTAGAATCACACTAACAGTTGTGCGGACCAGTCAAGAAATTCTTCATCACTCCCCTTTCACGTGAGCTGTACCATCATCGCTGATGATACCTTTGCAAAGCCAGGCAAGTCCCAGGTGGGAAATAAGAACCGTAATAGAGCTCAAATAACAGCACGCGCACGTACGCACAAACGCATGCACACGGTCGAAAATCACCGCCCGCTGTCCACTTTTCCGAAGATGAGCAAGCACAAAAGCACAAAAAAACACGGTATACGCTCTGGAAAACAAAATCAAACTCGAAACGAAAAGTTAGAGAGGCTTGATGAATGTCGTGAGAGGGACAGGAGGCGGGGTTTGCGCTAATATGTCATGGCGGATAGCGGTTTCAGTTCCATTGAGGATGGAGAGCTTTGCCGTACTCTGGCCCCCCAGTGAGAAGAAAAATAAAAATGATATTCCTCTGATGAATGGCCTAGCCTTCTGACCTCTCACAGTCGATCTCTGCAGCCGCTTTGTAAAGAATTATACTGGAGCTTCCCGTCCACTTTTGACTCCAGATTCTTATTTTCTTTGTAAATCAATGTCCAGCTCAGATCTACACATTTCACTGAAACCTGCAATTGAGTCTAGAGGGAGGGTTGCCACAGTGTGTGCGTTTGATGTACCATCCATTTCAGTTTCCTTCCTTTCTTTCGCCCTGTGCTAGGCCAAATATTCTTTTTATGTCGTAGTTAGCAACTCAGTTGTATAAACAGTCATTTGACTGTGCTATTCAATTGCCGGCAGGCTCCCCTGGATAGCGACTGAAATTGTTAATTGAATCAATTAACAAATTTAACAAGTGTGAATTGTCACATTGAGTGAAATGGATAGCCCTTGTTATAACACACACGCGCTCACGCACACACACACAAGGGAGTGGTTTATAGTTTCTGCAGAAGTCATTAAAACCAAAATCAACCAGACAGTAATAGGCTAACTGTGCATGGTCATGAAACATCAGCATTCCTCCACACACTTCATGGGAATGCATTCAAAAACAGGCAAATGACATCCGAAGTTAAGTTAATTAAATAAAACAATGGCCTGGTTCTTCAGGTGACATGGCGTAGCCTTATAAACTACCTGGAGAAGACCTTACGGTGTTTTTTATAACCCTACGGCTGTAACACGGGATGTAATGAGACTTCCTCTGAAGTCTCCTCTGTTTCATTAGGGGCTCGCTGAAGGTGGAGACGCCATTAGTTTAGATGGGGGGTTCCACATTCTCAGCATCACTGGAGCAGTCAGAGAACATCGCTCAAAGGAAAACGCTCGGTCAAGCTGGCTGCCTCGTTAGCAGGGGTCAGGGGGTGGCGATCGGCGGTGTTAACAGTCTTAGCGAGTTGCCAGAATTTATGAAGGCCTGCCGTTATGGAATGTAGTTACCTGCGGCGCTGCCACATAACAAGCTAATTCTGGGGTTCGCAGCCTGGTTTTCTGTTGTTGTTGTTGTTGTTGTTGTTGTTGTTGCTGTTGTTGTTGTTGTTGTTGTTTCAGGTGTGGCTCCACAGTTTCCATTAGTGCAGCAATCAGCCAGAGAGAGATGAGATATCGTCAGTCAGAATTGACGTTCCCGTGGGTCTGTTCGTTCTCTGGAGATTTTTTTTTTTTGCTGGAGTTTTATTTTTTTTCTCTCTACCATCCGCTCTACGTGGGCTTTCGTTACCCTCTTTAAAAAATAAACAGTTAAATAAATAAGCAACCAGTGAACGTCTGTTTCCTTGCACCGGCACTTCGAGTGAGAACTGTCCTTTCGGCTTTTGAGCGGAGATTATATTTAATTCATGGCTCGGTATCGACTGGGGGTGTCAATATTTCAGGAAGTCGGGGAACATGTAGAAGTCCATTTATTCTCATTCTGAGCGGAGAACTGATTTGTGTCTCATAACAAATTCTCAGACAAATCTTTCATTGGCAGGGTCACAGTATGTGATATGTCAACTGTTACCGAAAAAATATATCAAAAAGAGAAAATAAATTCCTCAACACTTCTTTCTTTTTTCTTTTTATCAGGATATTATAAAATTAAAGCTCAAGCAGTGTCCTGCTATTTGTGTATCCATTGGCATTTGGATTTATAGCACTTGTCAATAAGTGTAAATTTAAACAAAGCATGATCCAGAGTTGTTTGTAGAGGGGTAAAAAAGAAAAAGAACAATAGTTGAATCAAGGGTATGTAGCCTACTCTATTGTGTCCACATCTCCTAAATGATCATTTCCAAATTTGTTTTTGCCAAAGAGTTTATTCTCACCCCAGATCTGTTGTATCCACTGCACAGGTGTATGGTTCAGTTCATTCTGTGGCAGCATTCTCTCAGGCCAGAGCACAGACCCTTTGATGCTGGAGCTGTTCATTTTCAAGGATGGTTCCTAAAACTCTGGAACACTGACATGATGTTTTATCTTTGACCCTTTGGAGTGTAATATCACTGAACTGAACATTCTAATGCTGATGTAACAATCACTACTGGTAACTGAATGCAACAGAGTTGTAGAACGCTGACTTAGAACTTTGAAAAAACTTTCCAAAAAAATGTGTAGTGTGTGACCGCAAATTCTTTGTGATTACAATGTCCTTAACTGGACATTCTAATACTTATGTAACAATCACTACTGGTGATTCAAAGCAATGGATCATTGACTTAGAATTTTGAAGAAAAAAAAACATTCCAAAAAACCTACTGTTCAAAGGGTTAAATGTAACCTTGAAGAATCATGCACCAGTTGTCATAACTATTTAATTTAACTGCTTATTCATTCATGTTGAGCATTTATTCGGTACATGTCTCTCTCCATGACAGCTACCTCATCCCTGAACTCACACCTCCAGCACATGCAGAAACTACAGCAGCTCCAGCACCAGCACCAACAGCAACATCAGCGGCAGCAGCACCAACAGCACCTACAGCAACAGCAACAGCAGCAGCAGCAGCAGCGACTGCAATACCAGCATCATCTGCAGCAACAGAAACACCTGCAGCAACATCAGCACCAAGGACAGCAACAGCAACATCACCTACAACGCCAACAGCAACACCAAGGACTGCAACAGCACTTTCATCAGCAACAGCACCAAGGACAACAACACCAACATCACCTACAGCATCAACACCAAAGACAGCAGCACCAACAACATCTACCACAGCAACAGCAACACCAACAACATCCACCACAGCAAGAGCAACACCAACGACATATACCACAGCAACATCAACACCAAGTGCAGCAACAACCACAACACCTACCACAGCAACAGCAAGGACAGCCTCACCAGTCCCTCGATCAGCATCCCATACAGCCGCAGCTCACCCCACCTGACCAGCAGCGGTCACCCTCATCCTCTTCCTCCTTATCTTCATCACAAGAGCTCAGAAAGCCTTCACCATCCCATCCCGGTTACACCTCGCCTCACCACAGACAGACCTATTCGCCCACCTGCGGCCTGACCACACCCCTTACGCCCCCCTCACCTCTCCAGGTAAGATGCTCTCGCTGTGTCTTCTCGTGGTGTTTCATGCTAAAGGCTGTTTGGTCTAAAGAGCTGACTGGTCTGCCATGTTATTGGATGATCCTCAGGAGGAAGTTCAATAAAACTGGTTTTTGCACTCAGCCACCCTGACCTCTTGCATAACGTTTACACTCAATTGTAAATGTTGACTGATAATTAACAAAGTATATATCATGATTTACAGTGTACGTAATAGTAATTAATCTGAGGTGCCTAAGATAAGTTCTGCTGAAGGGGTCTGTTGAAAGTGACGGGTTGAGTTTCAGCTGCTTCATTTTCCGAAAGGACTGTTTGAGGCCTAGTCCTTTTACATCCTTCACCATCTGTCCAGTAGAAAAAATATTCTTAAACACTCTGATCTGGAGCCCTTTTGGGAAGTATTGTTTCAATGCCAAAATCTGTCCATCTGCTGTGTAAACTTAATGGAAAAAAGAAAAGAAAAAACTTGGCCGTTGCTGGTTTTGTCTTATTTTCTCCCATCTGGAATGGCTCCACATGCAACAGAGAATGAGCACAAGCATACAGCTGTGCGGATTATGATGTGTTCAAGTGATGAGGCCTGTGGAATGCAATTAACCTGTTCTTTATTTGTGAAAGACTTTCCGCCTGATATGTGTTTGCATTCAATGGATGTTATTATACTGTCAGGCCCCACTGGAGGTTTGTGTGGGTTACGAACCTCAGAAGGGGGGTTAGCCTGAAGGTTGTTTGTTCCCTCTGAAAGATTTTTCCCTCAAATGTCTGTGCATTAATACTTAGAGGTGTGGGCCATTCGTGCAGCAAATAGATAGAGAATCAATCACAGATGAAAGGGGAATCGGTGATAAGACATTTTTATGAATATATATTTTTTTAAGTATCACCAACCCCCCTCATCCGTGGAGGCCCCATGCGTTGGTTATGCGATGGGAGGGGGACAGTGAACATGTACTGTGAACTGTATGATGTCTGAGAACGTTGATGTCCTGCCCGTTTCTCCTTATCCGGACATCTGAGTACGTCTGTGTTCAGGCTTCTGTTGGATAAGATGCATTTCCAAGGCCAAGGAAAGCCTGCTGAAGGAGAGAGCCGAGTTAGCAGCACTGCTGCTGTTCAGCCACAACATGGTCGAATCACAGCATGCTTAAGTTCAGAAAGCTGAGTCTGGCAGTAGTAAAGCAGCTCACTACTGCTTGTATGGGCACATTAGAATGGAATTTGCAGCTTTGTTACTCTTGGTGTAAAAGATTTTGCTTGCGTTCCAGTGCATTTCTTAACATTTTTCCACCCACGTGTGCGTGATTAGCTAAATCATAAATGTAGATTTTGGCTGTAGTTTTTTTTTTTTTTTTACAAGTTTCTGCTGACTAAATGGAAGCGCTCGTGTGTCAGTCCTTCGTGAACATAACTGCCCGACGTCCTTTACAGCCAGCAGTGGGGTACAGGTTAGCTATTCGGGTCACAGTGTGAGCTCTCCTATAACATTTCATCTTAATTAAGTAAACAGTCGGTCCGAGTGCTGTATTTGTCTAAATGTACCCTTTTGCCAAACTGTCTATCCTTCGCACTAATTTTTCCATCCGTTTGTTGACCTCTTTGTCTCTCCGTCAGTCTGTCCCTCCATCTCTCAGTCTGTTTAATGGCTGTGACTCTAATGATGATCTTTCATAGCCCTCCCCCCCTTCCCTACCCCCCCCCCTTCCCCCCAGTCTCATATCTGAAGGAAACTGTCCAAGATCCCGCCCCCCCCCCCCCTCCCCTCAGCCACATTCGTCAGTGTCAGGGTCTAATTGGGTAGCGCAGAGCCCATCTCGATGGCCAGGATGAGATGATCTATTTGTTTCCCCTACTCCCCCCCCCCCTCTCTCTCTCTCTTACCCCGCCCTGTCAAAGACCAGCATGTCTCCACACACAGCAAAACAGCATCTGGCTTAATGGTCCCCAGACCCGGCTCTCTCTCTTCCTCGGATCTGGTCACGCACTGCATCGTGGGATAGCCGGGGGGGGGGGGCCAGCGCACGCGTAGCCTCCCCAGCCCCGGGTAGGCAGGGCAAGCCTCTAATCCGCACGCCCCTCAGCCCTCAGACCAGGCCGAGAGTCCGTTCGAAAATTGGGGTCACGCGCAACATCGTTCGCCTGGAACTATTTTTTTTGCTCTTCGCGGTTTTCCCAGACAAAAAAAAAACACTTCTGATTGGATTCGCGGCTGATGTTTGCTCTCATTTTTGCCGAGGCTGATTCAATGTCTGGTGTGACCACTCATTAGATACACTGCAGTAAAAAATTACAGAATGCCCATTCACAAAAAGACAGAAAATCAAGAAATCAAAACATATTAACTATATTTGTAAATTGTGAAATTCTGTTGTCAGATGTTTACTAAAATATGAATTAATCATTGCCACTTTTATGACAGATTTGCAGATTATTTCCCTTACAGTATATATTAAACATTATTTTTTTTGCAATATAATATTATTGAAAAAACAGTATCTGTTTTTATGCTCTGTTTTCATGTTTATTGTATTTCACATTTATTTCACATTTGTCTGAGGGTACATTAAGAAATCTATGGTCTCCCTGTGGCCACAGTCAATAATTGCCCATGCGGGGTTTTATAGGGTATCCATCAGGCTGTGCTTTGATACATTGGTATGAGGAGCAAAAACTGAAATTCATGATCTCGGGGGAGAAATAAATAGCTTTTCTTGGACACCCAGGGCATAGTTTTAGTGAAAAATTTAACAACTCAGCATTTAAATGATCAACCTAATATTAAATTAGACAGGCTTCATTTCAGGGGAAAAATTTGGAATTCACCAGCTGAGAAAACCAGTTGGCCTGGTACAATTCCACTGTAAAGAATCTTTGTGACAGTGTTTTTGCAAAGTGTGCTATAGAAGAAGAAAAGGTCCTATAGAAAGTTGAATTGAATTGAATTTAATGTTTATTGTGACCGTATGAAATAATTACAGATTTTTTTTACATATTATCAAGTACAGTGAGTGTACTGCAACTCCTTTTCATGGAAATGGATTTAATATTGCTATATCAGGGCTGCCCAACCCTGTTCCTGGAGATCTATTCTGTTGGTTTTAACTTCAATTCTAATAAAGCACACCTCACATAACAGTTAGAGATCTCATTGAGCTGCTAATTAATTATGATCAGGTGTGCCAAATTAGGGTTGAAATGAAAACCTACAGGACCATAGACCTCCAGGAACAGGGTTGGGCAGTCCTGGACTAGATATACAGACACATAGATTTGCAACCAGCTATTATATAAGTGACTTCAGCTTGCTAATATTATTCCATTCTCTCCTAATTTGGCTTTTGGGTTTTAAACGGCTTTTGGCTTTCCTTCAGAAAATGTCTAGTTAAGACCTGCCATGTGACAGCCTGCTTGCAAACTGGAGGATCAATGAACTGATTGACTAACCCCGCCCCCGCCCCCCCACCCCCCATGCTCCCACTTCTCCTAACAGCGAGGTGCAAGATGCCAGCTGCTGATGGAATGAGGAGGTTAAGAGAGTGATGTAAAAGTGTCCGTGGAGGTTGTTCATTTTTTCCCGCTTAATAGCGTTAATAAGCCGATTGCCGAGCGGGGGGGGGGGGGGGGGGGGGGCTGGTGGATTTTCGCGGACGAGGTGATTGATCGCGCCCGCGAGTTTCCTCGGGCCGGCGGGGCGACGGGGATTTGACTTGCGAGAGCGCCGGGGAGCGCGTTGCGCGGGGAATTTATCTTAATTAGATCTGAAAGGCCTGCCGCAGCAGAACGGCCGCACCGATTAAAATGAAAAGCGGCAGAAATTACCGGTCAAATTAATCACCGTGTCAAGGTGTAGACCGTAGGTTGCGGAGCAATTTGCCACTCCAGTGAGTTACGACGCCCGAGGCGGAGGGGGAGAGAGAGCGAGGGGAGCGCCTGCTGACTGGAAACAGAAGGAGGGCATGCCGTGCTCGCCTTAACCCTCATGAAGAGCAGAGTGTTTTTCGGAATGCTTTGGAAGTCGGTGTTCTAGAACTCCATTGCTTTCAATTGCCGGCAGTTATTGTTACATCAGCGTTAGAACGTTGAGTTAAGAACGTTCTAATCACATGTTTGTGACATCACACCTTAAAGGCCTGGTTCCATTGAGGGTTCATGTCTCGCCTGACCTCCGGCCGTGCTAGCTGCTGGAGCAAGCGGGGGTAGGCGGGGGAGGGGGACCGTTGTACCGCCACCAGGCGTGCCTGCTCATGCTGCAGAGATCAAGCTGAGCAAGAGGTGCCTTTACTGCAAACATCAGGAGTTCTGCCTCTCCTTTGTTCCCTCATTCGCATTTGCTTATTTATTTTCTTCGCCCTTCTGCTATTCCTTCTTCTGCTATTCCTTCTGCTGTTCTTTACCTCCTTGGCAACTTCTTTCATTTTATTCCGCTCTCTGAGAATCTGAGTTCTTAATTCTGCAGCATCTGGCCAGATTCTGTTCTCCATTCTTATCCTCGTACATCTTCTCCTCTCCTCTCTCCTGCCATTTTATCCTGGCTGTAGTTTCTTTAATATTTGTTCTGGCATTCTTTCCTTTTTTCCCGCCTTGTCCTCTCTCTTCTTCCGCTAATGCACTAATGTTATATGTTCGCTGAGAGCCCCTGACCTTGACGCGGATCTGCCCCTGTGGGAGGGACTGGGGCCTGTCAGACGCATGCAGAAGACTGGAGGATGATGCTCTCTGCCATCTCCGCCATCTTGGCTCTGGGGTCCTGCCAGGGCTCCCCTCTCTTACAGCACCCTAGGACTGCAGGCTCTTATTCGTTTAGCCTGAACCAACAGGCGCAGACTGGCCGGTGTGGTTAGAAGGTGCTCCGCTTAGGTCTGAGATTGCGTGCCAATCTAAAGGGCTTTAGAGTCTCTCTGCCTTCCTCTGCTTGGAGGACTGATGTGTTGCCATGGCATCCGCAAGGCATTCACTGTTATGATTGTCCAAGTAACGATTATTTCCGAAATTAACTGTAGCTTCTCATTATCTCTCCATCTCTATCGCTCCATATCTCTCTATCTAGCTCCCTTGCATGATATTGTTTCTAATTGTAACACACTTTCACAATAGTGTCTGCCCCCTCTGTTAACGTCTTTTCCACTTTCTTCCTGTGTCTTAGACAGTGTGTGTTGTATTCACTGATTTGATTTGAAACAAAGACATTCAGCTCAATTCAAAATCC
Organism: Anguilla pacifica; assembly: GCA_039654925.1. Taxonomy (NCBI): domain Eukaryota; kingdom Metazoa; phylum Chordata; class Actinopteri; order Anguilliformes; family Anguillidae; genus Anguilla; species Anguilla pacifica. The sequence goes on along the minus strand of CM077291.1, from coordinate 10,333,056 downwards.
ATTAATGCAAAGTCAACGATCATGGAGACCGATCCTTGGACAGTCAACGTCCCTTCAAAAACTAAGACTTTTTAGCCAGAAAGCTGGCTGTCCCACAGTGCATTGCTCTGTTGTGCTTATAGAGAAAGGCCTCAGCCTTTTTAAATATGAATAACAAGGAATGTAAGGTATTTAGAATGATAACATATGTGATTATGGCTTCATAAGCGAGAAGGTACTTCTGAAAATATGAAAAATTTATCAAAGTAATTTAGCTTTTACCTACTCTATAAAACAATGACTTTATAGTCTGTATAGTTTTGGAGCTTAAATACTTCAGATCCTATCTGAACTGAGTTGTATGTATTGCATTCCTGTACTACAGTACCAGGCCATTTTATGTTAGCACTGCTGTTCTTCTGTACCTACAACATTTGGATGCACTTCTGTCGAGCAGCTCTCCCCTCAGCCTCCTGGCCAAAATGCAGAGCTTTACCACAGTCCCTCTTGCGTCAGGTTAGCCCAGTAAGGCCCGACTGGAAGTCAAAGAGCATAATTGTTACATTGCCTCAGGGCACTGCAGCCTCCACTGGTCCACTGGAGTTGGAAGAGCTGTGTAATCTCCCTGTTTTTAACTTGGGGCCTACGGATATGAGGCTCTTTGTGGAGTCAGGTCAGGCCTGGGACCGGCAGACCGGAGGTGTTTGCAGCCGTTTCTACCACCGTTTTAACGTTGTCGTGCACCACGGGGGGGGGGGGGGGGGGGGGTGGAGACCGTAGAGGAGGCCGCCGGGATGGGGGCGTCGCGAGCTCTCTCATGTCACACTTGATTACTTCCTCGCTGATGGTGGGGACGAGCGGAGAGGCGACGAGGGTCACGGACGGGCGAGGCGCGGTTCCATCTCTGCGTCGCTGTGGAAACGCGCCGCGCGGTTTCAAACGCGCTGCCGTTGTTGTGTTTCTTTCTCTCCTTCGCTTTATCCGTTCCCAGCTTAGGGAACAGTTCAGAGAATAAGTGACTGTTCAGAAGAAGGGGAAAAAAGCTGTTGTTATGCTCACGTTTTAAAAGTCCTTTTTCCAGTGTGATGCGTTTATTTCAGATAAACCCATTTCCCTCTATTTTAGAATTTCAGAGCCGGCAGTGCAGCCTTATTCTGCTCTTGCATCATCGGGCCCTGTTCTCAGGACACAGTAGCCCTCGCACAGAGCAAAAACATTACTGCCTTCTCTCATACTTAGATCACAGGTGTATAACCTGGGTCCTCCAGGTCACCTATGCAATCTGGTTTATTTATGGCTAGCATGCATTCCATAGACCTTTTTATTTTTTAAATTTTATTTAACCTTTATTTACCCAGGGTAGGTTCACTGAGCACGGATGCTCTTTTGCAGGAACGCCCTGCTTCACACTCATACACATTCACACCTGGGAGCTGCCCAGTACAACCACAATCCTCCATTGTTGACCACTGAGCAGCAGACCTGTTTTAAAAAGCCTGTGTTCTTGTATCGCCTGACTGTATATACAGAGCATTAAGCATGCCCTCCTTTCAGCTAGTGACATCACACTTCACCCAGACTATTTGAACTGAAGGGCTATATTGACACAAGTGATGTTTGATGGACATGAATCACTTAGCTGATGAAAGATTCATTTTGTGATCTTTGTTATTTGTTTTGGAATAATAGATCTGAATGAGGTTGTTACCCTATTCGGCAAATTGTGTGTGTATTTGTGAGTGTGTGTGTGTGTGTGTGTGTGTTATACATGTGTACAAGTTGTATATTAAGAGTTGTTGAGCGCTAAAGCACTGGTTTTCAGTAATATAACACTTCACCTTAGAGACCTCATTGAGGTCTCATGTTTCTGCTGCATGCTCTTCACAGCTGCAGTCAGGCATCTCCCGGTGCTTAAGTGGATTAATGTGGACAAACTGAAGAGTTTGAATGGCAGTCCTGCTGGGCTGAAAGCTGGTGCCGCCATTCGGCCTTCCTGCATTTGGCTCCGCCCAGATTCACAGCGGGCAAAGGGAACATTACCTCAGCGGTTTAGGGGCGGGTTCAAAAATGTAACAAGACGCACACGATCCATTTAAATAATGCCCCCCCCCCCCACCCCCACCCCCATTTATCCAACCTTCTATCTCCCCCGTCACCGGCCGGGATCTGTCTTCTCCTGCTCCCTTTACCATGAGTGTGACAAAATCGCTGTGGAAGAAAATGACCTGTTTACAAGTAAACGCCCGCCCCCCCCGCCCCCCCCCCCCCCCGCCCACCCCCATGCAGTGTGTTTAAGCCCCGCTGTCGGCTACCATCCACATTTCCGCCTCCATTATCGAAAAAGAGAAAGCCAAGGGCTCAGGAGCAATCGCCAGGGCATCACCAGGAACATCACAAAGAACAAAATACCCCTCTCCCCCACACACTGCCCCCACCCCCCTTATCCCCTACCCGCTGCCCCCCCCCTCCTCCTCTCCACATGCGGTTCACTACCATCATATTGATTCTGCTCCCCAGTCACACCCCTCTCATATTTGGAGAAGAAAATAAACAGCCCCCGAAAATTATATGGCAGTATGAGCAACTGTTTTTTTTATTGCTAATCAGCTTGCAAGGTGATGCCTTAAATCCCGCTAAAGGAGGGGATTTTCACAAATAGATGTCTAAATCCACAATCTGAGATGGTAAACACCGAGGATTGGTTAAACAACACATGATTCAAAACATAGCCCTGAGAGTGAATTAATATGTTGATGTGCTATAACACCTGATAAAGACCCTTCACCCTTTGAGAGAAACAGTGACTGTGAGGTCGGGTCAAAATGGTTTCCTACTGTCAGTACACATAAAGCGTGGTCCATACCCCAGATATTAAACTTGATGAGGCATGCATGAGCTTTTGTGAAGAATTTTTCTGGATAATTATTTAAGTGGTCATACAAATTTCTGTCCCATAAAAGTCACTGTGATTATTGGACACAAATAAAATATGTCCAGTGTGACCATGAAGGACACATTATATTGGACAATTGAACAGTATTTATGGTTTAAATTAATTGCCAATAATTTGCTCATTCCTGAGCCAGAGCGAATAATGATCTTGATGTAAAATGAGAGAAGGTGGATAACATGACGCTTCATTACTACATTTAAGTGCCAGTGGAGGTCATCTAAAGAAATCTTTGTCGCAGTTTTGCCCTGTGGAAAACAGCTTAACTGAATCAACTATGAAAAATGTATTTGCGATCCGCAGGCATGCCTCCTTCTCAAACAATGGGCTTACGGTGAAATAGTAGTTACAGGACTAATGTGCAAAGAGATCCTTGAACCGATCTAGTTTTTTATATGTATGCACTCTTGCCATCTCTGGCCACATTAAAGAGGCCTTCCACTGCCCTAAAATAAGAAGATTTTACCCCTGCCAGCACTCCAGGTAAACACTTGAACAGCCAGTCCAGGGACATACCTCTGTTCTGGCTGATCCCCCCTAAAAGCACTGGCTAGACTCAGCTTATCGCTCCCCAAACGATCAAAACAGCCCCTTTGCTGAGAGCAATCCATCCCTGCCGGAACACTCCAAAAAAACACCGCGACTTTATCTTTTAATGCAATCGCGTGAGCGAGCGATCGGGAGAAAAACACGCCGAACCTCCCAGGTAGTCGAGCGGCAGCCTCGGGGAAAGACTCTTGCCTCTCCCCCGCAGAAATGTGTGTATCCCCCCCACCCCCCGACCCCCCCCCCCACCCCACCACCCGGACGATAGCCGCGGGAGATTAGCTTCTCTCAAATCCACTGCCCCGCTTACAGGGGTATCACGTTCCCATTAGGAAGGGGTTTAGCGGCGTCCCGGGCGAGATTGTCTCCTTCAGTAGGCTGCGGATGAGGAGCGGCCCAGGCACACAGACATGGCACCCCGAAGAGAGGGGCCCACTTTATTTGGACTTCATTTGAAGAGCTCCATCTGTGGGGGCGCAGCAGCAGCGGAGCAATAATGAATCCAAAGGAAAAAAAACTCAAGTTCCGGTGCTGTTTTTTGTCACGAGCAGCCAAACTGTTCTGCCTGGGTTCAAATGCGTAGACCCTGAGAACTACATCCCTGTAGGGGGGTTTTTTAAAACGGCTGTGAAATGGTGAATTCTAAGGAAAAAATGTTTCAGACTACTGATTAGTGTATCGCAATCACAACATGAAATTATTTTTCTCACAATCATGCTATATTATTGGGGGGGGGGGAGGGAGGGTATCTGGCCTGTTTTGTTATATTGGGGGGTTGTAAACACGCTACCACCCCCACCCCCCCCCCCCCCCCCCTCATAAATTACATACTTGGTACTAGTACTGCTTTGCCATTCATTAAGAACGCGATTGTGAATGCCTTCATTGCTCAGGTTCCTGATACCACATACCACAATGTGGCCTTTCTCCCCAGAACAGAGTAACTGCTGGGTACACACAGGAGAGCGCTCTGATGAATGAAGATCCAGCTTGCCTAAAGGTTCCTGTCTTTGTGTTCGCTCCTTGAAGAACCGCGGCCGGCTTTCTTGCCGGGACACACGGCATCCATCTTGGGCAATTTGAGGCCGCTAACATGAAATACGATTTTAAAAGAGAGCGACTGTGTCATTCCTAATGTGCTTAACCTTCACTGTCAATGAAAGAGGTATCGATTGTTCCGCGCTATTTTTTTTCTTCATTAGATTTAAGGAACGGCTGTAAAATATGGTCATAAAAATGACTGGTGACTCAGTGGTATTCAGTCTTACAAATCCAACATCCCCTGTGGAGGTGGGATGTAATGGTGGTGTTTTAAGCCTTTGTTGAAGGTTAGAGGAAGACTGTGTCCAAGTGGGATATTGTGTAATTAAATCTGTCTCTAAATGTTAAATGGGTGAATTGATACACAGGCTTGGTTTTCAAAATGCTTTATAAATTCTTATAGAACATTTCACTAAGGAACGTATAAGTCAAGTCTTTTAGTAAGTCAAAAAGTAAATTCAAATCTTTGACTCTTTTTAACAGAGAGATTCTATTTCTCAGGTTTTTTTAAAAATACAACTGAAGTTTTAGTGTAGGTTTTCAGTTGGCTGAGATAGTTTTGTGTGCAACGAAGGATCTTTTAGATACTTTCAGAAGTTTCTGACAATGTGCTGGCTTTACAATAGCTGGTGTAGGCAGAGGCATTTGGAGGTTTGCTGTCTAAAGCAAGAAATTATAAGTCAAATAACTCCAAAGCAAAAAGTACAGCAAGGTTATGCCCCCAGAGGTTGTATGTACCTGGTTATCTTTCAAACAAAAAAAGCTACATGTGAATGAATCCTGCTGCACCAATCGCACCTTGCGCTAAGAACACTGCTGGTGGGTGTGGCCTTTGCAGGGATGGGCGGGACTTTGTCGTCGTTGAAATGTTGTGAAATTGCACATCTTCATCACTGGTGTATTATGTTATATCCTGTATGATACAGTCTGCTGCTCTGTGCTGTATTTGTTTGTCATTGGCTGCATTGTCTCTTCCAGCTGAACTCTCTGTCCAATCAGACGGCAGCGGCGGCAGCCATTGGCTCCCTTGGTGTAACACAGCCTTTTGGCGCTACCATCCCAGGCCTGCAAGGCGTAGGTGCACAGCTGGTCACCAACGCGCAAGGACAGGTGAGTGGCACCAGTCTTCCGGGCGTCAGCCCAAGATGGTGGATGGTGTTGGTGATGAACACCATCGCCACGTAAAACACAGCAGGGACAATGTTTTTCCATCTCCTTCAGGGAAACTAATACCTCCATAAATAAATAAATAAATAAATAATATCATTCTACTGAAACACAGATCTAGGACTTGAAGATTCTGAGAGAATGTAGCAGGGCATCAGCTTGTTGTACTGATACACACACTGATTTTTAAGACTGTACTTCCAGTCTGACACAATGGGTGCACACCAAACGCAGCTAGGCTACGTAGTGCAGTGGTGCAGGGGACACACCACACATAAACAAACCCAGAAAACAGCTTCATGTGAACAGATGTACTGCTGCCACTGCTCTAGACCCTCAGTCTCCTGTGGGAGAGCCGGTAAACACTATTAAATCTGATAAGCACCGCAAAAAGGTCGAACATCAAGTGTGACGGTTTCTCTTAAAATGTGATTCGTAACCATAGCGTTCTGACAAGCGCCAAGAGCAATTTACCTCTTCACCTCGCTAACCGACCCTTGACTTTGCCCTGATTATACCCTGTTGTCCTTGCCCCCATTGACATCCGCTCTGTTATTTATTTATTTTTATCGTGCACACAAATAAGAGTGCTTTCAGCAATCTAACCAAGGTATTTTGAGGCCAATATTTCATATTTGCGGGCACCTTTTGCTTATATGGATCAAATGTAAGTTCTTTTAGTGAGGTCACTCCTTGGGATTGTGTCCTGATCAACCTCACTTTCATCTCACAAGAAGGGATGCCGGTGTTGGGAAGCTTTCGAGGGAAATCAGCTGCTCCCTATTCTTTAGACTAGTTTGTGCCAAGCAGTTCAGTTCAGGCTTATTTAATTGAACTGAATTAGTTTGAACCTCCCTTTCTAGCAGTTTTACTAGATTGCGCAATATGGGCCATATTCCCCCAATGATATCCTCTGGAATATATATATTTTTTAAAACATTCTTCTCATTCTTAATAAGAAGCCCTTAATGCTGTTCTGTTGTATATGCATTAAAGCATCCATTGTCCTCAGTACGAATGACAACAGTTTGTGCGTCCTTCTCCTATCTAGTGAAGAAAAAAAGAACAGAAATGGCCCGAGACAAATTGCGTGGAGACCATGAATAACGGCCGCGGATTGTCCTGGTTTGAGAGACCTGATAGCATTTCGGGCAAGGCAAAAGCCGAGTGTGATTGTAATGGGTTCTGGTCCTCTTCCAAAGAGATGAGAAAAAATCTGGGATCCTTGGGTGGTAGAATTCCAAGCACATCAGGGAGAAAGAAGGGCAGCCCTGATGCGAGAAAAAAACGAAATAAAAATCTGTGAGATGACGAGAAACCGTCATTCCCGGCTTTTTTGGATTGCATCAGAATCGCAAGCTCTCCGCTATGGAGCTGCATAATGCAGCGGAACAGTGCCTTCGCTGGGCGGCATGTAAAGCAGGTGTTGGCAGATGTGAGCGCCCGCCGGCGCACGGAATTGCGCGAGACGGCAGAAGAGTACGCTACACGAGCGCGATAGAGGGACTGATGCATTATCTGTTGCTTAATGTGAAGCAACGGGAGCAAATGAGGCGTGATCGGGAAGAATTCCGATATAGCCGGTACTTTTTTTCGCTGTCGTTCGTTCCTTCTGGTTATGCCAGTGAGCTGGGACATGATCCTACTGGCGCATTGAGATCGGCTGATATTAGTAGGAGGGACAGCGACTGCAGGCAGAAGTACAGTAGGCTATGTGAATGATCCGGTCGCTCCACAGCCTCGCTACGCACGTGTAGCAACTCTATCAATAGTGAGTCTACGAATCAGGCGCCCACCAGTGGATCAGAGGGAATAATAAACCGATGACTGCGCAAACCACGTTGTTGCTTCAACGCAGTTCTTACTGGTAACGGCCAGCTAGAATACGATAGTTATTACAGGAAATTTGATGGTGCCTCTAATAAGATTCACTGGTATTATTTAACGTGCAGTGATTTCGCTCCATGCATTTCAATACTGTCTACATAAATTTAATTACTTTAGTTGACTGAATTCAGTTTAGTTAATTGAAAAATGAATCACCAACAGCAATAACTTTTCAAATTGTGGGTAGGACATCATTAACCACGAGCAGACAGTAACACCGTTATGTTTTTTTTTTATTAAGTAATTGTATAAAACGTAATAGATTTAAATCTTCAGATGCCTCGTTCATTCTCGGATCTTGAATAGCACTTCTCATGGACTGCAGTGTCTTTGTATTATGTTTTGTTTTGTTTTTTCTGAAATTATGTTTTCATGTGCTGCAGCACATTCCAGCATATAAATGGTATATTAAGGTTATACATTTTATAATTGAGTTTGGATCATTTTTTATGGCACCTAGCATTTTATGGGCATCTAATCTCAGGAACAGAGCAGCTGAATCAGGTGGACTGAAGGTAGCCATTATTTTTTTCTTTACATGGGTGACATACTTCAGCCACGCGCACACACACACATACACACACACACACACAAGCGGCATCCTGTGACCCCATCTTTGATCTACACTTGCACAGAAGGGCAGTGGTGTGGAGAGGTCTGGCAATGTAAGGTTGTGGAGAGGAGTAGAGTAGCCCCACCCAAGGGATGTCAGTGCTATGAATTAGGAATGAGGGAGCATCAGAGGAACTCACCCCCCACCCCCTCCCCCCCTCCCCCTAGCCCCCCAGCCTGTAGATGGATGGAGGAGCACTGGTCTGCACCAGCACACAGACAGCATGGGCATTAGGAGCTGACCTTTAAGACACAGGCTGTTTATGACGACCTGCCTGCCTGCCGCAGTTGAAATGGTACAGAAATGACGGCGGCGGACGTTTTGAAGTCCCCGTTTCATTCAGTTAAGCCTGTTCTGAACATACTCGGCCCCTTTTATGTCTAGTTTTTGTTCAGACTTAATTGAATTCTTTATCCATTCATCCATCGTCCATTATCTATACCCGCTTATACTGGTCAGGGTCGCATAGGGTGCTGGAGCCTATACCAGCGTGCATTGGGTGAGAGGCAGGACACCCTGGACAGGTCGCCAATCTATCGCAGGCCACATGCACCAATTGGATCCTTTATTATCTTGTAAATCTACATCTAAACAATGGGCCTTGTTACGGTTGTGGGGGGTTAGGACCCAAACGCAGAGTGAAAACACAAAACTCCAAATGATAAGAACAAAACTTTACTGAAACAAGGGAACAAAGGGAACAAAAAGCCTCGCAGGGCAACTTCAGCTAAACACAAAGAAAGGCTTCAAAAACACGGGGAAACAAAAATGCAAAACGCAGGACAGGCAAGGAACAGGCAACAGGCAGGCAAGAAGCAGGCAGGGAAACAGGCAACAAACCGACAAACTAACAAAGAGCAAACCAGCAAAGAGCAAGGATCCAGCCCTGAGTCAAGGGGAAGGGAAACTTAAATAGACATGACACAGACGAGACACAGGAGGGCACAATGAACAATTAGGCCACAGAGAGGGAAGGGCAAACGAGACAGCCAACTAACAATAATTGGATAATGGAAAACAATAAAGCAATTAAACAGGACACAAAACGGAAGTGCCGCCATCTGGCGGCCCAACAAGGAAAGAACAGGGGGAACACACAGAACCATGACAGTACCCCCCCCCCAAGGGACGGCTCCTGACGTCCCAAGAGGCCGACCCTGGGAGGGGGTGAACAGGAGGGTGGGAACAGGAAACAGGACGAGACAGGAACAGGAACAGGAACAGGACTCGGGACGGGGGACTGGACTCGACAGGAACAGGACTCTGGACTGGGGCAGAAACAGGACTCAGGACTGGACTGGGGCAGAAACAGGACTCAGGACTGGACTGGGGCAGAAACAGGACTCAGGACTGGACTGGGGCAGAAACAGGACTCAGGACTGGACTGGGGCAGGAAAGGGACTAGACAGAAACAAGACGAGACGAACACACCGGACTGGACTGGGACCGACAAGGAAAACAGACTGACACGGACACCGGAACAACACTGGGAGACTTACAAGGACAGACAAAGGGACAAGCAGGCAGGGAGGCACACAGCAAGACCTACAGACACACTTAGGGACAGGCAGACAGGGAAGGAAAGGGGTACACCCAAACACTGACACACGGACTGACACAACGGCAAACAAGACAAAAAACACGCGGACTGGCACACAGACAGACAGACAGACAGGCGGGAGAACACATTGGCCGACGGGCTGACGGCCTGGGGGACAGACAAACAGGCCAACATACTGGCTGACACACAAACGGGCAAACAGGCAGACAGGCAGGCAGACAGACAACTAGACACGGGGGCAGGTGCACAGGCAGACACACGGTTGGGAACAAAGGGGCGAGGTCTCTGGGCACTGGGTTGGGGCAGCGACGGCTTGGGAACACTAGGGGGCGAGGCACGAACACTAGGGGGCGAGGCACGAACACTAGGGGGCGAGGCACGAACACTAGGGGGCGAGGCACGAACACTAGGGGGCGAGGCACGAACACTAGGGGGCGAGGCACGAACACTAGGGGGCGAGGCACGAACACTAGGGGGCGAGGCACGAACACTAGGGGGCGAGGCACGAACACTAGGGGGCGAGGCACGAACACTAGGGGGCGAGGCACGAACACTAGGGGGCGAGGCACGAACACTAGGGGGCACAGGAACACCAAGGGGCACAGGAGCACAAGGCAGGGCAGGAGCACTGGGCAGCTTCGGAGGCCCCTCCGGGACTTGGGGCGGAGCAGGCGGCGAAGGCCCCTCCGGGACTTGGGGCGGAGCAGGCGGCGAAGGCCCCTCCGGGACTTGGGGCGGAGCAGGCGGCGAAGGCCCCTCCGGGACTTGGGGCGGAGCAGGCGGCGAAGGCCCCTCCGGGACTTGGGGCGGAGCAGGCGGCGAGGGCCCCTCCGGGACTTGGGGCGGAGCAGGCGGCGAGGGCCCCTCCGGGACTTGGGGCGGAGCAGGCGGCGAGGGCCCCTCCGGGACTTGGGGCGGAGCAGGCGGCGAGGGCCCCTCCGGGACTTGGGGCGGAGCAGGCGGCGAGGGCCCCTCCGGGACTTGGGGCGGAGCAGGCGGCGAGGGCCCCTCCGGGACTTGGGGCGGAGCAGGCGGCGAGGGCCCCTCCGGGACTTGGGGCGGAGCAGGCGGCGAGGGCCCCTCCGGGACTTGGGGCGGAGCAGGCGGCGAGGGCCCCTCCGGGACTTGGGGCGGAGCAGGCGGCGAGGGCCCCTCCGGGACTTGGGGCGGAGCAGGCGGCGAAGGCCCCTCCGGGACTTGGGGCGGAGCAGGCGGCGAAGGCCCCTCCGGGACTTGGGGCGGAGCAGGCGGCGAAGGCCCCTCCGGGACTTGGGGCGGAGCAGGCGGCGAAGGCCCCTCCGGGAGTGGGGGCGGAGCAGGCGGCGAAGGCCCCTCCGGGAGTGGGGGCGGAGCAGGCGGCGAAGGCCCCTCCGGGAGTGGGGGCGGAGCAGGCGGCGAAGGCCCCTCCGGGAGTGGGGGCGGAGCAGGCGGCGAAGGCCCCTCCGGGAGTGGGGGCGGAGCAGGCGGCGGAGGCCGCTCCGGGAGTGGGGGCGGAGCAGGAGGCCTCTCCAGGGCGCGGGGCGGAGCGGGCGGCGGAGGCCCCTCCGGGAGTGGGGGCGGAGCGGGCGGCGAAGGCCCCTCCGGGAGTGGGGGCGGAGCGGGCGGCGAAGGCCCCTCCGGGAGTGGGGGCGGAGCGGGCGGCGGAGGCCCCTCCGGGAGTGGGGGCGGAGCGGGCGGCGGAGGCCCCTCCGGGAGTGGGGGCGGAGCGGGCGGAGGCCCCTCCGGGAGTGGGGGCGGAGCGGGAGGCTTCTCCAGGGCGCGGGGCAGAGCAGGCAGCGGAGGCCGCTCCGGGACTGGGGGCGGAGCAGGCAGCGGAGGCCGCTCCGGGACTGGGGGCGGAGCAGGCAGCGGAGGCCGCTCCGGGACTGGGGGCGGAGCAGGCAGCGGAGGCCGCTCCGGGACTGGGGGCGGAGCAGGCAGCGAGGGCCCCTCCGGGACTGGGGGCGGAGCAGGCAGCGAGGGCCCCTCCGGGACTGGGGGCGGAGCAGGCAGACCCCACTGCAGTCTGGGCTGGGCAGGGGACAGGAACACGGACCCCAGCTGTAGGGAACCCGGCTGGGCTGCCGGACGGGACCGGCGGGACCCCCGTGGTCCGGGCCCTGGAAAAATCACCAGCCGGGATCCTTCAAACGACGCACGCCAGGGATCCGCTGGCTGAGCTGCGGGAGGTCTGGCCAATCGGGAGGCAGCCCGACCACGACGCCTCCGTGACCGCCCGCCCCGGCCACTGGGAGGCTCAAGGGCAAAAACTGGGTTGCGCTCCCAGTCGCTGGGTGGCGAGTCCTCCGGGTCACTCCACCACCCCGGTGGCATGATTAAAAAAAAATCAAAACAAAACTTCAAGGAAAGAGGGGGGAAGAAAAAAAAACTCCGCTGGGTCCAGTACTGGCTGGATCCTTCTGTTACGGTTGTGGGGGGTTAGGACCCAAACGCAGAGTGAAAACACAAAACTCCAAATGATAAGAACAAAACTTTACTGAAACAAGGGAACAAAGGGAACAAAAAGCCTCGCAGGGCAACTTCAGCTAAACACAAAGAAAGGCTTCAAAAACACGGGGAAACAAAAATGCAAAACGCAGGACAGGCAAGGAACAGGCAACAGGCAGGCAAGAAGCAGGCAGGGAAACAGGCAACAAACCGACAAACTAACAAAGAGCAAACCAGCAAAGAGCAAGGATCCAGCCCTGAGTCAAGGGGAAGGGAAACTTAAATAGACATGACACAGACGAGACACAGGAGGGCACAATGAACAATTAGGCCACAGAGAGGGAAGGGCAAACGAGACAGCCAACTAACAATAATTGGATAATGGAAAACAATAAAGCAATTAAACAGGACACAAAACGGAAGTGCCGCCATCTGGCGGCCCAACAAGGAAAGAACAGGGGGAACACACAGAACCATGACAGGGCCTGATTTGTGGAGACCTTTAGCACATGCACCTATAGTCTATAGTCTAATTTTAATGCAATGAAAATGAGACTTTTCACTGCCAATCAGGTTTTAACATATTGTCATGATCTTTATTACAAATGGTAATAAAGTGAGCCCATTCACTGAGCCCATCATTGTTGCTACTTAGGCAGATGTTTAAGTTGTTCTCCCCCTCCTTTGTGTAAAACACTGCTCACAAATTGTATCTTTTCATAATGGTGCTGAGACTTGTCCCTTTGTTTAATTCTGGCAGTATTTTTAATGATTATTAACTCATAGTATCTGAATTAGCAACAAACTGCGAGGCGTGTTGTACAGATACACTTGCTTTACCTTTTCTACCCTGTGCCGCAGATTATTGGAACAATCCCACTGATGCCAAACTCTGCAGGTCCCCCAAACCAGGCAGGGGGCGCAGCATCAGGGCTACCAGTGCAGCCAATCACGCCTCAGCTCCTGACCAATGCCCAAGGTCAGATTATCGCCACCGTCATCGGCAACCAGATCCTGCCCGTCATCAACACCCAGGGAATCACACTTTCCCCCGTGAAGCCAGGACAGCAGGTGAGCAGGCTCATTTGCACGTGTGCACACACACGTGCACACACACACACACACACGTACACCCATACACACACACACACACCCACACGCACACACACGCACGTACACACTCCAATACACACACACACACAAACGCACACACAGACGCACACCCATACACACACACACCAACACACACCCATATACACACACACACCCACACACTCACACACACCCATACACACGCACACTCATACACACACACACCCACACACACCCATACACACACGCACAACCACACTCACACACACACCCATACACACACATGCACGCACACACACACATACACACACGCATGGTAAATAAAAAGTAAATACAAGTGATGTTAGAAACGAGCAACACGTGTTTGTCCACTGGCATTATATGAGTAAAGCATATCTCTTACTTATGAATACATTTTATTTACACACATTTGATTGTTGCTTTCATTTGAATGCACTCTGCTTTCACAAGTATATCATTTACAAGAGTAAAGTTTAAGAATACGCTTCAATTCCACACCAATGTTGTGATCAAATTTGAGGATTCTGCGCACATCGTACAAGTTACTTCAGATATTTAGTTGGTAACATTTGTTGGAAGATGCCCATCACCATTGAAATTTACCATTTGATATTTAGTAGACACTATTATCCAGAGCAACTTACAAAGTAGCACAGTCACTTTCGACCACAGTCAAGAAATAAATAAATGTTTAACAGATGATTTGTCTATTCAAATTATGGCTTTGTTTTGTTGGCTTGAGTCAGCTATTTGGAGCTTGCCCCATACACTTTCAACGTTATACATTCAAACCTCGATAATAAAATGAGGAGCTTTTCTTACCATCTCAAGGTCTTTTTCGACATCAAATTTCATCTTTCTGTCAAATAATTGCATTCATCCCAGTTGTATGAATGTGAAAGGAGGTTGTCTTGCTGTAAAATAAATTTAACCTAATCTCAAAGCCATTGAGAAATAATTCAATCATCACTCTGCAGTTTGACCTTAATGTGCAATAAGAGTTTTACGGAATTATTGTTGAGGTTTTGATGGCGGAGGAAGAGGTGTCATTGTTTCTTACACAGCAGCACTTTCCATCTGAAAAGGGAAAAATGTTATTCAAGTGATGATAAAAAGTGAAGCTAACGCTATTTGTGCTGTAATCTTGACCCAAGATGTCTCTGAACACCTGGAAAGGGAAGCTACAATTCGTTGGATTGTATTCCTTTCTTTTCTTTTCTTTTTTTGTAGAATATTATTGCCACTTAGAAAGTTTTAGTCAGGGTTGTTATAAGTCAGTTGCTTGAGCTGGCTTCAGTTACTGTTTTCAGTGTGAGGTTCACAGGATCAAGATTAATTTAAATTAGTAACTGACCAGTTGGGTGAATGTTTCATGAAGCCAACTAGCAGATTATGATTCCTGCCAGTACACATAGTAGAAGCTGTAAAATATTAATGCTTTGAGAATAGATGTTGTCTGGAACTATTAGAACATCATTTTATAGTTCACTTAACTACTTACAGTACATAAGTAGGATACAGTAGGTGGGATTTGTGATGAAGCTGGCTCCTTCATCACAAATCCCATCTAGACATTTTGGTCTTTCCAAAAAAAAGACCCAAAGGTGTCTGAATTGTGAGAGAAAGTAAGAAAGTAAGACAGAGAGAGAGGTTGACCACAAGGGAATCAAAGGTTAGTTAAACTGCCTTTGTAGTCCAGGATGTGTTAGCATATGCCCAGTGAATGGTGGGTTTGCTCTCAGACGATATGGCCTTACAGAGGCCTTAAAATTATAGATGGACCAAGGTAACACATCACACAGAGTAAATACTGTATTTCTAAATCCTCTATGGAGCCTGAGGAGCAGAATTAGGTCAGCTGCAGGTTTCAAACCTTAGCTTTCTCTGCTTTCATGACACATTTCAGCCAAGGTCCCCATCTAATTCAGTATATTACCCCATCATTCAGGTTGGTGAAGTCACCTTCTGTTGCTGATACGCGACACTCACTCACAGCTCTGTGCCCTAACGCACATGCGTAACGCCAGCGTGTCATTGTAGTGCTTCACGCTGAATGGGAATATCATTTCTCTGTTGTTTCCCCGGGTTCCTCAGGTCCAGCAAGGACAGGTGGGCCCCGTGACTGTCAGCCTCCATCAGCGACCACACGGCCAGGCCTCGGTTTCCCAGAGTCCCGTTCACCAGGCCTCCTCCGCCTCCAGCTCCCCCTCCTCCTCAGCTGCCCTCAGCGTGGGGCAGCTGGTCAACAGTGAGTAACCGTGGTAACTACTTCACCTCTGCCCTGAATTCAGTTGGCACTGGACCTTCGCACTCTTAAAGGTGGGGTGAGACTGACATCTGCCTGTTAACAAGATGTAAACATTAGTGCAGGGCTACTGCCTGGGACATTTCCACTCCAACCCTAAAGCACACCTCATTCAACAGCTGGAGATCTCATTGAGCTGCTAATTATTAGAATCAGGTGTGCCATATTCGGGTTGGAGTGAAAACCTACAGGAACACGGGTGGCCAGCCCTGCAATGGGATATTCACGTGATCCAAAGCAACTCTGGGTCATACGTTGAAATGTTTTGCTCACAAACCAAAAGATCTCAAAATAAGCTTGGCTGACATAGAAGAGGAAAGTTTTTCAAGATTTACATTCATAAGGAGGAAGAAAATAAAATGTTATATTGGAGATTGAAGTGGGTTAAAAAGCATCTTTGTTACAGTCATTCTAAAACCCATGGCTTTATACACGTCACCCTACCCCATGCCACTCAGGAATAATACAATCCATAAAGACTGTATTTTAATATAATATGTTAAATGAATAAATAATTGTTCAATTTTTGTTGAAGATGTACACATGCAATCAGAGCTGCTGTTCTACTTGAGTGAACAGGAAAGAGAGGGGAGGTTTGTCACACACAGCAAAATGTCAGAGTTAATTCAACTCTAACAGAGTACATGAGTCCAGTAGGGGCTATAGTATGCATTCCGTAAGAGCTGATTGAACACTGAGCATTTCACTGTGAGGTGCTCATGGTTAGCTGCGTTCTTTGCCCTTGGTGTATTTGTCACACTGGCCTTTGTAATGCGGTGTAAAGAGTGCGCCGCCAGCGCTGTCCCCCCCACTTCATTCCCAAATGAAATTAAGGAGGGGACTGAGACTGCCTGTGCTCCTCAGACCCCACGGGGGGCCCCGGCGAGGTGGAGGGGGTCAACCTGGACGAGATCCGCGAATTCGCCAAAGCCTTCAAGATCCGCCGCCTGTCCCTGGGACTGACGCAGACTCAGGTCGGCCAGGCCCTCAGCGCGGCCGAGGGTCCTGCCTACAGCCAGTCTGCCATCTGCAGGTAAGGACGTGCAACTGCAGCCCGTACCTACTCAGGAGGAGTCAGCTGAAACCTTTCTGATCTCTTTTCCTTTCTGTCTTAGCAGAGTGCAGCTGGATGGTTTTGTTTTTCTTTCTTCTTCTTTTTCTTCTGTTAGTACTGTTGTTGTTTTTTGTTTTCTTTCTACATCGTGTGATGTCATTCCTGATTTTTGTTTGCTCTTTAAACTGGTACATCCTTTTATCGGTTGCTTATTCTGTTATGCCTCACTGCAGCAAACTGCGTTGGCCTCTTGGCATGTGTCTTTAGATGACAAAATATAACCTTTACAATACTACATATCTGAGACAAATTAAAAGGATACTAGAATAGAAAATAGAAAATACTTATGAAAGGAATACATTTTCCATAAGAAAACATCACAAGTGCCAGCTTTGATTGCTGTGAATCGTAAAGACAAGTGTGATCTCTGATTGATTCCAGAAATCTGATCTGTTGTTATTTGTTTCAGTTATACATACTGTTTATGAGAGACAGGGATGGTTTCAATGAGTAGGTTAATGTGAGCATATCTGCTCAGCATACTCAGCACAATATACAGCTGAGGAGGTTTTTTTTTTTACTTCCAGGAACACAGAATATCCTTATAAGCGAGAGAGGTTAAATTATTCATAAATTAGTCTCAAAGCTGACATCTGGAGATATGCACCTATCAGTGTGACGTTAAACATAAAGTTTATTGTGCCTATTAAATATAAGGGTAGTTGTTTGAAAGGTGAATGAGCAGGTTGGGTTGCAACCTTTGAACGAGAAAGTATCACAGTAAACCTAAAGGATTCTTCCACAGATAAACGATGTAACTAAATTTGACACAGAAATAGGCAGTGCCTTGTCAGTGCTTTGTTTTGCAAGGATTGTGTTTTGAGTGACATTTTGATGGTATTCTGGAGATTTCTGTGAATTGTGTTGATTTGTGGTAAACTTCCTGCAGTCTGCTGTGAGCTGACTCTTCTGTCCGTATGAAATGCAGTTTCTCTACCGGGGTATGGGGGAGGGGGGGGGGGTCTCCTTAGGTGCAGCTGCCGTACATATAGGAGTAATTCGGATACAACAGCACTGTACCCTACAAAGCCACTAACACCTTATCCAAACCCCCAGAGTTCAGAGATCCGTAGCCTTCAGAATCTGAGACCCCACTGTTACCATGGCATTGGCGATGGCCTGTGGCCACCTTACATCTAGTAGCGGCAAGCGGGAGCGGGACTCGAAAGTAAAAACTGTTTTTTTTTTCTCTCAATCTCCCCCCCCAGACACACCATCCTGAGAGGCCACTTCCTCCTGCCGCAGGAAGCCCAGGAGGGCGGCGTAGCTAGCGGCCTGTCCGCCAAACTGAACCCTGGCCTTTTATACCCCGCCAGGTTCGAGAAGCTGGACATCACGCCAAAGAGCGCCCAGAAGATAAAGCCCGTGCTGGAGCGCTGGATGGCGGAGGCCGAGGCCCGCCACCGCGCGGGGGCGCGCGGCCTGTCCGACTTTATCGCCGGCGAGCCCTCCAAAAAGCGCAAGAGGCGCACCTCCTTCACCCCGCAGGCGCTGGAGGTCCTCAACGCCCACTTCGAGCGGAACACGCACCCCTCGGGCCAGGAGATGACCGCCATCGCCGAGGCGCTCGGCTACGACCGCGAGGTGGTGCGCGTCTGGTTCTGCAACAAGCGGCAGGCGCTCAAGAACACCGTGAAGCGGCTGAAGCCGGCCGAGCTCGACCCCGCCGTCGCCGCGGAGACCCTCGCGGACGCCCTCCTGGGACCGCTGGACGAACGCCCCTGAAGATTTCGACGCTTTAGATTTGTTTCTTGAACTGAACGACGACAAAAAAAACTAAAACAAAAACAAATTTAAAAAAAGATTTTTCCCGTCGGATTGATTCCAGCAAGTCGAAGCGCTCGATGTCAAGCCTGAGAATCATTCGTGGACTCGCCGCTGGATAGGATTGGACGATCAATCATACCGGCTACAGGAGCAACAAACTGAAATAATCACAGGGTGTAAATGTAGTTATTCCAGCCAGTCAGCTGAGAAAGCTGGCTAAAAAAACCCAAATATAACAGAAAATGGAAACCAAATATGAAATAATAAAAACACTTGTAAATAAAAAAAAATAAAAATAAAAAAGTGTTAAGATGTCCATAAACCGGTTGATAATCTGCTTTAAATGCAGTTCTTATAGATCTGCTATAAGAACAAATGGAGCTGGGAAATGAACGTTTTTGGTCCCTCGCTTTTACTACCAAAATCAAAGAGAAATGTATGAAGGGGGAAAAACCAAAATAGTCTTCTGACCAAAGTCTGAGTTTGTGCATCTGATCCTTGGCAAGTACACATCTTTGTTTTTGTACAGTAAATATGCTAATTTTTTACATTTATATTGACATTGTATAAATCTGTAAGGTTGTGGGGATGCTCCCACAGTTTAGCTTTCTCACTTGTATGACATGTGTGTCTTGCTTGTGACTTGTTTTGCGTTTTATTTTTACATGAGTGCAGTTCTGTCCACCGAAGACCCCAAATTGAAATGCCTGTTATAGGCACATTGTTTTAAACAGGGCATTTTATGTATTTTTCCTTGCTTAAACAAGATTTAGGCAACATCATAAAACAGAACATTCATCAGTTACAAGAGTTACACAATGGCGTTTTTTTTTTTTTTTCTCGACCAAACCACGGCAAAATGATTAATATTGTACCTGCTTCTCTGTTTCTGTTGTTGTCACTGTGTTCCTTTTCATTTGAAACACTGGTTTAAAAGTATATATTTATATGTCTTTCGTTTATTTTTTTATTTTTGATAAAATTGTCTATGTATGAGAGGAGGGATGGATAGGGGCCTTGTTCTGTTAGCCATAAAGAATTCTGCAAGGTTAATCTTCAAGGATGACTATCCCTGTGCTGTAGCATGGGGTGATGTCATTCTGTTGCTACTGACGCTCAGCCAAAGAACCCATTCATGGGTCCAAGGGCTTGTGAAGCTGTTCCCCAAAGCCAGTAACATCACAAATGTTTATTTCATTGTTTTAATGATGCGCTCAACTGCTTTGTATTTCTATATCTTGATACAGTGTACAGAAGGTATGTACAAAAGAAATATATGTAAACATAATTCAGTGTTGTGTTACACTTTTTTAAATTCCATTTTGATAAAGGTGGCTGAGTTGGTAAAGGTTCACGTCATGACTGTATGGCCTGGATGTCACATTAACCGTGCTATATTAACACTTCCCACAATGCACCAGATACCCATTGGCTACCAGTCGTCAGTGAGAAATACACCTGTCCTCCAATCAGAATCTCCTTTAGAGCTACATTGGGTAAAATGGTTAGTGGCTCATGGGAAAGTGCGTGGGAGGAGTGCAGGGCTGTGTTCGAATAAGCACACTTGTCTACTATTAAGTATAGTTATTGAGTACACTTGATGAGAAAGTAGGATAAATTTTATCAAAACATAGTGTACTTAAAATCCCGGGATGATATACTCATTTCACTGATAATATTTGGTAGCATATTTTTCAGGAAATAAACGACCATTGTGGTACCCTAAATATGATGCGCAGTGTTTTTTTTTTTATTAGTTGCAGCTTCACTGACATTTTCCTTCAAACAACAATGACACGTGAGCGTGGCATTTAAATGCCAACTACAAGGGTGGGTGTCTGACGACACTTCCACAATACAGTTGGAAAATAGTATGTAGGATATTTTTCGCATACTGCATGTTGCGTACTAAACAGTATGAAACTCTGCAGGACCACTGGTGTGCGTTGAAGTTCTACAGTGAAGTGAGAGGCACAGTTAGAGATTCCAAATCAGGCAGAAACTATTTAAAAGATACATTTGATAGAAATGCAAAACATAACCTCACAAAATATTTGATTTGTGAAAGTCCTTTTTTTATTTTTAATTGCCAACTTTTATGAAACAGCTTCAACCAAAAGAACATCCAGCAGATCCCGATTGCAGAAAGTTTGTATGTGTCCTTGAAAAAACTGTGAAGTTTGAAAAGACCAGCCAAAGTAAGAGTGGTGGGTGGAGCTATTTCCTGGAAAACACCAACTTCCTGCAATCGATAAAGAGACTTTGCTCTCCACTGCGAAGTCTCAGATTGGTGGGTCATTGTTTTTGTGTCATGTGTTTTACTTACAACTTTCTCACTTGTGATATCAAGTCAACCTCCACCTACACAGTGCCGATCAGGACAATTGTTCTGCAGAGTGACCCCGTCATTCTACTTGTTTTTTATGACAGCAATTCAATTCATCAAGATTAGGAACTGTTTTTTTCTTCTTGCTGTTAATTGTGAAATGAAGCTTGTCTAACTGGTGGTTAGCTGAAGAGACCAATGGTTTCTGCCTCCGAATCTCCATTGCTGTGCATGCATTTGGAGGGCCTGAGGGCTTTGTAATGTACAATGGATGGGTGATTACAATAACAGCAATAATAGCATTTCACTTCTTGATCCACCCTACTGCTAAGCTTTCGGCATTGACAGTTGACTGTCTTGTCATGCACTGACATTGATGAATAAAACTTTCAAAATAAGATAAGTCATCTGTATCTTTTGAGTTAATGATATCGCAGACAGTTACAATATACTGTCCACTTCTGTCTAGTGATAAAACAAGCCTTGGCAGGCCATTTAAATCACTTAAATCATTCAAAGCCATTTAAATCCAAAGATGAATGAAAAGTGTTAAGAAATACACAAGCAAACAATATACCACCAAAAGCATAATCTTACCATATTCAGATTATGCCAAAAATTTAATTCTAACAGTTATGGGGTCCTGTACACTTGAACAAATGCATTTTTTCTCAGCTTTGGACAAATACCTCTCGGGCCACATTATAACACATTATAAAACACTGTGCTATTTAATGTTAAAACCTGTGTGGGGTTGACAGTTAAATTGCAGGATTTGCCAAAATAGTTACAATCTTAAAAAAAACAGGTTTCTTAAGTGTGGTGTACTCTCCAGCTCAGTGATATCTAGAGGGCATGTCCATCCTTAAGTTACCCATTCACTGTTAGAATACAGCCATTTTCAATGTTGTTATGAATACACTAGCTAACTAAATTTGATTTGATTGGTGGTGATCTTAAATAGTATCCATTTATCTTAATATAGTGGCTACAGAAACAACTGGTGGACAACTACTACAATACATGATGAGAAACAAGGTTGTATACTTGGCTATACAAAATGGTTCTGCCCATTCCTGTTGACTCTTCGTATCAATGTTGGACCAAAAGGTCAGTGTGTAGGACTATACATTGGGTACAGGTACTGTTGATTGATGCTGACAATCTTGCAAAACGAAACTATTATTTTTAAAAAATAAAGGAATCCAGAATACATTTACCCAAGCACTGTTCTTTCTGTCTAACCCAATTATGATGTGTCCTAATCTTTGAGAAACAAATTTATGTTTTTCATGCATTTGGTGCAGTAGTGGAACCAGCAAAAAATCAGTTCTCAAATTAAAGTTTGCATGCAACAATTTTGTCATGGAGGCTGTGATTGTTGCTTCATCCCTCAGTTACATGGTGTATGCAGTTTTTTGGGTTGTTTGGGACTGGCAGGTTCTGCAGGTTAGTCTATGAGGCTACTGATAGATACTGATTCTGGTTGTGTTAAAACCAAGCGATGCAGTAGAAAACACACTAATCTGGGAGGTCACACAGAAGGGGGAAAAATACTTGGGGTGACAACAGGAAATAAAAAAGATTCCATTGATCTACATGTATTTATTATTTAGCCACTTGATTGCCATTATATTATATTATTATTTTGCCAATTGATGTGGAGAAAATCAGCACTGGCTTAAATGGTTTCTTCTAAATTAAGAACAGGGTGAATTGGAGTTTGATCAGGGTCCTATGAGGAATGCTATAAAGTATCCCCTTCAAGTTACGAAAAAAATTATTTAGTACATTTTGGTTAGTAGTGTGCAATTACCATTTTATGGAGTCCTTCATAGGCTCTAGCTTTGTTTTAGTTTTTTTGCTATTTAAATTTACTGTTGTGAAACAGTCACCAGGGTTGTGCAGAAATATGGAATGACAAACTGTTCTTATACCTTTGTTTGTATTCTTTAATTTCTATTTTTTATTTTTGTACAATTGCCATGCTGCTTTCAGATCTGTACTGGCATCACCTGTTTGGGGGTATTCACGGCTTTGTGACCAATGCAGGACAGGCACAATTTCAGTGGACATTTAAATAAATGTAAATTCATAGGCACATATTTCATTTTAAAAAGTAACCGAAGTCTGATTTCAATTTCACAGGCAGTAAAATATGTATCTCCAACGCAATATCTGATTGGTCATAAAGTTGTATTTTTCTGTATTAAAAACTTAAAATCGTTTATTTGAACCATATTAAACAGCTGTTTGACATGAATAGCATTGCTTGTCTTTTTATTGGTTCACCTTTGTCTTTCTATAACTGAACATGTCCTTCATCTGTGCCTGTGGCATAACAATACAGGGGAAGGACACTCTTGAATGTGTGCTTTACTTCACATTTAAAGAGGAAAGTAAAGAGGAGAAGAAAAAAAAGAGACAGCAGAGAGGAAGAGAGGTCCTTCGATAAGTTACCAAGTGCGCCCCCGGGTCATCGTGCACCTCCCTGTCCGGTCGCATTAGGGCGTACAGGCTCCCAGGGTGCAGAGGAATCAATACTTGGATGGAAGAACGCTCCCTGAAGAATCTGTCCCGCTTGCCGGATTGGATGAATTCTCAACCAAGGGCTCCCGTACACAATGGCATGCCATTACAGACTCTCTGTCACAAGTAGAGAGTAAATATTTTTCACGTGATCTCTCCGGCTTAATGTTCAGTGTGTGGGGACAGGCCTATTAGGCCTTGGGTCTATTTTTCCCGATTCTGTGTGGTCTTGAAGTGTTCTCCGAGCTAATCGGAAAGAATAAAAGAACGGTCACATATTTGTGTCTTATTACTTCAGGTAAAGGTTCAAAATGTTGATTAAATCCAAGACAGGCTTGGAGAAAAATTAAAAGACTGTGAGAAGATGGACTGATGAATAGATATTCATCTTCACATTCCAAGGTAAATGCTGCCTTGTACACACTTAAAAAGGTTAAAGCACATTGTGCAATTGTGGAGCAAATGTCAAAGGGTTAACCATTTTATGTGGGGACAGATCATCTCTCTCTTTCTCGTGTAGTGTTATGTGGAAGGCCTTGATTTGATTTAACAATGACAAACACTCTTCCTTTGCCTTTCGGTCTACCATTTATATATTTTATTTCATATTTGGGTTCTCATTTTCTTTTCTGTTTTGCAGATTGATTAAATAAAGTTTCAAGATAAACGCATGAGTAATGTGTAGTTCTTTAGGCAGGGGTCAGTGAGTTACTCCACCCATAAGGAAAGGCTGTTTCATAATCTCTTTTCATTGATCTCTAATACTTCTCTCTCTCTCTGTAAAATTCATTCAGTTGTGAAACTTCATATGTGTTCAATAGAACTCAAAACCGCATTTGAGGATTAGAAGGCACAAAGAAAATTTGGCATTTTGAGCCCTGATCCCCACCAAAAATAGTACAGCATTATTATCTTGGCTGATATCAGTGGACGTCAGAGTTCACCTGATTCCGTGGGCCTGTTTTCATGTCAATTAAGTGATACCGTATTTCCATATCCATATATAATTCTGCCAGATAAGACTGACTGGTTATTTTTTCAGTGTTTCAGCATTGGTTGCTGTCCTGTTTTAGGATGTCCTTTTAGATATGTCATTTCATATGTCATATGAGAGGCATTGGTTGGGAAGGTAGCAGTGTAGTATAATGGTTAGAAAACTGTCTTGAAACTTTGATTCCCAGTTCAATTCCCAGGTAGGACACTGACGTTGTGCCCTTGAGCAAGGCACTTAACCTACACTGCTTCAGCACGCACCCAGCTGTACAAATGGATGCAATGTAAATGTTATGTAAAAAGTTGTGTAAGTCACTCTGGATAAGAGTGTCTGCTAAATGCCGGTAATGAAATGTAATGTGTTCTCTGCTGCAGGGTCTGAGTTATCAATAGCATACATCTGCAAAGCTCAATCATAGCAAAGCCCTCCTACCTGACGCATGGGATAACACGTCTTTTCTGAGCAACCTAAATTAGCAGCAAACAAAGACTGCAGATTGGACATTAACCAAACTGCTTGCTTCTGTGTGTGTGTGTGTGTGTGTGTGTGTATACCACATTTAAAAATGTTTGATGCAAGTAGCACCATCTGCTGGTGGGTGAACAGCTAATTCTGTGGGAGGGTCAGCGTTGAGACTAAAGATAGTGGTTGATTCATGTCAGTGATCCATTATATCCAAGAGCAAGCTTAGCTATTTACTTTTACTTTTCATTTCTGCCCACACACCAGTACCGGAACTTTGACAAAAAGAGCCAAAAACTGTCTAGAACATGAAAACACCCTAACGTGCAAAGATTACCTTTAATCCATCGTTGTGTATATAATTAGGTGATCATTTAAAGGACCTATTAAATGATAATTTAGTATTCAGACACAAGTTGTGCATTACTCATGCCTGAAGCAAAATACATCTATTACAAAAGTAGTCATCTGAAAAACACACTGGAGAAAGACTGAAAGACCCAAATCAAACTGAACAGTTGCAAACACACACACAACATTCTCTGCTGCTTTTGTGTGCCTTTTCCTGTAAGCGGTGTACTGTAGATGAGCAGTGACAGTTGTCTAGTCACATTAATTCTGACGTGCATACTCAAATATGATCTGCAGTTATTTTTTGTACTAAAAATAAAAATTAAAAAACTACTTTTTCCATTACTTCATGGTTTGTCACAAATTAAGAACGTTGCTGCCATCTAGCGATGTCTTTCAGCATTCAGTCAAAATTTCTGAACAGGTCAAAGAAAATGGTGAGTAGGATAAGCTCAATTCAACATCTCTAACTTTTCAGAAGGACATTTGATATCTGATCAGTTCTTTTAAAAGATGCATGATCATGTGACTAACTGTCCGGAATGATATTGTGAGAGAGCAAAATAAGATAATAGGAGGTTAAATACAGTATAACAATGCTTTCAGCCTAAGGAAAATATGCTCTCTAGTAAAAAAAAGATTTTATTTCATAATTGTAAATATATATATATGTGTGTGTATATATATATATATATATATATATATATATATATAAAGACGCAGATTAGTCTTATCACACATACAATTATTTCACAGATAAATAAACAAATAAACGATAAAAGCAGATTAAAATACATTTCCTATGGCAAGAAAACCGTTCTCATTATTTAAAAATCGAATTATACACACGCACATCGTATGTTATATGCTCTCTATAGACTATAGCCTACATCTGTAAACACACACTTTCTAAAACTTTCAGATACCAATTTACTGATATCGCTTATGTAAAAAAAGTATAGCAGGTTTCAACTCTTTGACCCGCGTGTTTCACTTGAATCTGAACCGATCTGAACGGGTAGCGTCGACTGAAGTTGCGCCCACCGTCGTTAGACTGCTTGCCGTCAGTTCCGGTTGGAACGTCAAGTTCAGGTGTCTCAATTTATTAATTTCATGATAAAATTTCAGGACCACGGAGAGCATTTTACCCACAACGTGACGCTCTCCTTAAATCGAAGACTTACTGAATTAATCAACATCTTTTCTTTACTTAGAATTAGGCTATAATTAAATACAAGTGGTTACATCGAAGACAAATTTCTTCTGGAGACAATAAAAGCTTATCCTAATTCTTCCCAGACAGTTTGTCGAGTTTAGTAATTACCTAAATGAATTCATCAATCTGTTTTGTGAAGAAAACGTACCCTCGCATTTGTCATAAAACAAAGAGATTGAATTAATTCCTAATATATAACAAAGTGATTGAAACCAGTCAGGTACGTCTAGTCCCAATCAACTTGGCCATCACCTTGATTCGTACCTTTGTGTTAGTATTTTTCATCGCAAACACGGTTTGGCGAGTTCGGCAATGAGCAAAAATAAACTAATCTAACCGCATCGAATAGAAACATCTGACTTGCAAGTCACAGCTAAAAGCATGCGTTCCTTGAAGCCATGCCAATAACTGAATTGAAAATTTAAAAACGCATGTAATGGAATAATTTTACTATAGAAATCCAATTCATTTCACTAGATCTGGTTACTCCTTTTGCAACGTCTTAGGATCACAGAGATGTATAAACACAGAAATTGTCGTTGGGAGGGGAAACTCAGCACTGAAACACACTGAAAATAAGGCAATAGTATTTTCAGTGTCATCTCACGACCGTGTTTTTACTTAAACAAACAAGATTGGGTTATGTGTAAAGGCGGACTAAAACGCAATCGGAGAGTGGTCTCGCGGTGAAAGCCAGAAAGAACTAGATTTGACATTTAACCGGGTTAAACAACTGTCAATTGTCCGCCATTATAAAGGAGATAAGAGTGTAAATCTATAAAATCAATACAACTTCTAAAGTAAACATGACTGGCCAGCGGGGTTGTCCACGCATAGCTGACGCACTCTTACCCATTGGAAAGTGGTAGCCTATCCAATCAGTTTTCCAATCCATTTCAGTACGGAAACTTTCGGGAGTCGCATAGGGAAGCAGGTTGTGGATATGTCTGGCGCTTATGAATCCTGAACTGGATTGGAACAAAAGTGCGAAAAAAGACGGCAATGGCTTGTTCTACATCGAACGCTTATATGCCCGGTATGCTTTTTAGTTAAATAAAGCAGTGTTTCCTGTACATAAAGTTATTTTAGAAGTTCGGTCGTAGACATGTAGCACTATGTGTTCCTTCTGTAGTGCTTCGGTGTTAGCTGCTCTAGTGAAAAGCGGAACAGAACACAGGAAACTTACTGGTGACCTTTGGGATATGATCTGCTCTAATGAAAACAAGTAGGCTAGGCTACACCTGAACCAGTCGGAGATAAACTGAATGAAATGTAGACCGATGTAACTGCGGCTTAACGATTGTTTTGGAACACGAAACCTTGAACAATTTAGCTGCAGTGTGTTGATTATTTTGAAACATGAAACGTAAGCAGCGTTTTCCTTTAAAAAGTTACTTCGCTTACCGATTGCACAGCGCCTTTTCACTTCTATTATACATGTGGGCTTTTCTGGGATAGCCTTTCGTTTTACACAGATCAATTTTAGTCTATTTGTTCTTCATAGCCTACCTTGTGTGAAGATTTTTTTTTTTTTTTTACAAGAAGAATTAGGCTACAAGTCATGAATACATTCCTTTTAGTCGATCTGCATTTAAGTGGGGTGCAACCTCCCATATATTGCCATATGCCTGCAAGGAGTCGAAAGACAAAGCAGATTTGTTTTCATTCGCTAACTCCTCGGTCCTCATCCGAGGATTAAAAACTGGAACATTTAAAGTCACAGGAGATACTCACATCCGGCTCTCACTGGAAATTATCGACGGTCTACATGAGTCCATGGGCGATCATATTTACTCAACAGGACTTTAAAACACTAGCGTCAAATAATTAATGGCAAGCAGCCAAGTTTCAACGTTAGCATGTCCATTTTAAGCAGCATACACAAATGGGAGCTGTGCATATTGTAATTCGTATTGCGATATTCCTGAAAACAATGTTGTTGCTTAAAAGCAAGATTTATCTGCAGTTGAACGTACTTCATGGCATGCCATGCTCATAATCTGCATCAATTCCTCTTTCACTCAGTCACAAGGGGATCTCCTGGAGATGACTTTGTTGTTCTTGTTCTGTTTTGGATGCCTTTAGGCTTCAAGCTCCATGTTTAGTGAACCAAGGTGGCCAGATCAAGAATGGGAAGCTGTATCAGTTCCGCTTTTGGCCGAGAGAATAGCAGAAAACTCATGTGGCATGACTATGAAAACAGAGCTGATACCTGCAGTGAAAGAAGCAAAGGTGCTTCCGGGAAGGAGCTTGGCGCTCCAAGAAGGGTGACAGAGAGGGGAGAAGCTGGCGCTGAAGAAACTCGCTTAAAAAGGTAAACGCTCACAGAGCACAGCAATGAAGTTCCACCTTATTTGGCTTTAAATTGAGCTGTCATTTCAGTAAAATGTATGACTCCTTTCTGATTACATTTTCAGAAGCTCTGTGAACAAACAACAGAAAGCACAGCAGGTGTATTTAAACTCCAAATCCCACAGATCAGTAAGCAATACAAGGATGTGTCTGAAGAGAGCTGGAATTTACTTGGCTTATTTGCTCATGAATCTGTATGTCCCTGTTCATTGTCACGTAAATCCCAGAACCACTACAGTGCTGTGAAAAAGTATTTGCCCTCTTCCTGATACCTCGATTATTGCATATTTGTCAGACTGAATGGTTTCAGACCTTTAGACAAAATTTATAAGACAAAGGGGAAACTGGTTTTTAAAATTTTCATTTATTTAATTAAAAAAAGTTATCAAAAACCCACGTGAAAAAGTAATTGCCCCCTTAAATACTCAATCAACCAAATTTTATGAACAATTAGATTTAGCTGATTGACAGCCAGGCTTAATTGCAACCAGCTCTGTTGAATGTAAACCTCACTCACATTGAACCTTACCAAGATATGCCACATTAATGTTCTATGGACAAATGAGTCGTATGTGCAACTTTTTGACGACACAGGTCCCAGACCCATTACGTCTGGCGTAAATGAAATACATCATACCAACAGTCAAACTTGGCAGTGTTAGCGTGATGCTGTGGGGATGCTTTCCTGCCTCGGAACCTGGATGACTTTCCATTATTGAAGGAACCATGAATTCTGCTCTGTACCAGAAAATTCTTAAGCAGAAGGTCTGGTCATCTGTCTGTGAGCTGAAGCTGAAGCGTAATTGGGTTATGCAGCAAGAGAATGATGCAATAGATAAGAGCAAGTCCTCATTTGAATGGCTGAAAAGAAACTAAATTAAAGTTTTGCCATGACCTAGACAAAGTCCTGAGTTGAACCCAATAGAGATGGTGCGACAGGACCTGAAATGGGCAGTTCATGCTAAAAAACCTACCAAATTTTTGCTGAGCATTTCTGCAAAGAAGAGTGGGCTAAAATTCCTCCACAGCAATGTGAGACTGATCACTTTATAGGAAGCATTTGGTTGTAGTTATTGCTAAAGGTGGTGCAACCACTTAAGTTTAAGGGGGAAATTACTTTTGCACACAAGTGATATGGGTGTTTTATGTTTTCTCAGTTTCCCTTTGTCTAATAATACACTTCATCTAAATATCTGAAACCGTTCAGTGTGACAATATGCAATAAAAGAGGAAATGAGGAAGGGGGGAAATACTTTCACAGCGCAGTATGTCCATCTGTGCTACCTTTATTTTAGCACAACAGTGTGGCTTGGCTTAAATGAGAAAAACTAAAGTAATGATCCTCAATTTTAAGAAATACCAATGTCACAAAAAATCAGGGTGTATATGTGTTGGGTGAGCCATTTTTCTGTATTTACAGTCTTCATGCTTATTTTTACATTTATTTCATAGCAACATTTTTTAATCGGTTATTCCAGCTTTATTTCTCGATTAAATCGCATTAAGCACAGATTAGGCGAACATTGAAAGGTACAACAACACACACTGAATTGCATAAAGATGGTAAATACCTGCCTTTAAACGACATATTAATCATTGCGGAGTGTTGCGATTCCAGGAACGCGAGTTCAGGCGACGTTTGTTTTACAGGGGAAGGTTTTACGTGCGAACCTAATCTTAACGCAAAGTTCCATTACATGCGATTGGTTCTGGATTGATTAGCCGAGAAACAATGAAGGTCGTTCTTTACTGGGCAGTTTTGAATTGAGATTTACAGACACGCTGTTTTCTTATACATTGGCATACTATGTCACCATTAAAAATTATCAGGGGGGTACATTTTCGAAAGATAAACCAGTCGATTTCTGGCTACCTCTAGGTGCGTC
This sequence comes from Anguilla pacifica, assembly GCA_039654925.1. Classification (NCBI taxonomy): domain Eukaryota; kingdom Metazoa; phylum Chordata; class Actinopteri; order Anguilliformes; family Anguillidae; genus Anguilla; species Anguilla pacifica. The sequence continues at coordinate 10,302,470 of CM077291.1, read as the reverse complement.
GATTTATCCAGTTAAGGTGTAGTGCTACGTTAGGCCCGGGAAGACGACCCTTTAGCTGGTGTAACGTTAGCTAGCCATATGTATGACTAAAATTGCTGCAGTTTTCACAATTTACCTAGCCACCTAAATTTACTGCATCGGTAGCTGGCTAGCTAATACTAATTTTGTGACAGCTAGCGAGCCATATGGATGAGGTGAGTGGAACTTTTTTTAGCTCCTGTTCTGGCGTGAAATCGCAAGCTTCATAATTTTAAATTCACTCGCTAACGTTACTCTTCTTCTGTAATCTGCATGGCTAGGTGCAAAACGCTAGCTGTCCAGCCAGGCATAGGCCGTATCTGTTAATCCTTAAGAAAAATAGCCCGATTGGCCATCGTAGCCATTCCTGGAGAATCCGCCACTCCTCTTCTTGTAATCAATGGCTAGGTTCATAGTGGGTTCACTTGGCTGTGTAGCAAAGGGCTTTCCTTCTAACATCAATTTGTCAACACTAGGTGGTTGTTGGAAAGAAAATGTTCACATAATTCAGTAGACTTTAGATGTAACATGTTTTGGTTCCATACTGGTCCAGGAAAATATGTAGCTTCCGAAGCAGATCTTAAGACTCAGGAACACTAAGGTTTATATAAAGAAAAAGTACTGTCGCGTGTAAACGAAGCTGTCGTACGCCGGATGACACCCCTTGGTGCGGAAGTTCCGGGTTTTCTTCATACCACAATTTGCCGCTGAGAGAAAGCGAAAGAGCGCACGAACCATAGGCACAGACAAGAAAACAAACCAGCAGCGTCACGCTTCCCCTTCATTGGTTTTGGCTAAAAACTATGAACTAAAATAACGAACTAAAACAAATCAGACTCTGCGACAGCTTTTCAACTCTCCAGTCAGGTTAGTTTCGTTTCGTCATTTAGTGCGTAGACAAACCTCTCTGCGCGTGCTCCCGGTCTCAGACCCGTACCGTGGCGAGAGGAGAACACCTTTAAGCCCCTGGGTGATGAGTTAACACAACCCAGGTGCGTCTGCTCACTCCAACGGTAGGCGCGAATGACCGTTCCGACTGTCCAGACATATATTGACGTCAGAGCGTTAAATATACGTACATCACCCTGGAAACAGGGAAGCGGTTTAGTGTCCACTTCGTTATTTCGTGGTAGGTAGGTCAACGAGCTGTGGTAGAGACGGGCTATATAGTGCGGCAGGAAGCAAGGCAATATTCCACAGGTTGCACAACTAAGTCAAATTTGATCCACGAGTTCCGTGCTGTTTCACAATGGTGCTACTGGTATGCGTAGATAAAAATGCTGCTTGTACTTTAATAATTACATAATCAGTTCTCTCACCTTGTATTATATTGGTTATCCATTTTAAAGTATGAGGCCTCCTCAAGATAGTTTTTTGTCCAACCAACAGCCAGGTAGAGACTGCAGACAGCTACTAGAAATGTCCTGTACCAGCATCCAAGCACTCAGAAAGGTGGGCTCTTCTGAGATCTAGAGGCTGACTGGTGTTCCACATGCAGTGCTTGGCCAGCTGTCACATCTGAATGTCTAGTCCCACTTCTTTCTAACGTCTCGCCATCCAATACAAAGCAGGTAATTGGACTAGGTTATACATATAGTGAATTGTTTTCAGGGATACAAAACAGCCTGCAACTGAGGCAAATGTTTTTAAAGTGGTTTAAGGAACATCTACGAAGACAATTCATTCTGATTTGTCTGAGCAGACCAGTTTTCTTTCCCAGTCAACTTGCTTTCTCTGGATTTCCCTGAGCATCGGCAGAACACGCTTTTCTACATTGTCTGGCTGGATTGGGCTGCATCAGAAAAGACATAGATGCATGACAGGCAGTGTACGGGGGAAGGACCAATGCATTGCTGCAGGGAGTCAGTATTTCATAAGCTACCTCATAGCAGTTGGGCATTGGTTTCTGACATGCTACCCAAATAAGTGATCCATTTTCCATCACGTTTTGTTTTTAACACCGTGCCAGAATCGTGGAAAGGGATTCAAAGGCCAAGACGTATGGTTGGAAATTCCAGAAGTTTGTACGGTTACTGACCGGAGGTGTTGTCTAATAATAAAGTGTGTCAGTAGCTGCTTTAACACGCATGATATCTTTTCATTCCGTGTGTCATTATTCCGATTTTAAGATTCCAAGTGGACTGGGTACGCGAACGCTGAATGAAGTGATCAAATTGAGCAGGATTGCATGCCTCGTAATCAGAATAGATTTGCTGATTTGCATAAAGTTCCACCTCCTATATTCTGCACCAACCGTTTTCAAAGATGGACCCCGGTGTCTGGTGCTAAGCACAAAGCTTGCATTTCTCCTGTTCCTGCTAAGGAAGCAGGAAGCAGCTCCAGCTGAACCTCCTCCTCATACAGTCATTGTGCATGTGTCATTCAATTGTTCAAGTGCTTTTAGTTACTTCCCGCCTTTCAAACGTCTAGGCATTCTGCAATCCTGAAATTGCTCAGTGTTTTCAACAATAAAGTTATGTCAGCAGTAGACCTGTTCTGCTTGGCGCCCGCCATGTTTCTGAATCGCCTGGAGACTCGAGCAGATCACTTTCCCCAAAAGGAGGGATTTGCACAGAAAAAATAATCATAGAAAGTACTCTGGACGAGTGTTTACATGGCTATTAGTCACTAATATTCTCCTATCGAACAGATTATAAAAGTTTTATACCACCCCCCTGTCAAACCGAATTAAACTTCTGTCAGAATGGGCCAGTTTATTCTGATTGAAATGCTTGCATGAGACATCTGTATTCCAGTTAGGCTATGATTCAGATTATTTCCGGAATATTGGGCTCCATGTAAACCCATGTTTGAAACCGTGGCTGGATTTATGTGTGAATAGGAAAGCTGTGGGCACGCAGTGCTCCGCCTGCCTCACTTTGTCCACCAAAAAAAAAAAAAAAAACGCGAAACACGAAAAGCACACGCTGAGGATCAGCCAATCACAGGCCTTCTGTGTCCGACAGCAGCAGACCGGGAGATGCAGCGGAGGGCATGAACACCAGATCCAACAGATCCAAGACGCGTCAGGCTGAGAAGAGAAGCGGGAAGACGGGCGGGCGGGGCGGGGCCTCGGAGAAGGCAGCCATGAGCCACAGCGTCTCCATGCCCAGCTCGGACAGCCAGGCCAAGAAGCCCAAGAAACAGGAAGCGGCCGAATCCCACAGGTAACCCTGAGGCTTCCCCTAGGGGGCGCCAAAGGACTGTTAGAGGGTTCTAGCTCTGGGGATCCCAAACTCAAAATCCTGTGCTGTTTTCTGATGTGTCCTTGCACTTGGGTGCTTAATTTGAGTCATTGATTGACCAAAGAGAAAACTTTGTTCTCAAGGCCTAAATTGGCTGCTGAATAGAAGGAGATCTCAAAAACCAGCAGAGACTGAGACCCCTCCAAGGACTGGAGTATGAGACCACTGTACTCGCTTTTTGCTGAGCCAGAGTTATGAAGTGAATCAGAATATGGGAAGTCCATTAACATTCCTTTAAAATTTGTCAGTTATACATTATGACATTGTCAAAGTGGAATCTGTGCAGCAATGTGAAACGATGCTTGACATGATCACCCCATGTTCACGTAGGTCAGCTATAATGTTTTTATTTATTTTATGTTTTTATTTGCTTGTGTCGAATCAAAACAGACTCTCAGAGTGCTTACAAAATTTATTTTAACGATGTTGACTCGTCAAGGTGTTTGGATTTAGTGTTTCTGGGTTTTTAGCAGGGTTTTCGCACGTCTTCGTGTCTGTCAGGATCCTATCGAGATTTGGGCCATTACGTCGATAGTCGTGGTTACAGATGTTCTTGATCCAACTTTTTTTGATTTGTTCTTTTTTGTTTGTTTTATGAGTATTCTTTTCACAGTTTTTTTCATTATTGTGAGTGTTCGTCGGACGGCACCAAGCTCGTTATGATTTGTCTCTTAATCTAATCAATCTAAGCGATTTATGGAATCCACCTACCTTGTTATGTTTTGAACAAGACTGGCTGTAGAGATGCACGGTGCATTTCACCTGCATTACGGGCCGTTAGATTCCAGTGTGTGAAAGTCAGGGCTTTAAGCCTGTCAGGCTCCGGTTGGCACTGGCAGAGGTAGGATTGAATTCCAGACGGTGGAGCGCACACCGATGGCCTTGTGGGGCATGACTTTGCATATTACACCTGCAAGTCACTATGATCTCAGCTGCTTAACCGAGCAAGAAATACATTTCAGTTTTCTGACGTTAATTGTCCATTTTACCGACGACATCTGAATACTGTTGTGAACTCGGCGTTCACAAAAGCGTCTCTGTTCACCAGTATTTAAAACGTGAACCGCACCAGCATCTGGCTGTACAGGGCCCTGAGTAACGGTGAAGCTGTGTAAACGCGGCTCTCCCAGGCCAGCGCTAGCTTAGCGCTAGCTTAGCGGCGCAGGTGGGTACCGTAGCTGCACGTGCTGCGCTGCCCTCAGGTGCACCCCTGGCTTAAGCCACAGTTGGGATGGATGATGCAGCGCCCATGTGACATCCCAGACGCATTCCACATGGGAGCCCCAAACCTGGAAGTACTGCCCCTTAGCCTGTACCACCCCCACCCCACCCCCCACCCCCCAAAGTCCCTAAAGCTGTCCTCTTGCCTTCGGAAAGGTTTGGCAGTTGCATTGAAACAAAAGACGTGACAGCGATGCCCACAGTAGCCTGCTTCTCTGAGTCCAGCAGAAGAGACAGGACTGGAAAAAGTGCCAGATTTGCCCAGAGGAAGCTGATCCGTGGGCTCACTTACTCTCTACATGATGCATTAGTCACAGGGCTTCCTGGCGAGAGGATATATTTTAGCGGTAGAAGGGTGTATATTTTGTAGTGGTAGAACGGTGTATATTTTGTAGTGGTGAAAGGGTGTACATATTATTAGCATTAGAAGGGTGTATACAGAAAATAGCTAAGTTGAGCTGTTGGCGTTAGGAGTCGGATGCTTTATGGGTATATTATGATAATCTCTTGCGGTGGCTGTTCCCTCTGTGGCACAGTTTCTGTTGTGTAGAGCTACACTTGTGTAATGGAATTGTGTTTTATGGCTACTGTTATTTATCTTACATAGGAAAAAGCTTCTTCCTTTGGTGAAATGAAAAAACAGAAGTTTGTGTGACTGGCGAAGTAAGTTGCCCTCAGGGTGGATTCGTTTGGTAGACCGTTGGGTTTGTCCACACCCTGGTCCTGAGTTTGTGGGAGAGACAATTGCAGTGACTTTAGCAAGGCTAAATATGAAATGGAAACTGTTGGTTGCTCATTGTTGATGTCATGTTTTTTTTTTCCTGCTTTCCACAGTTACTTTCCATACAGGTTGACGTTTCTTTCGTTTTTATTTATTTTTAGAGACCACGGGCCTGATTTACTACATTTACAAGAGCTACATCATATGAAAAACGTTTTAGCACACATAAATCCAATAACACAACCTATGATTGGTGCAAAACAAATACCGTGAGCCGTCATTGGTCATGTTATTGGTTTTGCGCGTGCTAAAAGGCTTTGCACATGTAAATCAGGCCCAGTATGGAAATGATTTCAGGAGGAAGCTTTGCGTGGTGATTGTAAGGTAAACTGCGGGTGGTTTTTTAAGCGAGGGCCTCCTGTTTCAGACTGGTGAACCCCGTTTTAAGTGATTAAGTCCCGCTCTTACGTCTGCGTGTCTGTGCTGTGGGCAGGCAGGTCCAAGCCACGCCCTCTAGGAACGGCAGGCCGAAAGGGGCGGAGCCTGCAGCGGACGCCGCCAAGGGCGCGAGGGGAGACCTGGATCGAGGAGGTGGGAGAGGAGACCTGGAGCGAGGAGGCGCGAGAGGAGCGAGGGGAGACGTGGAGCGAGGAGGTGGGAGAGGAGACCTGGAACAGGGAGGCGAGAGAGGAGCGAGGGGAGACGTGGAGCGAGGAGGCGCGAGAGGAGACCAGGAGCAAGGAGGTGGGAGAGGAGCGAGGGGAGACGTGGAGCGAGGAGGCGAGAGAGGAGCGAGGGGAGACGTGGAGCGAGGAGGCGGGAGAGGAGCGAGGGGAGACCTGGAGCGAGGAGGCGGGAGAGGAGACCTGGAACGGGGAGGCGAGAGAGGAGCGAGGGGAGACGTGGAGCGAGGAGGCGAGAGAGGAGCGAGGGGAGACGTGGAGCGAGGAGGCGCGAGAGGAGATGTGGAGCGAGGAGGCGCGAGAGGAGACCAGGAGCAAGGAGGTGGGAGAGGAGCGAGGGGAGACGTGGAGCGAGGAGGCGAGAGAGGAGCGAGGGGAGACGTGGAGCGAGGAGGCGCGAGAGGAGATGTGGAGCGAGGAGGCGCGAGAGGAGACCAGGAGCAAGGAGGTGGGAGAGGAGTGAGGGGAGACATGGAGCAAGGAGGCGGGAGAGGAGCGAGGGGAGACGTGGAGCGAGGAGGCGGGAGAGGAGCGAGGGTAGACATGGAGCGAGTAGGTGGGAGAGGAGCGCGCGAGGCCAAGGAGGCGATGGAGATGATGGAGATGAAGGAGGTGAAGGAGGCGAAGGAGGCGGGGCCCTCGGAGGTGCCGGCTGGTGGGGAGGTGGAGAGCATGGAGGTGTCCGGCCAGTCCGAAACGCCGGGGGAGACCGGCGGGGAGCCCGCCCCCCAGGCCGTCCCTCCGCCCGCGGAAGAGAAGGCGGAGACATGGGGAAGAAGGGGCGGAGCCACAGCGAAGGAGGAGGAGGATGAGGAGGATAGGTACGTGGGAGTACAGTGTGTGTCGCCACATGATTAAACCATTTCCCTTCAAATATTACATTTTTTACTGCATAGAAAACAAATAACCAAAATGAAAATAGTCAGATTTTCTAGAAGCTCTGTCAGAGATCTGCAGATAAGACTCCTGTAGATATAACGCCAGTAAAACAGCCGGTTCCTGTAATAATGGTGTGGATGCATGGTGTAATATCTGTCCTCGTTGTGCAAAGTACGCCGGTCAGAAATGTAGCTGTAGAATAAGCATGTGAGGCGTACATTAATCTGCATACGTTAATCTGGAGCGCATCCTTACACAGGGAGCCTTTATCAAAGGGGTGGCATTCGAACCTGAGCCAGACTGCCTCTGCGTCTGGTTTGATAAGGTTTCAGACGTTAGAGCATGTCTCCCGGCCCATATTTGATCCGCCCTCCCGCAGTCGCATGCTCCCCCAGGCATTACGATCACGGACAGTCCATCCCAGCATGCTCTGTCCCAGTGCTTTTTTATGCCATATTCCATTCTGTTCATTTTTTATTGCCTGTTCTACATCCCGGCAGGCCCTGAAATAGTTAAATTGGGGAAAGCTTGAAATAAACAGTTTGCTAGCGGTCACGGGGCGTTACTTTCAAACCATTGATGTTTTCCTGAAAATGGCAGATTTTCAGTAAAATACCAACACTGCATTCTGGTATCCATTTCTGACATAAAAAAGTGCTTCTTCAACACATGACTACTGCTTGTTTATTGCACAATTTGTGGTTCACTTCGTTCTTACTACATGTCAGAAATGGATAATGAAGTAGTCTATAGGAGTAGAAATTTCTACCTATAAGGCACCTTTAATGCAGTTTAGTGAGAGTAAAGTCAGTAAGATTATAGTGAGTTCAGTGAGGGTGTGGTCAGTAAGATTGTAGTGAGAGTCATTTTACTGAGAAACCAGATGCCCGAGTGCTGAACCCATGATTTTTCCCGCTCTTTTTCTCCAGTGAAGATGACCTGTATCGAGGGGAAGAGGAGATCGACGAGGCCAGGAGCAAGAAGGGCCGAGTGGATTCGGTGACCGTGCGCGACCGTGAGTGGTCGCGTTCGTTTTTCCCGCAGCCGTGGCCCCCAGAGGGGGGCCCTCTGAGTGAACCTCAGAGAAAGGCCTGTGTGTTTCGGCAGCCTTTAGAGGTGGGGCGGCGAGAGCCGTGTCCCTTTGTGGTTTTAATGCCAACTTCTGGCCTTAAGTACGTGATTAGTCCTAACGTAAATACGCCATTTTAGCTACATTTCTTGATAATCGTGTGAATGGCCCTCGAAGGCTGTTTTTGTGTCCCTATATGAAATGTTTAGCTGTGATCTAATTTGCGAGTGAGCTAGCATTGGTGTGTACAGCCAGTTGGCTTATATAGCCTGGGTAATTTGTGTAAACAGAAAGCCTGCGTACACACCGGCCCTCCTGAACCAGAATTGCCCACTCCTGGCCTACTACATGCAGTGCATCACCGTACCATGCTTGCTAGTGCCATAGGAGGTTGATGAAGACAGCGCCCTTCTAAGTGCTGATCCTGGATCAGTTTACTTACCTATTCGATGTGGGATCAGTGCTTTGGAAGTCCGAGTTCTCTTTTTGGGCGGGTGTTTTGTGCCTCGCTGACAGGCGTGTGATGAACGTTCTGGTAACGCTGACCATGTGATGAACGCTCTGCACCCCCCCCCCCCCCCCCCCCCCCCGCCCCCGTTTGGTGTTCAGGGGCGGCAGGAGCCAAGGGCAGCTGCAGCGTGGAGGCCGTGGTCAACCTTCTGTCCTACAGCGAGAGGGAGTGGAGGGGCAACACGGCCAAGAGCGCCCTCATCAGGAAGGTGAGTGAAGGCCTCTTACCCCCCGCACAGTTACGCAGTCCGTGGGTTGTGCTTTAAGAGAGTGCAGTGGGAAAGCAGTGCAAATGGCTCCCGATAGTGACAGTGAATTTGAAGGGAACTGGCCTGTGGAGAGCTTGTGTAGTGGATTGATGCCTGTGCTCGGTGACATCACAGCAGAAAACTTGTGTAGTGGACTTGACTGATGCCTGTGCTCTGTGACCTCACAGTGGACAGCTTGTGTAGTGGACTGATGCCTGTGCTCTGTGACATCACAATGGACAGCTTGTGTAGTGGACTGATGCCTGTGCTCTGTGACCTCACAGTGGACAGCTTGTGTAGTGGACTGATGCCTGTGCTCTGTGACATCACAGTGGACAGCTTGTGTAGTGGACTGAGGCCTGTGCTCAGTGACATCACAGTGGAAAGCTTGTGTAGGGGACTGAGCCCGGTGCTCAGTGACCTCACGGCGGCCCGTCTCTCCGTCCCGTGCAGGGGTACCGGGAGGCGGCGCGGAGCTTCTCGGGGCTGCGCAGGGTGCGGGGGGATAATTACTGCGCCCTGAGGGCCACGCTCTTCCAGGTCCTGGCCCAGAGCACCGAGCTCCCCGCCTGGCTCACGGAGGAGGACGTCACCCTGGTAAGAGCGCCTCATCCCGGCCCGGCTGGTGTGTGTGTGTGTGTGTGTGTGTGTGTGTGTGTGTGTGCATGCTCGGGGGCGGGGCCGATTACTCGAGTAATCGAGTACTCGCCCACGGAATCTTAATCGTTTCAAATGAAATGTAATCGAGAAATCGGAAATTTACAAACGTATATTTCCGAGCATCACACTTTTGAAGTTTGAAGTTTGATTTGTGTTCCTACATGTCATGCGCTCTCTTTAAATAGCTTTGGTTTTGAACCGCAGTCACGTGCACTGTCAGAGATGACTTCGCTTAGCGCGTTCGTTTCCCACAGATGGATAGCTGTCGGGTGCTTAGTCACTTTTCCCTGTCCCCGTGGTCTGTGTGCAGTGAAGCCAGAGGAAAATGCTCTGCGACTCCTTCGAGGGGGTCTACTGCTGTAAAAGTGCCTGAGTAATTACGTGGACAAATCAGCTCGTCATCGTGTTGAGAGAATCGTACCCCTAGTGCCCCACCCCTTGTGCGTACCCTGGCAATCATGCATACGTGTGTAGATGTGCATTTGTTGGTGTGTACGGTGTATGTGTTGTACGTGTGTGTGTATTCGTATGTAAGGTAACAGCAGGGGTTTGGCGAGGCTCAAACCCGGGTCTCCAGGGGGAGAGGTAGCTGCACTGACCTCTGTTAGTATATCGAGTGTATGCTATATCACATATGGCATGGGAGACTGCAGGGGTACGTGCGTAAGGGGACTGTGTCGCTGTGTGAACAGCCAATCGCAAAGCGAGCACTGACGCCAGTAATTGTCACTGTTCTCCCATTCGTCCCGCCGTCACAGTGGCCTGAGAAGCTGCTGGCAGAGAAGGAGCTGATTGGGCAGTGGCGGTTTCCCCGGGAGCGAGGGGAGGAGCGGGCACCAGAGGGCGCCATAGAGCAGCTGAAACACTACATGAGGCTCCTCAGGACAAGGGTAAGCTCTCCAACCTTCATACACAGGCATCTCAGTGCAGGACCTCCCCTCATGTTGACACTTTTGCAAATGAGCGCTTTTAAAATGTGAAAATATCTTTCATGATATTCAAGGTACCGTAAGCAACGGTTACATTTAAAGTGTTGAATGCTCTGAAAATGTCCAAGACTAGTTCAGCATATGACTAGAGTTGAGGACAGCTACACACCCATGCCTAGCCATCCTGAAATATCCAATGACACCTGTGGAATTTGAGGGTCATCCTGGAAGTCGTGTAAGATATTGAAAGAAATTAACTTTTTTCCTGAGGAAAGTGGATCAAACTAACGTAGGTGAATCAACAGAATGTATGCTTCAAACTAAGTATGTGTTTGAGTTGTTGTATTTGTGTGTTCGTTAGAGTCATGGTTGTGGTTTTGGAACTACTGGGGCAGAAAGGTTTCGCCCTGGATTTTTAAAAAAATGTTGTGTTGACTTTGTCTTTGAATAAAGGCAAGTGTTTTGTTCACAAACGTAATTCAGGAAGTGTAGCGATCGCCAAAATGACCTTGAGTGAACCTGTGAAAGAGTAAATATGCCGCATTATCTTCCCCTTATTGTGGTCTGGATGCCGCAACGCTGTGTTGCGTATGCGAGACCCGGATTCGAACCCGTGCCCTCTCTCCCCCCGCGCAGTGGGAGGCGGCGGCCCGGGCGGGCAGCGCCGAGCGGCGGCTGGGCGTGTGCGCGGAGGTGTTCCGGGCGGAGGAGGAGGAGGAGGAGGAGTACGCGCTCCTGGAGGCGCTCAAGTTCCTGATGCTGCGCACGGCCTGCCAGCTGCACGCGCGCATGCTGCAGGGCGCCGACGTGCCCGTCTTCTGCTGGCTGCTCTTCGCCCGCGACTCCTCCCCCTGCCCGCGCCTCTTCCTCACCAACCACCTCCGCCACGTGGGCGTCAGCGGCGGCCTGGAGCAGGTGAGCACCTCGCCCGCCAATCATGGCCCCGAACCCCGCCCCCTCTTCCCCTCCTTAATGCTCACACTGCGTTTACAATGGGTGGCCTCAGCAGGGGCCTGGAGCAGGTGAGCCTCAAACCACGCCCCCCTCCCCCCGCCCCTCCTTCCCTCAAACCACGCCCCCTCGCCCCCTCCTTAATGCTCACACTGCGTTTACAATTGGTGGCCTCAGCAGGGGCCTGGAGCAGGTGAGCCTCAACCCCCCCCCCATCCTTCCCTAATGCCCACACCGTGGCATAATTTAACTTACCACACGCCAAACAAAAAAGGGTTGTGTACGTCCTTTTCTTTGTTTAAAAAAAAAAAGTGAACAAAAAAAAAATTGGGACACTTCATCCTCCACTCCTGCAGGTGGAGATGTTCCTCCTGGGCTACGCCCTGCAGCAGACCATCAAGGTGTACCGGCTGTACAAGGCGGACACAGAGGAGTTCGTCACCTACTACCCTGACGACCACGTGAAGGACTGGCCCTGCGTGTGCCTTTTGACCGAGGACGACCGCCATTACAATGTTCCTGTGTCTGAGTCCAAGGAGCTCCACTCTGAGATCCAAGGGACCCCACTCTGAGATCCAAGGGACCCCACTCTGAGACCCACATCAGAACTTCTCAGGATTAGCACAGGTGGAAAGTCCCACCCAGAAACAAGACAAACTGATTGATGGATATCCCCCAGAACGTAAATGTTTTTGGTTTTCACTGAATGTCTTTAGGTGCTGATAACAATGAAAGACAGCAAGAAGAAGCTCATGGAAGCCTTTCACTGTAGCTCATGGAAATTATTACACAAGCTAGGAACTGTTAATTATTAAAAAATTTTATATTGGGGTTTTTTTTAATTATGTGTAATGCAGACTGGAATCCCTATGTGTAAATTGAGTTTATTGCTTCTGATTTCACTCTTATTTAAAACAATTTCAGGGCTAGTTTTTTCAGTATAGTGGTGCTTGTCCTTCCTATTTAAATTTTCTTTTATTTAAATCAAACTTTATAGAGATCAATAGGGTACTGGTGTGAATTCTTTTGAAGAATTATATGCACAAAAAGCATAACATAGAAAAAGAGCAGTCTGTGGAATCCAATGAAATGAGCTTTGACTGGCAGAGCATTCTGAAGGGAACATGCAGGGTTGCCTCGTCCGTCATGGCAACCAGACCCCGCATTAATGGAGGTTCACCCAGGGGGGATGAGTCTTGGTTGCCAGATTGCACATGAGCAGCTAGCTCTCCTGGTTTATCAGAGTGTGTGGTTTGCCAGATTGCACACGAGCAGCTCCCCTGGTTTAGCAGGCCCCTGCAGTCAGGCCTGCTCCAGCTGCGTGAGCCAGCTGCTTGTCCGGCACGACATCTGCGCAGTCGTGCTGCTTGGCTGAGGAGGGAAAAGCAGCAGCGGCTGGCCGTGTGCATCGCAGCCAACACCAGCGAAAAGGGGGGGTCTCCCAGCTTACAAATAGGATCGGTACAAAGAAGATTTTTTGGGGGGTGTTTTTTTTGTAGGACATTTTGAAAAAACACTGCCATGAGTTCAAAGGCATGAAACCTGTGTTGCCTTATAAAGTACTTACCTGTAAGAGGCACTTGTCAGGGCTCTCTCTTTCCTTACTGTTCTTTCTTTCATCACAGTGTAAATCTTTCAGCCAATTGTAATAAATATCCCATAATTCCACAGCGGTGGGGTATAAAACTTCCAGTATGTTCAGAATAAATGTGATCCCCGCCCAAGCTACCGCTGTACAGCTAACAGTATTTCTGTTGGGATAGATTGGTGTACACACTTTATATAATTTATTGTGAAACAATGAGTTTAATTTAAAGGGAAGAAATATGACCTTGAGCAACAGTAAAATCCAGTCAAATCGGTTGACGTTTTCTGTGCTTCCAAAATAAATCTTTTTTTTTTTTTGGCAGATGAACTTTGAGATTCTTTCTTGCTACTCGAGAGCGCTCTCATTGGTGCATGATGGAGTGGGCCCTACAACGTGGCCATCTCACTGGATAAAAAAGGAAGAAACACTAGAAGTGATAAGGTGCTGAACAATGAGATTTTAGAATAATGTCAAATACACTTATTTTAGCACACCAATTTACCAATGAATGTACCTTTGAGGTTAATGAAAGTAGACAACCAGTTACGCCGATAGCCTTGCTTTCGTTGTCCTATTTCACAGTGCATTGCAATCAGGTGCAGAAGGGGTTAAATGGACGTTAGGTAAACCTAGGAATGAACAGGCCGGTTGAACAAAACATAAAGAAATAAAATAAAAATGCCAGTCAAATTTGAACCATTGAATCACCCTTTAATAACTGAAGAATACTTAAACTCTGTCCCTTTGTGTGTTTTTTTTCGTAGACAGGGATAGCAGAAGTCACGTTTCTCGGCCGGGGGGGGTCGAGTTGGCCGTGTTCAGCAGTCATTTCACAATACAAAATTTCCCTTGGCGAGACCGGGTCGCTCGGCAACGGCCCGTTAAAAACGACAGAAGCGAATCGGGACGCCGCCTTCGGATACTTGTGCACGTTAAACTGGCCACTGGGCTCGGCCGCCACGGGATGGGGGGGGGAGCGGGGGGTGGAAGGGGGGTGGAAGGTGGGGGGGGGGGGGTTAGCGACAGATGGACTCGACCATGTGCGTCATGGGGGTACATCCTGAGATCGAAAAAGAGAAATGCCCAGATCCGATGGAACTGAACTGGCGGCAAACGGACCGTTAAAAGTAGTTGAGCAGCCTAACCTGACCGCCACCCGGTTTGCGTCCCCTTCCCTGCCAGTCCGGTGGTACAGTATGTCACCCGTACAAAATAAACTGGTACCGATATTTGTACACCTACGACACAACGTGATAAAAAAATAATTCCTTTAAATGGCACTAGAAGCACCCACCGGCACTCACACGTCATGAAAACAACACTTATCGCTATCCGATAGTCAACTTAAATTAGGAATCTGTAGATATACTGATACTCTTTTTCTCTTAACTGTCTCGCCAACGATATAAAAGCAAAAGCATTTCTTTTCGGAACCGAAAAAAAAAAAGCACGGCTGGTCGACGCGAGCTCTGCGGGTCGTCCGTCGCGAGCTCGGTGTCGTCCTCTCTCTCTCTCACCGTTGTCCTCGGTACATTCAAATGAAAAAAGTCAGCGTTTTCAAAGCAATTAAAAAGTTACTGTAAATTTCCTCTTTTTTTTCCTTTTTTTTTTTTTTTTTAAAGTTCGTGAACGGAAAAGGACGGTAGCAGGATGAAAGGTTATAAAGCGGACAGGAGAAAGTCGTCGATGCGCGACGTCGCTTTGGTACAGATCAGCATCTTCACCGTCCTGCATCGGCAGTAACCGGATGAAAGCTGGAAGACAGTGTCGAGTGTGTATTATATTTATATATGCGTATGTATATTTATGTCATTGAGAGGTCACTTTACAGCACATGACTGCCACGTGCCTACTGCATGCTCACAGGGGACTCTCCATCTCCCGACAGGTGTGTTGACACGACTCCTCTTGACCTTCTTGACAGGGTTTTTTTTTTTCGTTTTTTTCGGAAAGATGAATTGGCGCCACAGCTAACATCACAGGTCACGGGTGGGGTTGGGCGGAGGGGGGCTGGGGGGGAGCGTCGACAAACGGCCGCAAAGGATTTCGAAAAACGTCCCGGTAAGCAAGAGGAGCGGGCTCCCCCCTTATCTCTCTCTCTCTCTCTCTTGCTGTCTCTCGCTCTCTCTCTCCTTCGTCCTGTCCCGAGTCCCTCCTTCATTCGTCCTCTTCCTCCCTCAGCTCGACGATGTCGTTCAGCTGGTTCCCAGACCTCACCTCGTTCATGGGGGCGGAGTCTTCGTGCTCCGCGGCGCCCTCGCCTTCCCCGTCTTTCTTCTTCTTCTGAAACGGCAGAGCAGCGAGGAAGAAGAGGTCACCTTCACGCCCTTCGCCACCGCACAAATAATCCTGTCCTGGCCAGCTCTAACAGTTCTCATGGGGGGCGGGGCTTAACGAGGAGTTTACACTCCTCCTGGTAAATGGTAAATGGACTGAACTTATATAGCGCTTTTATCCAAAGCGCTTTACAATTGATGCCTCTCATTCACCAGAGAAGTTAGGGGTTAGGTGTCTTGCTCAAAGACACTTCTACACGCCCAGGGTGGGGTTTGAACCGGCAACCCTCCGACTGCCAGACAATCGCTCTTACCTCCTGAGCTATGTCGCCCCCTCTTAAAGGAATCAGTCAGCTGAGGTGAGAACTAGAGGTTTAAATGGGTCAGTTACTAATTATTAAGCGGGTATAGTGAAACCCTGAGGGTGATTTGAGACCTTGCTTTGGATGGAATGGTGACATCGGCTTAATCCTTCTGTACAGAAGTGCGTGTCACACAACGCTCTGCTGGGGAACCGTACCTGTGCTCGAACAGGAGCCACCTTCTACAGGTGAGCATAAGCGCTCCTGGGATCCCGCGACTATCTTCCACAGCCCACGCCACACGGTGCTACAGGAGAGCTGGCACTGCCAGGTGCCTGGTGTGCAGTGAGGGAACACTTATGTAGGAGTACCCACAGAAAACCCCAGCCCGGAGGAACAAAGCCACTCGTTTGTCCTTAATTATTTTTAGATGGTTTCAAAGGATGTGGCCGCCAACCAGGGAAGGGTACAATTTCCCTCTCATAAGGGTGCACTCTACTCAAGGGTGCCACTGAACTCAACTAAGCAAATGTCAAATTTCCAGGATAAGGTACTTTTAGATAAGGCTTTTAACAGAGCGATCTAATCCTGCTTAGTTCTATCCGGTGGGTTTCCCTCCTACCTGCTGACATTTCAGGAGGCCCTTACCTGGACTGCTTTCCCCAAACAACCAAATCTGCCAAGCAGATACACCTGAGCTGCCTTTTTTTTTTTTTAACCCTTTAAGGTGTGAGGTCACAAATACAGTATGTGACTAGAATGTTCTTACCTGAACATTCTAATGCTGAGGTAACAAGCACTACTGGTAACTGAAAGCAGTGGAGTTCTAGAACGCTGACTTGTTGGGGAAAAAACAGTCCAAAAAAACCTACTCTTCAAAGGGTTAAATACTCAAAAATAGCACTGACCCTTTTTGACAGCTATAAATATCAACTGGGGTAAACTTCTGACCGATTTTCCACTGACTGAACCAAATTTCTGTTCTGCCCATTTGCTGTTGAAAATGAGTCTCTTGTGTTGCTTGTGTTACTGCAGATGCTTCAAGCAGCACTTCAGAGGAAAAATATACATCACAGGATTATTGTTTTTTGGTTCCAACAGTACTGGAGTATTCCATTCAACAGTAAACAGTATTGGGGCTTCTTGGTGGCAAGTCCTGCTAATATACTAGGTTCCAACGTACAGATACATCCCAAAATCCCACACTGGATCATACACATGGAGCGCTGAGGCACAACGGTCTGGCATTTTTTTAGTCTGGCACTGTGGCCTGCCCATAACACCCCCCTCCCCCCCCCCCCCCCGCTCGTCTCCCATAAACAGTATACATCAGTCAACTGGGCAGGCTCTGGGGAGTGTGTTGACGTTCACAGACGGTCAGTCTTTTCACACTATTCAAGAGGTCAGTTCCAATGACAACATGCAAACAATTCTGAGGCACATTTAACGTGACAACTAACTAATTTCCAGAAAAGTCCAAATACATTTACGTAGACACGCACACTCCGCACACATGAAGGAGTATTTGGAGGACGGAGTGTAGCACAGTGGGTAAGGAACTGGGCTTGTAACCGAAAGGTCACAGGTTCGATTCCCAGGTAAGGACACTGCCGTTGTACCCTTGAGCAAGGTACTTAACCTGCATTGCTTCAGTATATAACCAGCTGTACAAATGGATACAATGTAAAATGCTATGAAAAAGTTGTGTAAGTCGCTCAGGATAAGAGCGTCTGCTAAATGCCTGTAATGTAATGTAATTTGTATTCTACACTTAACAGACACCGCTGTAAGCCGACCCATCCGCTGGTGTGGTTCCTTGTTTGTGTGTAAGTACCAATGGTAAACATTCCTCCATCTCCGGTACTTTTTTGGTAATTCCCCCCCCCCCCTCGTGTTTGTCCAACATATCTCTCTTCCTTCAAGCTGCACAGAATGGCTTCGGCCAGACCTTCAACTCTTACCGCTGTCACTTTCAGGCGTTTCGTTTGCGGAACAGGTTTCCCTGTTTGCTCGCAAACAGGATTAAGCAGCCTTGGAGGTTTTTCTTCAAAGCTCTCCAGGAAATGATACGACCGATGTTGCCGTTATCTTGCTATGCAGCCGTAACGGCTATCTTACAGATCTGCCTCCGTTGTCTCGTTTAAAATGAAGAGCACGCTTGATGGTAGTTACCATTCCTTCCGCTTTGTAACTAAGTAACTCACGGTCCCCGGTAACCACCGCTGTTTCTGGTCTTTGGGGTGCAGCTTGAGTGCTCAAACCGTTATGCTTGTGTGTTTTTTTGCATTGGAAAAATGTGTGTAGTTATGTATAGTTAGGAAAAACTCCCCGGCTTGAGTAACCTAATTTTTTAAAGACTCCAAATGTTTCCGATAGCAATAAAATCCTCTCCCCTGAATTGTTACCCTACTTCATTTTTTAATTAAACTATAATTGCTAAAAACATGGCTGGTTACACACTATAGAAAACATTGTGTTGTTTAAATAATATTCATTATAGCAGTTCTGACGATACCTAGAAACCCCATATGACAAACAATGTATAAAATTTTCACTTTTTTATGCGTGAATATACTTTTACGCTATTTTACAAAGACCTGTGTAATTAACTATTTGAGTGCTGTGCTTGTTTGAGCATACAGTACAGGGTCACAAATCTTACTTCAAAATGGATGCTCTGAATGGTCATTGAGTGAGTAGTCAGTTTTCATCCATTCTTTTTGTGGTAGAGAATTTTTGTCATTCAATGTGGGTGTTTTCACCCCCTCCCCCTTTCCCCCATCCCCCCCACCGCCCCACCGAAAATCCTGAGGCGTATGACCAACCTTTCCGAAGAGCACGTACCTGTTTTCGATAGACGTAGCAAGCTGCTATTGCCACCATGGTGGACTCTCCCAGGAAACCGGCCAGCAGAGATCCCACGCCAAGCGTAGCCCCGTGCACCCTGGGACACAAACCGGGGAAGATCTCAACCGACACGGCAAAGTCCAGGACCCCGCGTGACCTTTCACTCTGCCTCACGGTACGTGCTAAAGCAGGGCAGCCCAACCCTGTTCCAGGAGATATACCATCCTGTAGGTTTTCACTTCAACCCTATTTTGGCACTCCTGATTCTACTAATTAGCACCTCAATGAGATCTCTGGCTATTGAATGAGGTGTGATTCGTTAGGGGTGGAGTGAAAACCTACAGGACTGTTGACCTCCAGGAACAGGGTTTGGGCAGCCCCCCGTTAAACAGTTCTCGTTTGAGATTGATATGTAACACTGTATGGGAAAAGACATACAACTGGCTAGCATGGGAGTGAGTGAGGTTTTTCACACAACACAGGTGAATTGTTTGCAAATGAAAGCTTTCTATGTCAACCCATTCCTTCATTAAGATTTGAGACACAACATACATACGTAACAATAGGTAGGTAGTGTACACGCATAGTTCAGCAGCTTTGCCAAAACACACATTTTCTTCAGATAAATATAAGCATTTCCATAACAGTGTAGATTTTTTGTTGCAAAGTTCCTGCTTATGTATCACGGTAATTGCACCAATATAGGACATTAATACCCTACCAATGTGGTTCTGAGATTCAGTTTTAAGTGTGCTTTGGGCTCTGTGCCACTGAATTCAGATACAGAACGTTACTGAAAGAACGTAGCCAAGTAGCACATTCTGACTTCATCAGCTTCCCTGTGAACAGCGTTTCATTCGTGCCAAGCTAACGCCCACGTATCTCTTACATTAAGCACATGAATAATTGAAGCGGCCCAATGAATAATTCAGTCTGAAGTCATTTGACAACACGGCTGACATTTACTTGCAAGCTTGAGAAAGGCTGGGGGAAATGCGGTGAGGCACATCTATGCCTTTCATCTCGGTTATAGGACTGCGTGTGTATTTGTATAACCGCACGGTAAATAAGCTTCTTAGAAAAACTGCGTTTAACACTGAGAGACAATTCTTACACCTCTGTAAAATTTGGGGATTTTTTTGAAGGCTAAAAATAAATCTCAGGGTATCCACTATCAATGTAGGCTTCCACAAAGAGATCCTGGTTCATCAGAATTGTGGCCACTCTCGATTTTGCGCTGAAACAACGGAATCAGAGATGCAGCACCTCACCGTTTGCATGTTATGTCACTACATATGCTGTGGCTTTGATGCGTGACACGTTAGTCTGTACTGTCACTGCAAGGTTGTTATGCATGACATGTCTTAATATTTTTAACAAAGTGGCCTTCAGAAGTTGAAGTTCCCCCTATTGACTACCGCAGGTGTGTTACCTGTAAATTGTGGCCCTCTTAAATTAAATACAGACACACCAGTTCAAGCTAGTTCTTGAATTGAGTATGATTAAAATGATACTGTATAAAGATAATATTTATCAAAAAACTAAAGAAGACAGTAGTTTTATCAGTGTGGGGGATTTCATATTTCCTCTTTCCCTGTTCCCATGCTGTTTTTTTTTTTTTTGCCAAAATGAGTCCAGTCTATATAATTTCGTATTAGTGACTCTCCAGCCACTAATGACAATTATTTTAATGCCAAATAAAGAGTGTGGCAGCTGACATGGAACTTTATTTTTAGCCCCGTTCAAAATTTCTGCAGGCTGGATTATTTCCCCGGCAAGAGCCTACTTCCTCCGTAGGAGGAAGAGCACTTCCTTGCTAGTTTTTGTAGGCGGACTACGATTGGCCGATTGACACAGAACAACCACCAACTGTGACCCTCTCCCATGGGAACACTATGGCCAATTTTCCCCCACTCTGCATAGCTGCCAGCCACATTACTTTTTTTTTTTTTGGCAGACGCTTTCATCCAAAGCGACGTACAAAAAGTGCATTTCATGGTCATGGACAACTACGAAACACAGGTTCAATAAGATACAACACTCATTTTGTACAGCTATTTCTAGCCAAGAACACGGTTTAGTTCACACAGTGAACACTATTCTGACCTAACCTCTGCAAAGCCAGCTAGGCAGAAGAATAAGCTTCAGCATTAGGACAAATACGAATTACCAAAAAGTGCTGGGAATGCCACATCCAGCACTGGCACAGTCCGGATTTATTATCCAAAACGTGAGGCCCATCCACACACTAGAACAACACCTTGGCAGGATTGAGTTGCTTAGCAACCCCCCGAGCCCAATTTTTTTTTTTAAGACAAAAATTTTTTTTTTCGTTTTTAATTATTCTCTCCACCAAGTCGCCATGCGGATAAACATGTTGTGGAGAAAACGGAAGAGACCGCAGAGAGGTGAACTAACAGCTGCTCCCGTTACTGTGACAAGCCTTAGGGCTGTAAGTCACGGCCGGGGCCTCTCTCTCTGTGAGAGCAGGCTACGAGAAGAATGCGGCCATGGGGCCAGTGGTCAGAGGGCAGTGACGCAGCCAGAAATTTATTTTCGGGAAGGTCAGCTGAGCTTCTCTTAAAACGCGAAGGCGCTTTCAAAGGGACGGACTGTCTGCCGGGGTGAGGGGGTTCAGAGGGACCAGGGGCTGTTAGTCGAAGGGGTGCTATTGAGGAATGCAGGCGCGCCCTTGCACCCCCGTCCTTTTCTGTTTTCTGTCTCAGATTTCTTTGGCTCTCATTTTCCCAAATAGCCAGTGAATATCCTTGGACTTTGGGAATTTTAATCCTTAGCTATGCAGTCAGTGACAGTGCTGTGTGGCTGAGAGTTTTGTAATGCCTGGCTATGAATGCAAACGGTAATAGCCAGCACCGCTACTGGAAGGCGGCACCTCGTACTCCAGGAGAAATTAAGCTGGCCTTGATGCCATCCCATGTAATTTGACAGAACAGTGAGATTAATGTGCCTTCACAGACATATTAAATTGACCTGGGGCGTATACCTCATTCGGGATCAGGTTATTTAAAAAGTACACTGATCTGCGATGCATTTCGGAATTAGTTTCGAGAGCAGATGTTCCGCCCCTGCTCGTCGAACGAGGTCAGCGATCAGAAAATTAATAGCAAACGAAACCCGAACGACTCGAAATTAAGACCGCCGAATTTCGGCCCGACCGGGAAAAAAAAAGGGGGGACGTTTCGTGGAGGCACGGCGTACCCCATGTACGGCAGCACGATGAGGCTGGTGATGAGGACGATGATGCGCAGCACGGAGCTGGGGGCCAGGACGAAGGTCTTCTTCAGCGTCATCAGCCATCCTGTCAGGTGAGCCCGGATGGTCACTATAGAGACGCAAGAACAAGGGGGGGGGGGATGCTCATTAGGGAAGTCATGCCAGAAACATTTTTCACATAAAAAAGCCAAGTTGCTCACACATGCAAAACACAGCATCTGCACATCTACGTCACCCACTTAATAAAATCAGTCTGCGTATCTCGTTAGTGATATCAAAATCCAAATTACCACGGCAAGAAAACACCTTTCCAACAGAAAAAAGCCAAGTTGCTCACACACGCAAAACACATCATTCGTACACTCGATATCAAGCCGTAAAATCAGACCGTCTACCTCATTAATGATATCAAAATGCCGAAGTACCCAAGACACAGCGACTAATATGTCTCACAAAGGGTTAAGAAGCCCTATCCCAAAGCAATGCCAGCCCATGTTCCCTGCATTGTCTGTGTGCAACACGAGCCAGCTTTCTATGTGACATCCCAATAACCTCCACTCCTGGAATTCACCTTTAGGAAATGTTGCGCAACATTTTTCGGGGATTACAAAGGGATCATGCTGTCAGCACACCATGTTGCCCGACATGAAACGCTCATCGATAATTAAAGAGGAATCATTGTACCTTTGGAAGGCAACCCCACGAATAACATTAATATTTCTTTCTCCATGCTCTTCCTGTTTATTTCCACCCCAAACTTATTTCAGAGATAAAGATGTAAGATTATTTTCACACTGATGCTATGATGAGTTCTAACATCTTAAATTTGTTTCCTTTTCCAACAGAAATCAGCACATCAGACCCATAATATAATAAAATGATAGAAGAATTAAAAATCTTGAGAAAAACATTTTTGGGCCACATCTCTGAAAAAGATTATCTGAGCCTGAGACTGTCTCATGAAACGTGGTGATAAAGATTCAGCTAATCCTGATCATGTGCTGTTTATAAAGGTCTACTCAGTGAGGAAGTACTGGTCAGGCAAAGCAATGCTGGAAGGTAGTCAGGCACCAGCAGGGACAGAGAGAGCTCCACAGGGGAGAGGGAGAGCTCCAGCAGGGACAGAGAGAGCTCCAGCACAGGCAGAGAGAGCTCTAGGGGGGACAGAGAGAGCTCCAGGGGGACAGAGAGAGATCCAGGAGGGACAGAGAGAGCTCCAGGAGGGACAGAGAGAGATCCAGGAGGGACAGAGAGAGCTCCAGGAGGGACAGAGGGAGAGTTCCAGGGGGGACAGAGAGAGATCCAGGGGGACAGAGAGAGCCTAAGCAGGGACAGAGAGAGCTCCAGGAGGGACAGAGAGAGCCCCAGCAGGCCCTACATGAGGACACTCCTTTAGACTTGTCAGTGTGCTGCTTTTCAGCCCTGAGTGGCTTCAGTTGACCGAGGCTGAAAAGTGATCCATCCTTATTTGCCCTGCTGGGCCGTGACACAAGGGGGAAAACATTTGTGTCTGTGACAGATGTGTACTCAGGCAAACAGAGGGAGCCATTTTCCTCATGCAGCTGGGACAAGGCCCAGTGGACCTTTCCGGAATCCCTGGCAAGGCTGAACCTGCGAGGGAGCGAGGGACGGAGGAAGGGAGGGAGGGAGGAAAGGAGTGATGGAGGGAGGGAGGGATGGAGGGAGGAAGAGAGGGATGGCAGGATCGCGCAGAGGCCAAGCTCTCCGACACCCTACCTGGCAGGGGGAAGAAGGAGAAGATGCGCAGGGGGGCCACGCAGAGTTCGGCGAAGGCGTGGTCCACCCCGATGATGTCCACCAGGATCTTCTCAGAGATGTGAGGGGTCCAGAACACCACGAAACACAGCTGGGAGGAAAAAGAGAGGTGGCAGACATGGACTCACTCAACAGAGGCTTCATGCTCGTTCTCTTACCGTGTTACCCAGGGGCGAGACGCTTGTTTACTGTTATGGATTTTGAGAGTATCTGGTCCTCAGTCTTCTTCAAACTTCTGTGTGTGTTGTCAACAGTATAAAATGTATGGAAACAAGGGCTACTGAAAATCCTATATTGTCATAAACATGTTAAGGGCTAAAGGTTATCTTTTCTTTTTTTTTCTTTTAGTGTCACACAAACAGGACAAACCCAGTGACAACAAAGGTGGACCATGGTTAAACTAGAAACACAGTTAGCAAAACCCCAAGTCAGAGGCTGGGTGTTGAACTAACTTAAGGACTTAACACGTTTTCCTGATGAAAGAGTCGCGTGAGAACATTTCTGCAATCCGGTGAGGTATGCGACGGAGCGATGCTCAATAAGGAGAGGGTACTGAAAAGTACATCAATGCCCCCTGGAAACGAGTGAAAAACAAGGATACTGACAAGCTGAGTCACTGTCCTCTCTGAAGAATTACACCTCTCCTTCCCAGCCAGACAGATGTTTCTGCAACCTGTTCAGCGAAGTTTTTTTTTGTGATAAATATCATGATTCATGTCAAAATGTATTAACATTCAGACCACAAGAGTAATGAAAGAGAAGACTTTTTACAAGACCACTAAATGACCAGACACAGCGCCAAAAATAATCCCAGAGTACCAGGTGCTAAACTCTGAGATTTACTGATTTTGGTTTTTTTTTTAATAATAATGGTATTGCGGAAAATTTGACAATTAAAATGGTGAAATTGCCAGGATTAACTGCATCTATGAAGTCAGTCCCATTAGACTCTGCTTTTACAATGACAACTTAGACCTGGGGCCTGAGAATTGGACCTGTGGGGCCCTCTATGTGTTACTTCAAACTGGATGAATTGGTTCTCTGCACCTAATTAGCACCTTCATTATTAATATTTAGTTTAGCAGGATTTCATTAGTAGTTTTTAGGTAATATTATGAAAAACCAGTGACAGTAATAGAACATTATGTGAAATTCAATTTAGAAATGTACGAAACCGTCTGTTCCCGGTGTTCCTGCAGATCTTGCATAAAGATCATCTCAGTGAGAGTGATTTAGTCAGCAAGTTTTTTCTTCTGGCTTAAAGCACAAGGGAGCCTGGCTTCCCACGCAAGGCCAAGAGAGAATCCGTTTGCATTCGAACACAGCATAAAATAGTCCAGTTTTAATTCAACTCTTACAGAGTACATATGAGTGCAATAGGGACCATTTTGTTCTCTGTAAGACTGGGATTTGACACTGAATATTTTACTGTGCAACCAACCAGGCTTGCATCAATCATTACATAACGGCAACCAAATAGAGGGTTACTAATCGACAGCTCGGTCTCGCCTTTCCTTCCCTCTTTCTGTACTGCACACCTCCGGAGAGAGAGAGAGAGAGAGAGAGAGAGAGAGAGAGAGAGCCCTGCCTCTCCCCCGCAAATCATCAGCCGAATCTCTAACCGAGCCGGGACTGCGCGCGGCTCCGTGAGGTCAGACTCCGCCCGGCCACGCCCGGCCACGCCCGGCCACGCCCGGCCACGCCCGAGCCCGTTAAGCACCGCGGTGCACACCACAGCCTGCCGGCTCCAGAGGAATCCTGGGGGGGATTTCCGAGCCTGGCACGGGACGCGCGTACGATGCCGGGGGTACAGCCGGGGTGGGCGGCCTTCCTGTGCCCGCATCCCGATTCCCCACTCCGCGTCCGGCACGCGGCCTGGGCGCCACCTCCGTTACAGGAGGCAGAACCCAGCATCCCAGCCCCGGTGTGCCAGATTGCCTCAGAGCCGAATACATTAACCAGGGTCACGTTCTTTTTATTTGTTTCTTTCCAGGGATTCTTTCCCAGTTAATTTCCCTTGTCGAATTTTCTCCGGGGGCAACAGCACAGGAGAAACGAGCATCTCTAGGAAACTCTCCTCAAATGACTTTTGCGTTTCCCTTTCTGTTCATACAGAAACAAACAACTACCCACTACCTGACTCATGTGAATAGTTATACACAATATGAATTTAAAGTCGGCAACATGCTTTATTGGTGAATGAAAGTTAAAGTAAACCAGACCTTTTTTGTGCATTTGGAAACAAGAGTTTTTTTAGAATACCAGGTAATGTGCAGCACATGGAATTATGAGTTGTAACACAGAATATAACACTGTTTTTTAGTACCCTGGGCTTAATCACACCCCAGCTAACACAAAATATTCTAACAATGTCACTGGAAATGTTTTGTGAAAGTTATAGCATTGCCACTACATCAACAGCAACATTGTGAGAGCGTTCTGTGTTATCTGGGACTCTCATTCAAACTCAAAATGGCGACGCACGAAGAAGCCCTGAGAACAAGCGCGTGCTAGCCACTGCTTCTCTTCACTCCGTGGTACGTCAGCTGTGCAGCCATTGGTCGGAAGAATACGCTTTATATCCAGCTGGTGCTAGCAGACCACACCCACCCAACTGGCCAGAGAGAATGGAGAACGCTGTCAATCAGCCAGCCGAAACCCTCCCTCCCACCTCTGGGTGGCGCTAAAGCCAGCAGTAACCGTCCTGAATGACTGAAGCAAAGCTTCGCGAATAAAGCATTTGCTGCATCCAGAGCAGGATGTTCCTTCACACACAACAAAGCAATTACTGCGAATCACAGGAACAGTGAGTTCTGTTAGTCATTCCCCATTGAAGTCCCAGAATGCTCCTCGGAAATATGACTTAAATGGCAGATTTAATAGACCCCCCATCTATTTGAACCGAAGAGCCGCCTATCTCAACCGCTATTCTGTAATGCCCAGAGGCCAGTGATTTTGCGGCCATTGTATTCGCGGGCGCCGTGGTGAACGGAATGAATGGGCCGATACAGCAGTAACAGAGGTTAATTCAGTAGCTGTGCCGGGGCGGTACAGCTGCTGTTCTTCAGGCTTCCTGCGATTCTGTAGCACGTTAGCATTAGCGCTCCACGATGCCTGGAATAGTACAGAAGCAACGCATGCAAAGCCAACTGTTCGCTACCATGGAAATGGTGGGATTCTAAAAGCTTACAGGCCGTATAATTAACAACAGGAATTCATTTTTCATGGTTGACTTTGTAGGCATTGCATAAGACAACATTATAAAGCAGCTAAGAGGCACAACTGTTCTTTTGCTCGTTTGTTTTTGTTCTTTCACATTCCGTTTCATTCAATGTTTTTTTTTTTTTTCTTCTTTTGTGTGTTTTGTCTGCTTTCTTCATCGTGCGCCCGCATGGTTCTTTAGCCGATACCTCATAAAGAATTCTGGCATGCTGTTACCGCGGCTGGCCTCGAAGTCGTGCCCCGGCGCAGACGTGGCACCGGCCGTGCCCGCGAGCGCTCAAACCGCCAGGCTGGGCTTGCCGCAGCCTCGCGCTTGGCAGAGCCCCCCCTCTCTTGTTCACGGGCCGCGAACACCGCGCAAACATCTGGTACCGCGCAAACATCTGCACCGTCAAACGCGCTCCCTGTTTTGCACTGGGGTCCGGGGAACCACCCCGGGGCGGTCTGGATCCCGCTCCAGACCGGAACACCGAAACCGCCTTTGTGCTTTTCTTTTCTGTGGTGGCGGTTTTTCCGCATGCTGTGTCTTGGTTCGACTGTAAAGAGAAAAAAACTTGTTTTGGGAACAGGGTGAGCGTCCCGTCCCGTGGGTGGGCTGGCCTGACGGACAGGCTGGGACCTGTCGGGCCGCTCGGCGAAAAACAGCGGGGGAATGTGCAAAACCTCCCCTGCTGATTCCTGTGATGCTACATTTCAGACCTGCTAGTACTCCAAAGAAAACCTGGGTGCAGCTGTCTGCTGTCAGTGTTACTCAGAAAGGCTACTCCTATGAGAAATACTACCATAAAAAAGATAATTGTCCATAAATAATGAACAATATTCAGACAAAGCATATAAGTGCCAAGCACCGGACTACAAGTTCCAGTAACAGGAGATGAATGGGGAACACTGTGTACATATGCACAATCTGCATGAACAGTATCTATGACAGGTTCACCGTTTCTTTGTTTTTAAATTTGATGTATGATGTGAGGTGAAGCCTTTCCTCTCCTGGGTAGGCGTCATGTTATTCTACAGTATTCTGTTCCATTCTAAACGTATAAAACCAATCTGATGAAATGTTCTTTCAATAAATATCTTGTAAAATGCAAGTTTGCATAATGTGGATGAATAAAGCTGAGTGAAGGGTAGATTGTCCATTGACTGTTAGCTGCTACTCATGAGGCACTTGTCAAAAGCAGAACAGACAGTGTATGGAAACAGCCAATACGGTATAGCTCGCAAATTGTGGCTCTAATGAATACCTGTCAGGAACAGAACGGCTAGCGAATGCTATAGGTAGCAATCGTGCGATGCAGGTAGAACACTGTTAGAAAGAGCCCTCCTTTACCAACGTTATCTGTTGGGCATGATCTCCGCCCATTTCACTGGACAGCATCCGATTGGCTCATCGTAGTTTAGATCAGACATCACCTGCACTGTTACTGAAGCAGAGAGGCAAACAGCTCGACAGACAATAGCTTAACAATGAGTTTCCGCATACCAATTTTTTTGTAGTTGATTTTAATCATAATAGGGAGAAAATGACTAGATGAAATCTCAATAATAATAGTTCAGATCACCGGTGCTCTCTGTGGCTTAAGGGATACAGCATTTTTTGTTTGGCTTGTTTTAGTTCAACCCTTCAAGCTATGGTACTTAATTGTAACTGCTCGCTTCAGTAATGCTGTATGCAGTGCCACTTTGACTTTGCTACAGATGACTCTATAATGTTAGACTCCTGTATTCGCTGAGCATTATTATATGGACCACTCCATCGGTTGCTCTGCGTAAGTGTCCACTACAAGAACGTAAAGGAAGTGCACATCAAATGTTGATCAAAAAAAAACAGAGAACAGGGGAACCACCAGAAAGGAGGCGCGTGCCTAATTTTCCAGTCCTTCACCCTTTAGGCTGCCCTGACAGGGTCGGACACATCCGGCTCTCTCATGCTAATTTAAACGGCTGAGCTGAGCTAAGCTGTCCGCACCGTTGTGACCAGGGGCAGCAGAAGGCTTTTAGAGCCGGACAAACAAACAGTAAATATTTGCTCTGGGTATGAATCCCTCCCTGGCTGGCGGTAGGTCCCCTCCCTGCCTTTGTGAGATGTATGTTTAGTTGTGTTTGCCAGGCGATGGCTATTCGCTCCCCCCCCCCCCCCCCCGGGGCGGCAGTGTAGTATAATGGGTAAGGAGTTGGTCTTGTGACCTAAAGGTCACAGGTCGAGTCCCCGCTAGGACAATCCATTGCACCCCTGATCAAGGTACCTCCCCTGCTCTGCCTCAGTATATATCCAGCTGTATAAATGGATGCAATGTATATGCTATGTAGAAAATTTTTTTTGTGTAAGTCACTCCCGATAAGAGCGTCTGCCAAATGCCTGTAATGTAAAGTCATTCCTTTAAGCCCCTCCCTCAACCTCAACTCGCACGAGGCCATCGAGAGATACGTCCTGGTGATCATCAAACGCCAGTCAACGACGTTGGCCCGCTGGCCTGAACTAAGGAGGGAATCAACGGCTATTTTAGCTCCGCCCAGCCAGATGAGAGGAGGTCCTTATGACCGTGAGCACAAGAGGCTCGTCCTTCACTTCCTTCAACCCTTATCACTTCCTGCCTGGGCAGCAATGGAATGGCATTCACCCCTTACCCCGGGTCTGTACAGGAAGATAACAGAATAATGAAAGTGGTAAAGGGCCTATCTCCTATTTTTCCCTCAAAATAAGCTTCATTTTTGCCAAGGCAGATTTATAAATGTTTATGATTATGCATACAAATGTATTTTAAAATGTTTCCCCCTCACGTCAGAAGTACTGAGGCGCACCTGAATGTTTTTCTGAGATATCATTAAGCCCTTTTGGTAAACAAATGTTTGTCAACATACCCGGGAGTTTATTTATTATTCATGACATTTTAAATCACTTGCCCAAGGCTCATTTAGCCCAAAGCCGCACCACCAACTGAATCTTTCCTCTCGCCCAGCTGAAATACCTCAGTGCACAACCGTCTACACAAAATTCTGGAAGCAGCCAAATGAACTGAAATTCATGAAAATCATGAAGAATCATGGCTGGGAATCAGGCAATTCCTGAGATGAAAAACGAGGCCTTAATCTTCACTAAAAGGGTGCCGTACTGCATGGATTTCATCTCTCAGCCGTCTTGGGACTGATGGAATCTGAGTATCTGACCAAACGCGGCTGTGATAACGACTCGTGTGCCAGCCAAGACCGACAGTCTGTGAGCACAGAATATTTCCGCCAGGCCGTTCCACGCGACGGTGACTCAACACGGCCAGCTGCCGGTGACTCAGGACCCGGTGCCCCGCTGCCTCTCCGACCGTGACTCACCAGTCTGCTTAGGTCTGCTCACAGTTCACCGATTTTAACTTTCGCACAGGAAACATTTCCACTGTTTTTTTTTTTTTTTTTAAACAGCGATTTTGCTTGAGGCTGCATGTGAGCTTGTGCATGCATGCAGGTCAAACATTCACCTAAGGCTGTCAATTGATCTGTTACAGAAGATAATGTAATGTACATGTAAAGTCCTAACCTTTCAGTAATAAAGATAAATGCATCCATTTTTTTATTTTTATGTAGGTTCTATTTGACCGGGAAAGACCCATTGAGTTAAACAGACTGTTTTATAAGGACGATCAGGCCAAGTCAGCACAATTAAATCATGTTCATTACAAAGAAAAAGTACGGAAATAACAAGCAACAAGCATGCCTATTAAACGAATATATGCTTATTAAAATAAACACATATACATTGCTCTTCACACATACATATATACATGCATTTTTCCAGTGGACGTGGACATCTTGCTAGAGCGTAGCGCAGCAAAACCGCGTTAGAAAATGAAGGCGACGCCAGCTTACCGTGATGGAGAGGGCCAGACAGACAAACGTGAACTTCTTGATGTGCGTCTTGGTTACCGTGGTGCCGCTGTTCACCAGCTTATTACTGGGGTTGTTCTGCTACCAGAGAGAGAGAAAAAATAAAAAAACAGAAAACAACATTGTTGGTGGGGAGGACAAATCGCAAAAAAGATTCACACTCGCAAGCTTTTTGGTAAAGATTAGGCTAAATATAAACTTAAGGATACTTCCCTCTTTGGTAACTCAACTCAAGAGTCATGTTTAGTGAAAACAGACCCTTAAAATGTAACTAATATTTAATAGCTCATGAGCTTAGCATATAATTGCGTAATAAATATGTCACAGTCATGATGCATACATTTGGTATTTTCACAAGAAGGCGTGGTCACTGTCTTGAGAATATCCTCAAACTGTATTTGTATTGCATTCAGTTTTATTCTCCATGTTGTATGATGCATAAAGCGGCTTATTTTAAAGTGTTATAGTGCTACACTTTGGTTTACTTTGCTTATCCAGAAGAGGGAAGCTGTGACTTTATACCTGCTAAAACCGACAGTGCGGGGATTATGTTTGACTCATCACCGCCACCGCCATGAATCAAGACCCCGTGAACTACAAGTTTTCCGTTGGTGCCCGTCAGGCTGCCCCCCACCCCCCCCCCACCCCCGCACCCCCCCTCGCCAGTAATTACAGCTAAGTAATAAAAAAGTCATACTTCCTTTATATAATCCACAAAACTGCCCGGCAACAAGGCTGCCCATTAGCGAGGAGGCCTACAGTGAACGCTCCCGTCTTTTAGCCTGGCATGGAAGTGGAAATTTCCACGCTGCGATGAGCACTGGAAAGAGCCTTAAAAGGAACCGCGATGTGAGGACATGCGTTTGCAGGGCTGACCACCGGTGAACTACGCTCGATATGATCGCTAATTAAACAAAAAAAAACTGAAAAGTACTGTGATTTTTGTGTTTGTGCTGTATGTGTAACATGCAGTCCAGCTGACCTCAGACCGGTGAAATACAATTTCAGTACAATATCTTTCAGTTGTGCTACAAATCAGTTGTGCTTTTTCAACCAAATACAACCTCATAATTAAACTACTTAACTGAACACACAGCTCTTTTGTGTGAACATTTTTTGGTTGAACCTCTGGGTGGCTCAGTCGGTTAAAGCACCAATTTAGCATCTAAGTGCTCTCTAGTGACCACCCACTGGTCGATCGGGCAACAGTAAATCCACCTATTCACCTGCGCTATGAAGCGTCTTGCTCCAGTTCGTCTCTGTGAGCCTGGCTTGCCTAGCTGTGGTGCGCTAAGAAGTGGTGCAGTGCAGAAAGTGCTTCAGAGGAGAGAACATGCCTTCATGCAGTCTCCCAAATCGATAGCAGAGATTCTAGCACGGAAAGTCATCTTTTTTTTTTTTTTCCTTTTTAGACATTTAATTCATCCTCCTTATCTTTCAGTTCGAGCAAAGTTTATCAGGCTAAATAGCCCAGTGAGTGACATCACAGTTTCATAACACGGTCACTCATTGACCGAACGTTATTTAGCAACCGAGCTGTCTGGCTTTCTGAGATGTTTCCAACGCTGGCGGCTGCCCAGCTCTACGGGAAAGCACTGATCTCTGAGCATAAATCAGCGTCTTCCAATCACGGCGTTTAATAATGGCGGTGGGGTTGAGCTATAAACATTATGGGTTGTCATGGTGTCATGGTGCAAGAGTAATCTCGGAAATCTTTCTTTTTTTTTGTGTCATCGTAGCGATGCATTATACACGAACAATTTGCTGTGCTGGCATAAAACACTTCATTCCAAGTAAGCCTGGTGACAGCGGTTTGCAATATGCACAGTACAAAGTTCTCAAGGTAAAACTTTAGCAAACATTTTGTAAGTGTTCACTTAAGAGCTGTGTTATAAGATAAATGCTGAAATTGGACATTTCAGAACAGTCAGAGTCAGTGATTTCAATCTATATTTAATCATATTGTAACATTGTTCGCTGAAAACAAAGATAAAACATACGGACGGGAGAGTTTACAGTATGCACATATAGCATGCTACTGTATTGTGATACGCATGCTATATCTAGCATGCTACTGTATTGAGAACACAAGTACCAAACTCCCCTACAATTTGTACAAAAGTAAAGCAAACTGTTCTCATTGTAAAACGCTCCACAGAAACAGGCTAAGGAAATGGACAGAGAAGCCACATGCACAGAGACATCCTGTCTGCACATCCGGCAGTTAGCTAAGGCTTACTGAAGCTTGACTTTGCTCTATTCCCGTTCACTGCCACTTTCCACCTGAACTGAACTGAACATTGGTCCCGTGGCCATGCAGCTTTTGGAAGATGAGTTCACGACCCTACTGGGAGGCTGCACTGTGCCTGTGCTCAAGTCAAAGGTGGGACCTCTACACTCGCTTAGTCAGAGGGCCAAATTTAAGGACGTGAAACAGCACAAAGTCCGGCAGGCCGCCACTGCCGCCAGGCCGCGGCCAGTGACATGGCGGTCGCTTACCTTGTCGAAGGCCGGGTAGACGGCCCGCAGCTCGGTCAGCCAGCCGTAGGGCATGTGACCCACGGGGTAGGTGGCGGTCAGGACCGCCACTGCCTGGAAACGCAAGAAGACACCCCTCAGTCAAAGGTCAAAGGTCAAACCGCAATGCAGTCAAAGGTCAAACTGCAAAGCAGTCAAACCGCACAGGGTACAGACCGGGAACCCCCCCCGCCCCCCGTATTTTATGTGTCAGTGAGCTCATATTTTGTGTCTGTTCTGCGCTGATAAGACGGCCTGTCTCTGTCACGTGGCTCCTAATGTGCTCGACAGAGATCGCCAGGCAGGTACAGTGCGGGTACACAAGGGTGCGGTTCCCTGGAATTAGTAAATCTGATGAAGAGCCGTGCGGTATTAACACTTTTGGTACTGGGGACCACGCACGGTGTGCAGACTCTTCCCTTTTTTTATTCAGTCCGCCGCTCGGTTTTGGCGCCCGTCCGAGCCTGATACGCGCGGCGTCTCCTCTGACCTCTAACCACCCTTTCTCGTCTTTTGTGTGCGGCCAGCCGCCCCACTCCCCTTTCTGGCTTCCAGGAGCCGTAAACAATTTGAGACGGAGCTGTCAGCTCCCCGCCCGTATTCGTCTCCGCGGTTTCACGCCCGGCGGCCGTTGCCGCGCCGCCCCGAGGTCGCCGTTCCGCGAAAGGTCGCTCACGTGACGACGCCGCGTCGGTAGGGCAGAGGCGAGAGGGTGACCGGCGGGGTGGAGTGCAAGGTCACACCGTGCGGAGTATGAAATCTGACCGCGGCATATTTTAAATAACCGCAATTATGATGAGGGCGAAACCCCGCTCTTACGTCATTTGCAGTCACAAGGTGCGCTCCTGCGCTGAAGGTTGCGTTCGCTGAGATCCTTGTGATGCGCAGATAACCCGTGCTCATCGATTTTATGTGAAAGCATAAATCTATGATGTTTACCTACACGGCAGTCATTGACCAAAAGAGAAAATAAAACTCAAAGCGTTTGCCGCTGTTGTTCTTGAATCTCAATTTTACAATGCAGTGACCATATATAAAAGGAATGATGAAGCTAGTTTAAACAGTGCTTTTCCATATTTTAGTTCAGAAGTGCTCTATCTGCCTCATTGAAACGTGCGTGCTCATGGTCACTAAAAGACAATAATTCTGCGAAAGCAATCAGACAGTGTAAATGAATGGGTACTGGCATGGCGCACAGGTTAAACACATACTGCATGTTACTGCAGAACGTGTTTACACTCAGCATATTTTGAAATTTTGAGCAGATGTGCTCTTGGGCGTATGTATAAACACTGTAGAATGTGAGCACACTTCATCACCCTGATGGACTCAGCAGTTTGCAGTGACCACAGCCAACACAGAGCGCGTGCAATCCATACGTTACTGCAACAGCATAAACACCACAGCAATACATCGCCATGTTTACACAGGTAACACAACTCTATTTACCATATACTAGGTCACTGTACCTATTACGAATAACGCAAGGACTTACATACGCGAACATGTTGACAAAATCATTTTTAGCAGGGCACCATGTATCACATTTAAATAGACGCTGTGTCCATTCACAGCTCGAATGAATAAAC
>CM077291.1:10138109-10263109 GCA_039654925.1 Anguilla pacifica | reverse complement strand
CCAGACTATTGCTCTGCAAACAGGATTTCACAGCCGGTTCCCCTGTGTATCGCATCCCTGTCCCATTGCCTACAGTCTTCACTCCTTCACTCAGACCTGCTTATTTTAACCCTCTGGCTCACCTCACTGTGTAGTATGAGAAAAATAATTTCATCCCTCTAATTATCTGTCCGCAAGAAGCACAATCCCAGTGTGGTTAGCAATTTACAGAACATCGTTGGTTGTTAGCATTCTGAAATACATCAACCTCTGTTCTTCAGCAGCAGATTTATGGTTATGGATTAGCAGGACATTCTGGAGCTCATTCCATCCCTGGATCTCCAGACCAACAGGAAAGGCATTGATTGCCATTAAACCTTAAGCCCATACATGTCCGCATCCTGAAATAAGTGCATTCGGAACAATTATGTCTTACAGTCGAATGGCAGTTGTGTTGCTAGGCAACACTGCGACAAGTATTCCGCAAGGGTTCTCGACTGTAAATCGAGATTCCACATGAAAGCGGTGTTATGTTTTGGAATGCTGACACATCCTCTTTCATTTTTGTTTTACCTGTACAAAAACACTACCATGAACGACTGCTAAAAACATAAATGTTGCCTCGAGCCTGTCAGGTTTTACTTCCAGGGATAAATGGTAAATGGACTGCATTTATATAGCGCTTTTATCCAAAGCGCTTTACAATTGATGCCTCTCATTCACCAGAGCAGTTAGGGGTTAGGTGTCTTGCTCAGGGACACTTCGACACGCCCAGGGCGGGGTTCGAACCGGCAACCCTCCGACTGCCAGACAACCGTTCTTACCTCCTGAGCTATGTCGCCCCTAGGCACAAGATCTGTGTCCTTCACACTGCATCAGTAATAACACTAACATGAATGTGTCTGCGAAAATACGAACGTCAGAATGATCACGTTAATCTGTCATTTTAATAAGCATTAGCACCTATAACTGATATATTCATAAAATCTTTCAGTCACTAATAATGGTCTTCATAAATAAACAGCACATGGCAACCAGTGAACACACAGGCCATGAATCAGTTAGCTATGGGAGTGAATCCTTTGATAAATTATTCGTCAAACTCAACTCTAACAGTTTTCCAGCAAGTATCTACTAAGTCACAGCAAGAGCCTGAAGTAGATGTGTACCCTGAGGAAATAGAGCAGAAATGGGTCTGTCCAAGCCTGACTGCAATCAGGTCAATGTGTAACACCGTTACAGTCTGAGAGTGAGAGTGACATCATAATAGCTGGTCTCTGTTCGCATGCCCTCTGTTCCAGCCCATCTGCTTGAAATCGGTACATCTCTCACATGATCAAATCACAACCCTCACCCAGTTACCAAGGCCCTGGCCCTAGCAACAGACTTCCCGTTTGACTACGGCCGACAGTCACACAGGACGCACAGCGTGAGACCAGTTTGGGCAGTTTGGACCGAAGGCACTAACTCATCCGCACGCCACAGAGGAGAGCGTGTGCATATGGGCGGGGATTAAAACGAGCAGAGAAATTAAATTTTGAGACCGCGCGTGTGTCGAGGATTAAGAGCTCTTTTTCTAGGTCAAGCACTGGCATCCATTTCGACTCCCTCTTTATCGGCCAGGAGGACGAGCGTCTCTCCACGGCAGAATTTTTGTGGCTTGACGGACGAGAACAGGGCGACTGGCGCCAAAAAAAGACACTCACCATCGCGTCCAGTAACGGGAACGCGGCCAAATAGAGGAAGGCCTTCCTGGTCTTGCTGCCCACCGAATCGTCCACGTGGTGCAGCTTGTTGATGATGTAGTACCCCAGATCGGTGTACGCTGAGAGAGAGAGAGATAGGGAGAGAGAGAGAGTGAGGGAGAGAGAGAGAGAGAGAGAGAGGGAGAGAGGGAGAGAGAGATAGGGAGAGAGAGAGAGTGAGGGAGAGAGAGAGAGAGAGAGAGGGAGAGAGAGAGAGAGAGAGGGAGAGAGAGAGAGAGAGAGAGAATGAGGGGAGAGAGAGAGAGAGAGAGAGAGAGAGAGAGAGAGAGAGAGGCGAGCTCTGGTTTCAAATGGGGCCAGGTTTGAGCGGGGCATTACCCGACAGGGAAACTCGCTAAATTATTGAAGAGCGGAGCGAATGCACTGAGCTGCGCCCCGAGTTCTGCTCCCTGCTTCTTGCTTTGCGCCAAACAGCAGAAAGCAGAGAGGAACAGAATGTCACAGCCGCTGTGCCTCCTGCAGAAAACTGTTGACTGTGATTTCACTGCTTCCAGGAACAGGCTGTGTCCCTCTAACAAGGAGCCATGGAATAGGTCCCAGACATAAACAGGGTGGATTTATGAGCATGTGAAACGAAGGGAACACAAGGGTCTGTATAGCCCAAGCTGGGGGTATGAGGGCAAATTATAGCCCTGCACACACCTGGTCACATGAGTATATGTGGGTTTTTTTTTGTTTTTTTGAAAGAGCACTTTCTTATCATCATTGCCAATGGCCAAACTGTAGCTAATCCAATATGTGCATCATAACAAAAACTATAGCTGCTAACTTACTGAATCAAGTTCATTAAATATCTTCACAAAAATGTTACATCAATGTTTGTAAGTGTATTTTGTGCGCATTTTTAATATATTATGCAGAAGGTGATGTCATCAGCGTACGTCAGAATCACAGGGAAGTAATTGGAAGCACTGTTACACCCACACTCTCCATTATTTACCCGCCCCTGCTCTACTGTTTCTGAACCCAAACCGATCGTGCCACACGGCTAAAAATGATGTCATTCATCTGAGTCAGAGCACCAGACAAGGTTCCGCCCCAGGAGGGGGGGGGGGGGGGGCGGAGCCGAGACTCACCAATGAGGGTGTGGAAGATGATGGCCACGGTCCCCGCGGCGACCATGCAGAGGACGGCCTTGGTTCGGTCCCGCTTGCTGTTCACGAACACCAGGCCCACGTTCTTGAAGTCGCTCATGGGCCCGGTGAAGAACTTCATCAGGGAGTAGGCCAGCCCGTAGCTGGCCAGCATCTCCACCGCATCCTCCTTGACCGCCGCGATTCCTCTGTTAAGGGCCTGAGGAAGAGGAGGAGGAGGAGGAGGAGGAGGATGGGGGAGGAAGAGGAGCTGTCAGCAGGGAAGAGCTGGAAGAGCGCACCGAGAGGCACTCGCTAACGAGGGAAACTCACAATAACGCGCAATCATGTCATTATTTATATTATGTATTTAAGTAAAACAAACACTTCGCTTCCAAGTTTAACTGAAGTAATTACAGAATTTCCAAAGACATCAGGCAAAATGAATAAAGCAAAAACTGAAATTATGGCAGTCGATAAAAACATACAGTATTGATACAGTGTTAGATACTATCTAGCTTTTAGGTAAACTCAGCATTAAGTACAGTTTAGTGGTAGGAATAGACCAGCAGTGTTAGGCTGAATGGCCTGTCTCGTCGTACGTTATGTTATGTTATGTTATGTTATGTTATGTATCGCAGAGAGCCTTAAAGATGTTAAGTGGTAAATTAAGAGTATTACAAATCTTGGATGCCATATTAGCGTGGACAAACCACAGCAATACAAAGATAATTTTATTTATTTAGTTAAAGACCTCTCGGCTTGGGGCCTTTCTGTGTGGAGTTTGCATGTTCTCCCCACGTCCGCGTGGGTTTCCACCGGGTACTCCGGTTTCCTCCCACAGTCCAAAGACATGCAGATAGGCTAATTGGAGACTCTAAATTGCCCATAGGTATGAGTGTGTGAGTGAATGGTGTGTGTGTCCTGTGACAGATTGGCGACCTGTCCAGGGTGTATTCCTGCCTCTCCCCCAATGCACGCTGGGATAGGCTCCAGCACCCCCCGTGACCCTGCTCAGGATAAGCGAGTATAGATGATGGACGGATGGATAGACAGTTAAAGACCTCAGTTGACACCAGCTCCTCAGAGAGATGTTTTAAATGGCGCATTCACAGTGACTCCCTTATACATGCCTTTTGGTATCCCGGGAAAAATACTACACCTACATTTGAGAAGTGGTAGAAGTGAAAATGGCTGTTTCCTTATGTTAATCACATGAACAGGACTGTGCCTAAAATTTACAAACAGTCATCATTCATCATCTCATGCACCTGGGATATGCACAAAAACAAAGGTCTGCACACGTGTCATGAATCCCACGGGATTTTTCATAGGGATTTTTCATTTTTAAGAACAAAAGTAAGACTAATTTTAAAAAAGTTTTGTGAATGAGGCCCAACATTCCCATAATGTCCATACTTTCAGACACAGTCTAACAATGACCTTTCGGAACAACAAAACTTTAAATGTTACATTTATATAGCTTTTCATTTGCTTGCATTTTATTATTGCTAGCACGGCAAACCACTTGTATTTGTATATCAAAAAAAATGCATTACTTCCTTGGTGAAATCTAATAATGAATCTCAGACATTGACACGGTTCTCGACTGCTTATGTTCGTAGGGGCATAACCCACTGACCCGGACGCCAGTGTTTCCTCATGCCTTCTCGGAAAACCACTAAGTCTCAAAACACCAATAACGTTCACCAGAGACGCTGAAGTATTCCGCTTAACTCCCACAAGACCGGGTATTGCAAATATGCAGTACTCCTGCGGCAAGACAAGACTAGTTCTGAAAGGACAACAACATTACACTCCGTTTGACCTCTCTGAGAGCCCGATCACATATTGCGCTCCAAGGACCGTGGAAGGCTTGTGTACACATTACGTAATGTTATGGCTGTAAGGCATTTCTTGTAATTTTATAAGACTACTGGACTGAATTATTCTATAATGTGGATGAACGTTTGTGAGGGGGAAACCCGTGTTTGTGTCAGGGTCATCCTCCATTGTTCTTTAAAGGTCACCAAAGCCAATCTCTGCAGTCTTATTAAACTTACATTATCCTCATTTTAAAATCTTATCCAGTAGTTAAGAAACCTGACGACATGTTCTGCTAACCTGCTAAGCTTGCGCAGTAAACTTGACAACATTGCAGGAATGACCTAAAGTGCTAAAAATGAAGGCTTGGGTTACGGAGACTTGATGGATATATAATGGTGGGTCCTCAGTCAGCGTTGGAAGACGCAAAATCTCTCGCAAAACGTCTCTGCTGTCCTCATCACCATGGGACACTGATCTCACACACGTCTGCCATGTGCTTCCTAAGACATCCCTCATTCAGTTCCCTTAGGTCATATTAAACATTATCTTTATGTAATTGAATTAACAAACTACCCAAAATGATGACTCATTGTGCATGTGCATGCTGAGAGAAAAATAGCAGCCATAACGGATACTAAACAGCCATAATAACAGTAACGGTTTTTAAAAAAAAAAAAAATTTTTTTTAAAACAGTAGAGCAAAATGAAATTACACAGCTGTAAAATCCTGCCCCCGTTCAGCAAGCCTGCCATCCACTAAGGCTGTTTTTACGTCTGTGAGCCAAACGACACTGGTCTTCTGCAAGTAGGTCAGGTACACTGTGTATCCAAACAAGTAAAAAAAATAAATAAAAAATAAAGATTTAAAACAGCAGCAGACCCCATTTTACGAGCTGCTGGCATCCTGCCACATTTCCTCACGGCGCACGTGTCCTCGCCTCGCGCACGTCGGTGATGCACGCCGTTCGTGTCACTCAAAACCACGAGAGCCGCAGCTCTGCCTTCGCTCCACGTCTTCTCCGACGTTCCCTTTCATCGCTGAGACCGGTATTGTTTGACTCGTATTGAGATTCTTATTATTGTAACTGACAGTTTACACTCCCTGCTCTGCCGGGAGACGGATGAGCCAGTGAAATCGACAGCCGGCCGGTGAAGTATGATGAATACTTTCACCCAGGCACAACTTATGGTGTTTAGGCGTTCTGAGTGATTTCCTTAATATAAAATGATCCTCACTGTATTACGTGGCTTTTACAAATGGAAAGGTTCTGACCCTGGTTACTTTTATGAACTGTCAGAACAGCAGATTTGTAACATCCCTTTAATCATAAAAGACTCATCGCCATTGTCTATATATGATTCAAGCTGGCCCGGATTCATCATTTACACATTACCCTCTAATTAACGATGATCAGAGCTAGCTTGAATAAAATTTAGACAAAGGCGGGAGCCTTTCATGATGAAAGCGGAATCGCAAACGTGCTGCGCTGACAGTTCATGAAAGTAACTACATTCAGCTTTACCCATTACCATCTAATTAACGATGCCCTCCATTTTGTTTCATACATTATTCCTTGTGCTTGGGTTACCTATAGAGGAGGCATACTGAAAATCTGCATCAAACTGGTGCACAGGCGAGACTCTGAGGTGACTGAGAGCCCACAGCTTCTGTCACTGCACGTTTTTTTAAGGAAGAAGACATCATCGTCGATATGACCGGGGCTCGGTAATCCCACCATCTCTGGCCCTGGCACCGTTAACGCCCAGAGGAGTGTCCGTGGCCGTCCTAGCGCGGGCGACGGTGACACAGACCGGAGTCAGTAATCGCCCCCCTTTTTGCCGCCTCTCCGAACCGCACGAGCAGCGTTCCCCCCGCAGCAGGAAAAAGAACGGAGCTATTAATAGCCTCCACCTGGTCGTTGCGTAAGCGTAATCCTATTTCCCGAGCATCGCACTCACCCACATAATTACGCAAAGTCTCTCCTGCCGCACCACAGCTCCTATAATAATGCGGGGGCCAAAGAGTGGTGGTGTTGTTTCTGGGGGGGGGTTATGGTGTGCGTGCCAATTGTGCAGGAAAGGGATGAAATGATGGGTGGAGTCAGATATTTGGGCTGGCACAATGAAGGGTGGGGTTAGAGATGAGGAGACAGAGAACCTGGGAGGCGGGAGCAGCAGGAGTGGCGATGGAGGAGCTGAGGGAGAGAGGGGTTATTTATAGGGACTCGGGGGGGTGAGGGGGTGGGGGTGGGGGGGGGGGAGGCTGCCTGAGGCTCCGGCTCCGAGGGAGAGCCCATTCGCAGCAGCAGGAGAAGGAGCGGGTGGGGGGGGGGGGGCGGGCGTTTAAAGATCCGCATTGGCACAAAGAAATCAATT
This sequence comes from Anguilla pacifica, assembly GCA_039654925.1. Classification (NCBI taxonomy): domain Eukaryota; kingdom Metazoa; phylum Chordata; class Actinopteri; order Anguilliformes; family Anguillidae; genus Anguilla; species Anguilla pacifica. The sequence continues at coordinate 10,256,088 of CM077291.1, read as the reverse complement.
CTTCTGAACATGAATGGAGGGCTGAACACACCTGGGTGTGCGTAGCAGTAGACGTCGCAATGGTAGCTGTGCGCCTCTCCATTATTATTTATGAATTAAATCCGGCCGGACTCTGCTTTCATGACCGAGTGCCAAGGATAATGTGATACAGAGCAGCTCTGTATGGAAGGTACTGCGCTAGGAGGCCTTGCTACTTTGTGACCTTTAGTCTTCCCAGAGGACTTCGCCACAGCCACTAGGACAGCATTCAATCTGAAACGGCATGGTACTGCCCGTATCTGAACCCCATACGGCTCACACAGACCTCAGGATTAGGCCTACATCCTTATGATCGCAAACCCTCTGCAGCTGGTGTTTGTGGTTGGTCTTCACTTCTTACCATCACACTTAAAGGTGCAGTATGTAATTTTGTCGAAAGAACACTTTTGTTCCACGTTTGGCTCAATTTCCTTCACATCCCGATGGACAAAAGGTCTAAGAAAGGCTCCAAAATCAGCCACCGCACCCGAATCTTAACAACCAATCAGGACAGCTGTATGCCTTTCTTCCTGTCGCACGTTCACGGCGCTACCAGAGCTAACAGAGCGGGGGGGGGGGGGGGGGGCTAAGGCTAGGGCCACATACTGCACCTTTAATTGTTTATGATTATTACATGATCGGTTCTTGTTCATTTTCACATGACTGTTCCTTTAGGTTATTGCCTGCAGACTTACTGCGCCTTTAGGGAAGTGGGATTGGTTCAGTCGCTTACAAAACCTTGCGGCTTTCATCGACCGCATTACACAATGTAAAATTGCAAGCAACTGATGAAAAAAGCGATAATTAACATAAATGTGGAAAAAAACAAACGAAGAAGTGGAACAACTGAATTGGCTCCCAAACTATCCCTACCACTGAGCACTCGAAATAATCCAGCATAGTTATAGTGTGCTTTATGGTTCTGTATGGATGTTAGCAATATGTATCTGATTTACCTTATAAGTCCAGGTTGGTTTACATTAGCTTAAATTTACTGTCTCACATAACTCAGGTGGATGCACTTATTTTGTTTTACATTGTAAGTTGCTCGAGAAAAGAGCATGCTAAATGAATTTAGCCTAATTCAATTTAAAGGAATGCAATATAACGTAATGAATTGCCTCCCTTGCTTTCCAAATCAGCCCCTGGAACCAATTTACATCTCGGAAACCTGAAAGGCCTTTATTCACAAGAGCCACAATCTTCTGCTTTACGCTGCAGGCTTCTTCAAGCGGTTCCCTAAACAATATGTCCACACACAAAAGACCACAGATCTTGTTGCTGCCTGTCCCGAAGAAAAAAAAAAGGAAAGCTGAATCTGAGGTGAGCACAAGCAGACGACAGAGTCTCCAGGAAACTTTTGAGCCCCTGAAACAAAATGGATGCCGGGTGGGCCCCTGTCAACCTATCAAGCCTATGGAGTTTCCGACCTGCATTTTCTTTTCTTTTCTTTTCTTACATGTGGAGTCGCCAGCCGCTTCTTTTCACCTGACAGCGAGGAGTTTCATTGAGAGAGCATAATGCGCAGATCCCCTCCCCGCTGAACAGGCGCCCCGACCGACCTGTAGGAGTCGCTAATGCAACAATCAGGACTCATGCCCTCACCGGCATCCCATCCGCGAACATTGCCAATTGTGCTTGTAGGAATGTCTGACCAAGCCGGAAGTACCGCTGCCAGGGATTGAACCCGGGTCTCTGCGGTGGTAGGCGAGTGCTTACACCTCTACGCTACCCAGACGGCCCCTTTATTTTTAAAAGCGTTCTCAAATCCTCCATTTTCCAACCGCTGGAAGAAGGCCGCGATCAACAGAGCATCAGCAGGCTGGGGGGAGAAGGAAGTCTGCTGCTCCAGGGCTGTGCGGAACATGCTTCAACTGAGTCCATGATGCATCACAGCTGCCAAACAGCCAGTCACGTAGAACTAGGCCAAAGGTGAAATTTGAGGGAAAACATGGGCTATTCACAGAGATGGAAAATACCTGTGATTCCGTACCGCTGCTCTATGCGGTCTGTGTCTTGATGGGACCAGCGTGAGAGCTCGCTAGTGGGTAAAAACAGAAGGGGCCCAATGGAAAATCACTCCTGTCCATCTGTTCTTGATGCGACGGCAAGTGAGTTCACGTTCGGCTCTGCACGCACCACCCAATTAAAGCAGGCGTGCCGTGTGCAGTTTTCACATTTAAGTATTTAGATTCGTTACAACGGGAGTTAGATTAAATTATCTGCGGGTCCTTCGCTGAACTTTTACTCTGCATCGTTCAGGAGACGCTAATGGAATAATCAGCGAAGCCCACAGAACTAGCTAACAGCTAATTCTCTCCGAGTTGGCACCGCTTAAAGCCTCCACTTGCAATTAAGACGCGGCTCTAGAAATCAATAACCTTTCAGAGTTCACCAGACCGGACACAAGAATTTCAGATTCGGAGAAATAAATAGCATTGTGTCGACGGTAAGGACAATAACAGCTGTATACTGTATGTGAGACTTCATTATTCGCACCTAGCGCGAATGCTGGAAGCAGCTAGCACTGGAAAGGAACATGTATCACTGTGATCCACGTGGGCTAATCCAAGCATCTTTTTAAAAACAGCGCTGAATCATGGGGCAGCCTGAAAGCCCAGCACTTGGAGAAATGGCGCTTTCAGGGGTGAGGTGAAGGGCAATTAAAAACCATTTTGGGCAAATTTAGATCGCGGTTACGTCAACATGCGCCTCTGCCTCTCTTTATCTGCAATTTGGCACGCTTCACCAAATCCTGTCACCGGTTTCCTCTCCTCCATTTTTGTGTTTTATTGGAACTGCCCAGTGTAAATATATAAATGTAATTGCTGCAAGGCTAGCAAATTAGCCTCTGTGGCATATTTATGTAGGTGAACATCCCATTGCAGAGGCAGGGCGTTTAGGCAGTGGGCATCACAGTTTGGTGAAAATTAGGATGGAGAGCTATTCTTGCCAGCTAATTCTCCTACCCTTTCCTAGTCAGAACAGTGGGGAGACATTTGCAATATCCAAGGAATATAAACACTGAAAGACAGGGGGGGGGGATCCTTTGGATCCTTAGATGGGCAAATCACTATTTGCCCATCTAAGGATCCAAAGTAGTATTTAGTGTGGGGGGACCCACAGTTCCTGAGAGAAAATGGCATCTGGTGCCACCAATTTCTCATTTCACAGGTTGAGCAATCACCTGCTGTTCTGCCCACATCTACGCGGAATGTCACAATCTTCATTTGAGTCTGCTGCATTCTGGGTAATTGTTTTCCTTCATGACAACATTATAGCATGACACAAAGAGAAGCAGGGCCTCCATTTGTTTAAATTACATTTGCAAATGTTAAAGTCACAGCTGTGCTTCAATTCGACACACCAGAGACCATAGTGTTTGGATTATAATATTGGAGAAAATATAGGCTAACCCACAGAATTCACCTTGAATTCAGCAAAAATACAATAATCATTTTGTTTATTTCACCAAGGCTGACTAAAAATTGATTTTTGAGATTATATACAACAACTATCTCAAATATAAACTTTGACTTAGGCTTAAGTATGTGCGTATCATTTGCTTTCAATGTGTCTAGTTATTCTAGTTTTGTCTCACAATTTATTTATTTTTCTTCTCTCCCAAACCTGTGTAGTGCAACTGGTCTCAGTATTCCATTTCTTGAAGTATGGTTTCTTGAAACCAATCAAGACGTTGGTTGGCAGTATATTTATTATGTTATGGTCAGACTAGGACTTTTTTAACTAAATGTGTAACGCTCCACGCTAGCTTCCTCTGTGTAGCTGCCATAGGGAAAAACATAAACTGGAACCAGTTTCAATTCAATGTACCACATGCCTCAATAGTTATACCCCATGTACACACTCTTACAGTTAAGTCAGATATACGCAATGTGTAAATCTGCAGTTCAGTCAGGTATATGCAGTGTGTAAACTTACAGTTCAGTCAGGTATACACAATGTGTACACTTACAGTTCTGTCAGGTATATGCAGTGTGTAAACTTAAAGTACAGTCAGGTATACAAAATGTGTACACTGTCAGTTCAGTTAGGTCAAATATTAAATCTTTTTTTTGAACGTGCAAAAAATGACTACTGTCCAGCAGTATATTTGAAAAACTCTACCTCAAAATCACATAAATTTCTTTCTGCTAACCTTCCAAGTAATTTTGCTGTTTTTTTTTCCACCAAAAGTTTAATTTTTCTAAGACAGTTTTAGTTAAACAGATCAACCAAATATTTTTGTGCAAATGAGGGTAGGCACAATATTTCGTAAAAGAATTGGCAGTAACAAGAATCAGACTACATGCTCAACCAATGAAATTCGTTTTTCTGTATTTCAATGCGAACCATGGCTGTACACCTGAGAGCTAAAAAAATAGTGTGGAAAAAAACCCATGAACAAAGCCACAGGGTCTATTTTTCCATTAAAATCATATTTATGTGCATAATTCAAGTATTGTATGGTGCACAATGTGAGATATCATCATGTTACATAGACACAGACATACAAAAAATGTATTTTGAACCAGCAGCAGACAGCCAGGCTTGACTGTTCACAGGAACATAAAAGTCGCTCTGGCAGTCTGTATACTGTCATACATCTGCATGTGTGCAAACGATGTCTAATGGTTTCTGACACTGCTGCATGAATAGAGGAAGACGTAAGAGAATGGCCGTGTAGTCTAATTGTTTGGCAAATAGGCTTGCAGCTCCAAGATCGCTGGTTTAATTCCCGGGTTAGGGCTCTTCTGTTTTATCTGTCAGCCGTCTTTCTACATTTCAGCAGGTTGTTCAGTAAATATCCATCCGTACAAATGGACTGTATGCAACACAAATGTCACCTTGGATGAGACAAATGCCTCAAAATAAAAAAGGGGTGACCTGGTTCTCAAAGGGGTAGGCTACTGAACCAGAGAGACTCAATGCTACCTTCCTGTTAGAAAAACTGACTAGAACCAAATACTTTGCCACCCATCAGACAAATTCAGCTTGAAGGGAACCTTTATAAACTAATATTCTGTGTCCGTGCAGACATCCCACATAGCAAAGCTCCCAGGCCTAATCCGGTTTTAGGCCTTCAGATCCATACAGTAAGCAAACATTTTTGAGCCATCACACAGAAATTAGGAAACAAATTTGAGAACTCCCCATAGGTTAAATAAATAATTATGCCAGAAATGAACCAGAATACTGCCAAATCTTCAGCTCCAACACTACCTCCCACACACTCCAAACCTGAATGCAAAAATAGACCAGGTCCAATCTTTCTTACAGACCCAGCTTTGGTGTTGCCATGGACTCAGGATGGGTTCAGGCAAAACATTTTGTGCTATCATGGATCTGTCTTAAAAGCACAGTCTTATCTTATTTCTGAGTATCCTGAGATCATAAGCTATAGACCCCATCCCTGTGAAAATATAAAAACTGTTATGTGAAAAAAAATATTGTTTTACCACCAACACTTAGGTATTTTCATGGTGATTACATTTCTGTTTCTCACACGCCATAATTATTATTGTTACCACAGCCAATGCCATCTTATCGTCTATGGGATACCAGGGCGAAATGACCTTCCAATGAAAACAAACATTTATTTCTGCCCCGAAATGAGTGACAGATCTAAACAATGATGCCAGTGCGCAGTGGGGTCGACACACGGGTGAAAATCAGCCCATCCGAAAGTGCACAATCATCTCGCTCATATTCATTTCGCATTGTTCCATCCCTGAATACAACCCGACCGGTGTTAGTGGATGTTAAGCCAGCTGTTGACACGCGCACAGGTGATTAGGTCATGTTGTTTGTGTCACCGTGTTCAGATGCCCGTGCTTTCAATGGCTTCCCTGAGATTGCTTCTGTAATGGTACCCAGTCGATTCTGGCATTCTAAGTCATATTCAACGCAGCAATGCCAGCGACTGCTAGGTCGTGTTAGAAACGGATACGTCATAACGCAATGTAGCACAATCGGTGAAGATAACGGACAGAGGCGTATACTGCAAAATATGCATGGAGATATCAAGACGTTATTGTGAAATAACCTACAATAAGAAACAGTGCAGCGGAAACAAGGCGTATGACATTGCGAGGTATAAAGCTGCAATGCTCTTCATGTACACATTCCGTCGCGTCATTTTTTCGTGGTGACATGTTATTGAAACAGAACCACGATACAAAGCAATACTTGCCTGTTCCCCGAGGTCGATGGCTATGTTGGTGATAGCCAAAGGAACCAAAAAGCGGATGAGAGGCCAGTAATGCGTGAGCGCCGGGAATTTCACCATAATATCGCCGGGATGACAGCACCGAAAACATCTGCTGCGCGGAACCGCTGGGGGGAAAAAAGATAGCGACTAACAGTACCGCTGGTGTTCTCGGTGTTTTCTAGCAGAAATCCAAAAAGATCCGGTCCGTCCCAGCACTCCTACACAACAACAGCATCAAAAACAATGATGTACCGCAGAAAAAAAGAGGAGGGCCACCAGAAACTTCTGCTGACAGCCTCTCCATTGTTCGTCCATCAGTGGTGAGAAAAATAAATACATAAAATCTGACCGGCAGTACCAATATGATTTAGCTGCAAGGTCCCTCTTTCGAAAAATACATAACCAACCGGAGAAGCTATTTCGGGGTCAGCGATTTCAGTCCGTTCTACTCGCTATTCTGTTGTTAACGGCTCCATGGCCAAGCAGCTCTACTTTAATCATCATCTCTCGCTTAACAACACGTGGGGGTCATTTTAAAACCACTCCTCTTGCCAACGTCATCGGCTGCGCTCAGGCAACGGTACCCAGGCATATAAAACGCAGCTAAGAGGCAGTGGCACAACATATAGGCTAACGTAATCGACTGGCAGGTTGCGCCGATTTATTTCTGTGAAAATGTCGTTATTCTTCGACTATCATTAACGGTGCTGCTCAAGTTCATTGCCTCGGCTTCATACTGCTACCGTTGCCTGCCTCGCGCATTCGGTCACATTGAACTGTTTTTGCCTGCCATCTGATTGACAGCAGTAAATATTCACTCCCACCTGACTACAAACAGTGGAATGACAGTTGTGTTTCCTGAGCTGTTCTTATTTTAGAGCTTTGACTTTAATAAGCGCAGGAGTACGTTATGCTGCAGATGATCACTGAAACAATATCTATTTATGCGTATCATCACTGTGTTCCCACATGCCATTCAGTCTTCTATTTTGAGGAACAACACAATAAAAATATTTTTTGTGTCACAATAACAGTGTATACATAATATGTATATCACATTTTCAAAATGTTACCAGCAACACTGAGGTCATATAATGTGCCAACTACAAGCATAACAGCATCCATTTTGTTTTTACTAGTTTTCATTCCTTTTATGTCCATGTCTTCATGTCAATCAGTTTCTGGTGAGAATGATGTACTGTGGCCAGTGGACTGTTGAAAATTGCATGACCTTGAGCTTGATTGAATATATAGGCTGTTCTTGGGCTCTGCCATGTTGCCATGCGTGACATTGGTTGGAGTTGTGTGTTGGCACGCATAGTCATCACTGCAAAATAGAACTTAGTTCTCACTTGACGTGCCTCACTAAATAAACGTTAAAATAAAAAAAATGATATGATAACTTCTTAGGTATTCATTAAGATATCTCTGCCTCAAATAACGAATATATGTCTGTTTCTGCTATTAATATAGGCTGTTTTTCTGCCACCAAAGCTACGGATTTATGCTAGTAAACATGGCACCCTGTTTAGCACCATTTGGCAATTCGGAATGGCACATTAAATACAAATGTTATTGACCACATTATTTTTTTGTGTGGCCTCATCAATCTATTTCCAATTAATGCAGCCAGCCCATAGCTGTAAACTCTTGTCATACCAATTTATGTCCTGTTGATAAATAAACAAAGCTTAATTTGTGACAAAGCCCCACTGGTACAACTGCAATAGTAATTGTACAGAACATGCACCACCTGAATATTTAAGAAAGTATAAGCATGTAACTTGCAAATTGAGCCTGAATCACCTGAGGCTTCATGAACTTTAATTCTTGACATTTCATTCTGGTCCCTTTTCCCATTATTCATGAAACAATCTGAATGCCAATTTCTGAAATTAGCCTTAAACCAATGCATGTTTTATGTGGACATGCTGTGTACTCAGTTCTGAAATACTACAGAGAGAATGACTGCTATCAGTATGACCCTGTTTTCAGGTTGTTAAAAAAGCAGATCAAAGGTTGAATTTGTACGTTGATCTGACTCTTTATTTTGTTTGTTTAGTGCAAAACAAAATGGAAATGCTGTGTAAGTACAGAGGAAATGAACCTTTCAAGCTGACTCCACATTAAGAATTTTCATCCATGGACACTTTCACCTCTCTTTCACATATGACCATAGAACCTTTCTGAGAACAGCACTGTGCAAAGCTGTCAAAGGTCAGGCTAATTCTGTTCATGGTTTCACAATGTTACTCAAGCAGTTCCTTAGCTAAGTTAAGGCTCTGTGTTAAGCTGTATGATTCAAATCATCCATTTTGGGTGAGCTCAAGCGATATTGAATGTATTACATAAGCTATTGCATAGTATTGTTGATTTTAAGTTATCCGATACAAAAATTGTAACTCTTAAATTACATATATTTCAAAAATTAATTCCACACTGAAATTGGTTGAAAGTAGAAAAATTTTGTGAGTGCGTGTATGTGTATGTGTGTGTGTGTGTGTGTGTGTGTGTTCATGTATGCATGTGTGTGGATGCCAAATGCCAAATTTCTTGGAATGGTAAGGATTATAGATGCCTGTGGAAAACAGCCAGCGAATCTGCCTTCCTGATGGACTTGGGAAGGTCATTCCTGCACAGGGTGAAAACAGCCAGTAAACTTAATTACTGGGAATTAAGTATAAATACAGGCCACAATCACAATATGGTTCAGCACACCATAAAGACCACAGTTTTAAAGTCTGCAGATCTACAAACATAATGAGCACTCTACATGTTATTGGGAAAATGATTATTTTTAACAATTCCCTGTCTATCCAAATGTCAGATTTAACTTTTTAGATTCACTACCAAATATTACAGGTCCAGATGTATAGTCCACACAAAGGTCACTCTATCTCTTCATTTCAAATGTGGAATGCATGATGTATTCATGTATAATGCATCTGCTTCTCAGTTTCTTGTGCATTTAAGATATGCACTACCACCTTCTGGTAACTATAGGAAGCTGCAGGTTGTGGTAGACAGTCCAAGAACTGTATATGTTTGACTCAACATTCTAACAAGCTTTTGATTATGTGAATAATCAAATTTATGCGAATGTCATTTTTATAGGGATAATCACATTCTTTGGTACGGTTATGATCAGACCCCTTTGTCCTGAAAATGTTTGCGCAAATCCTCAGCTACATTTCAAAATGGATGGAATGCTGCAGTTACTAAAGATACAAGGTCTAAACAAGTTTAAGTGTTGTGAACGTGTAGGGACAGGAGCCTAAAACAAAAAGAGGGGTATGGCACCTGTGCCAATCAAACAACAGGAAACAGGACATACTATAGCTTGAGTTGGATTCCCGTCCATAGATATCTGTGCTCACGCGTTCATCGTAAAAGGTGCGATCTTCCTGAGCTCGGGGTGTTTTATGCAAATTTGTTTTGACCGGTGGAACCACAAATTCACACTTCAGGTGAGAATTATAAACTGTTTTTTTGTACGACAAAGATGACTTACTAACAGAGGTAGAAAAATCAGGTTCAGAAAACCAAAGCCTGTATTTTGTTCCAATCACCTGAATTTGCCAATTAGCACAGTTCTTCAGGAGGTAGAACTACATAGTGAACTCAGCTGGCTGTGTCCACAGGTGGAAGAAACACAGTGACGGACCTTTACTTTCTGACCCCTGGACTTTCCACCGCTGCGTACACTAGAGGCAATAAAAAAAACAGCATTGTCACACCTGAACCTCGAGGCCATAAGCCAAACCTGGCCTGGGAACAAGTCTGGCACAGTGCTCCTGTGACCTCCTCTGTTCAGAATGAGTGTTCCATCTGGGAGTCACACATGCTTGAGTTTTTAACTGGTGGCTGAAATCAGCTGGACGTCATGCTCTGCTCTGAAACAGAAGTGTGTGTGTGTGCGAGAGTGTGTGCAGGTTTTGTTTGAACCCTGCACTATGACACCTGATTCAACTAATGAAGTACCCATGGTCTTCAATCAAGTTGAATCAGGTGTCTTAGAGCTCAGCTGAAACAAAAACCTGCACCCACACTGGCCCTTTTCAGATAAGATTGGACACACTCTGCACGACAGCACATTCATTTAGCAACATTGCTGGTGGATTCTAGCGCCACCCTGTGGTCACAGTAATGATGACCTCACATCAGGAAGTGTAGGCATGTTTGGTGGCAATATCTACACTGGTATTTTTAATCACCCTGCCAAAGCAGTCCCGGCACATTACAGGAGTGATGGCATTTTATGAAGCCTTATTATTGAGGACTGAGTTTGTCCAGCTCAGGGGATTGGCAGCCCTGGTCCTGGAGAGATGCAAGGGTTTGCTGGCTTCTGTACTTCCCTTGAAATCAGTCCTCAGTTCAGGCCCGGGTACCCAGGTGAGGATAACTATAACTGTATAGTCAGCTACTTTAACGGCACAACATTGGGTATTAACGAAAACCAACAGGCCCTGCCAGGGAACTTTTTATTATTGACTGCTCTTACTGTTCATTTCCATCATTAAAAGATAATAATGGAGAGGAATAGTAGGGCAGGAACCATTGTAGTACGACCACCAGTTATATATGGTACATATTGTTAAGCCACATAAAAAATCAGTTCTGTATGCACGTCCACGAGTGGACCAGGTGCTTGGCATAAACGTACAGCGGTAAAGAGGAATAAAAAAAGGCCCAAGGTGATACTTAGTCACAGCAGCTGTGTTTTGACTTTGCTTGGTCTTTGAGATGCTTACAGCGTGAAAATACAGGTGTGTGTGTGTGTGTGTGTGTGTGGGCGGGGTGGGGGGGTGGGGGGGTAAATATATATGCACAGTTACAGCAAAGAACACCCAAATAACACCTCCTATCACTGCACATAAAGTTGATCCGAGTGGATCAGAAGGACAAAATCCACCACATAGCCCACATTATGTGCATCATAGAATACACAAAAATTGAATACAAGAAAAACTGTATTTAAGATACCATAAACAAATACAAATCATCTTGAGACAGGAGAAGAATAGAGAATTACAATATTCTGAAAAAGGTTTGCTTTTTTCCATTTGCTCATTCAGACCCTTGGGGAACATAGCATTGAGAGATTATATCCAATAGGCCTCTCTGTGTGAAAGTCTTTTCCCATTTTCTCCTCTAGGTGGGATATCAATTTTCTGCACCAAAATATTTAATGGTGCTGACACTATGCTCTGCTCATTTAAAACGAGCAGCTACAGGGTTTTTACATTTTATTTTTTATTTTTTATTTTTTTTTGTGTTTAAATAACCATGCCTGGGCTGATGAATCAAAAGAAATGAATCGATTTGAAAATGCCAAAATTTTGCAAGTATTCTGTAAAAATATACCTTGATAACAATGCCAATATGAATTTTCATTGTGAGTTCATTCATTTTTAATTAAAACCAAGGCTTGAGTAAAAACTCAGTTATACAAAATACATTCAGAAACACCTCATTCTTACAAATTAGATTTTCCCAGCCATCAGTAAGTCTTTTGCACCATTTTGTCTTTTGTCTTTTATTATTATTATTATTATTATTATTATTATTATTATTATTATTATTATTATTATTGCATTTTTAAATATCACAATTTAATTTTGATATGCCTCGGAGTCACCAATCACGATTCCAGAACACTTAAAGGATAACACCGGTAATCATTGGCACTTTATAAATTTGTTTCAGTAAAAAATACAAAGGCCAGGTTCTTTGTAATAGTGAATTCTGCTGACCAAAGCAACAGTGTGTCTCTTTGACTTCTTTCAGTACTTTTTTTGACAACAATGGAATTCTATGACTTACGGCATATAAGCATTGACTAGATGGACAAGAAGTGCTCATTCATTGAGAGCTGGACAGACACATCATCAGTTCTGGTCTTTTCATAGGCTATGTTGACAATACTGGGGGGGGGACAAGAAAATGACCAGGGTTACCCTTTAAGGACGGTTGTGCACGTGGCGTCTAATATTTTACTTGTACCACTCTATTACCACACTATTATTCATACCAAGAACTCTCTGGCATTTAATGTCCAGTATTCCATATAGCCTTATTCACTGAAGCAAGCAAACAAGCAAACAAACAAACAAGTTTGTAAATAAATGAATAAATAAATAAATGAACAGTTGCGGTTGAATTCAGCACACTTTTTATGGACATGTTAAGGAAGAAGGGAATGACCATGTGATCTAGAGTATTCGGAGATAGGACACCTGCCGCGAGGAGCAGTGAGAGCAGGAAATCTCATGCGTACACTTCTGGACCAACGCAGTCGACCACGGAAATACAACTCGGATTCCGCCTGGTGACAAATCCAATTATGGCCCTCGTGCCATTCCCCCCCCCCCCCCCCCCCCCATTGCCCGCGGCTGTCCAGTTCAAGCAGACACTTTGAGGACAGTGTAAATATAGCACCTTTCAAAATGGCACCTCCCAAATTCTATGACAGTGAACCCCTCGCAGTGGTCTGCTAAGGCTTGCCACTTGCCGGTCTTCTGTTTTTCTAAACTGAGTTTTTGTGTCCGGGCTTTTCTCACATCCTGATTCCTGAGATGCAAACAGCACCTGTGTTTCTTAGGGTAACACACATAATCAGTTAATGCACATCATAATCATAATAGTGGGCACAATAATTCAGGTCACTATCCCTCGAATGCAACTGGAGTTTTAATGTAGGCCTATTCGTTGGTCATTAGACATGAGTCATGACCAAGGGCTCTTCCAGGGATTTTGGGCTCCATGAAAAGATGGGGCATTGGGTTTCACCACCCGAGGCCCCCCCCCAATCCCTGCAGAATTACAGCATGATTTTCAGAGGGGCCTCGGTCAGTCAGGGCCTTTGGAATCGTGTTAACCCCCCTCCCCCAAACGGCACTCATGGTCACGACTATTAGTAAAGGATCTAAAAGTAAACGGACGCTTATAGACTTTCTACTTTTTCGAATCCGTTGATGTTCGCTGTTCACCCACGTGGGCCGTGTGGCATTTAATGGGGCGAGCAGCTGTCCTGCGGGCGAGCAGCCTCTCTTGGACAGCACATCGCAGGAGCCCAGAATAGCCCGACCCCCGCTAGCCTAGTCAGGGGTTTTCTCCGTCACGTACAGTACACCGCGTATCCAGTTTCCCCGTGCGGCACGGGACGCAGCGCCAAGGCTTCCCCGTCGCAAAAGAGCTCGGGCTTGGCCGCGGGCGGCTCCAGCCTGCCGACCAATTATAGACCCGGCCGGCTTCACCCTCCCTGGCCCCGTTTCATTACTAAACATGGGCCTTCTGTCACTCGCCAGCACGTGCCTGCAAGTGCGACCAGCTCTGGAGTTACAGAAGCCTGTCCCAGAGCCACACGGGGGAACATGCTGTTCTGCAAAGACTCGAAAGAGCGATGCTAGAAAGCTGTAGGCTGCCTCTGATGTGGGTATTCTGAGACATGCATTGCAGCCGTGTAGTATAATGGGTACAACGGGCTGGTCTTGTAACCTAATGGTCACAGGCTCAATTCCCAGGTAGGACACTGCCGTTGTATCCTTAAGCAAGGTACTTAACGCGCATTGCTACAGTATTCATCCAGCTGTATAAATGGATGCAATGTAAATGCTACGTAGAAAAGCTGTGTAAGTCGATCTGGAAAAGAGCGTCTGCTAAATGACTGTAATGCAATGTAATGTGATGTAATGCATTCGTGAGTACCGGACCACAATTCGCATTCGTGAACATACCCACATACCCACAGCCCACTCATAACTGATTCCCGATGCAGGCTAACAAAATATGAGCACAGTTAAGCCTGCAATATTGCACTTGGTTTAAATGTTTTCATCATGTTTGCTGCATATAGTCATAATAAAGATTATGATAAAGAAAACTGTTTCCTACCTCACAAAACCCAGCCTAAGCGCTTCATCTGCACCTGCACCTCCATCATTTGAGAGCGCAACTTTCCCTTAATTCCGTTCAGCCTTAGAAAAACTTCTCTCTAGATGAGCTGCAATGATGGGAAGCACTGGAGAGCTAACAGATTTAACATACGCAAAGAATTCGTCATTGCAGAAACACTAAATATGTGAAGATGGGATTTTAAGAGTTCATTTTATTGTGTGAGCAGTAAGTAGTTCTATGGGGTCATGGCCCAGCGATTGTCACAACTGTCTAACAAATGACTGTTGATTAAGGGTCTTTGGAAGGCCTTGAATACAGTGGTGCTGGGTACTGCTGTGCAAGCTTGAGGGTGTCCATGAGAACTTAACTGAGGCTTTATAGAGTGTTTTTTTGTAAATGTCATTTTGAAACTTGACAAGCCCTTTTATGCGTATAATTGGAGCTAACCAGATTGTTTATCACTCCTGTGACTGTCTCAAAAGAAGAATGTGACATGCCCTTCCATTCAGGTAGGCACAACCCTTGAGAAAAAAAAAACAAAAAAAACAATTAGGGGTTAATCATTCACATATAGATTCAGAAGCACTTACTGTTATTCAAATCAGCATGACAGAAGCACCAAATCTATCAAATTTGGAACACATTTCATTTGTAATCATTGCCACGCCTGTGTTCACTGTTTCAGTGGAAATTCTTTATCTCGTGCATTTTTACTGCAGATGCTGGTTTCAAACTGCCACGGCTGACTAATGAAATCTATTAATAATAATTGGTCCGTGGACGTAGCTATTTTGTTCTGATAGGCCTTTCGTAATTGGGTGCGATCGTTTAAATGTTTCCACATGTAGCATATATTGTATGAGAGTTGGAGTAAAATACTCCTCGATTTGTTTGCCACTGTCAGTACAAATTGATTTGTTTAAATATGTTTGCAATAAGTACTTTAATACTATCTCACATATTATTCCAGAATTTCAGCATTGTCCCACCCACACCTCACCCTGGTTACATGAAAACCTAAGAAAATATAATGTCCCATAAACAATAAAGCATACCTAACAAATGTTCCTTAATCACAAAACACATGTGTAGTTGTGATAAGAACAACTCCAGTTTTTATAGTCATCCTGTGTAACAAACAATTTCATTGTACGAAAGCTGCATTGAATGATTCTTCCTAGAGAGCAACCACTACGAAGACTTGCATATCGCTGTGATGTTTTTTTAAAACTCCTACAGTGTAGTATTGCAAGCTTGGGCTCCAAACTCCAGAAGTGACAGGTGTGGCTTTAGATGTGAGCATTTACCTTTGCAGTATTTCAGTCTGACTTTTACAAAGTACCGCACTTGGGAGAATGAGCTTCTAGGAAGGATTTAAATTTCTCTATGGGAATGGAGAACAGTCGCAGGTCTGGGTATAGTGATAAGGGCTCAAAGCCTGGTATTGGCTTCATTTGTTCTTCGCTGGAATCTTTTGTCGATCCACAGTTTCCTGATCGGTCATTCAGATAACCCGAAAACAGAGAAAGAGGAGAGATCGTCCGCAAAAAAAAAGATTCCTGACATTTTCTCAGACGCTTTATAACACAATTCAGCCCCATCTTCTGCGGACCACAAACTTCAAAGGATTGCGCTGGGGCTGCCTGCACCAGGAGGAAACTCTCCCAAAAAAAGAATGCTAATTTCTCAGCCTTCAAAGCCATTCCTAGAGGGAAGGCTGCACGAGGCATTGAGGGCACCTGATGGGGAAAATGATAAGACTCTTCTCTGGCAGGTCACAGGGACCACGCCCATGTCCTGGTCCTCCGCAATGTGGGTCAGCCAATCAGACGGCCCACCTGCCCCTGTCAATCAATCCCGCTGCCGCATTCCAAACCACTTCTTCATCGCCCCATACTCCTCTGTTACCCCAGATCATCCCCCCACCCCTCCCCTGTTCCTTTCACCGTTCCCTTCACTGGTGCTGATATCATCTTAAACAGCTCTGTCGCAGGGGAAGAGTTAAGCTCTAGTGCAGCTAGAGGGGGGGAAAGCGAGGGATTGCAATTTCTAAATTTCATTCATAAATGCTGAACTTCATGAATAAATGTGTATGCCAATTAAATATATTCCACTGATGAACTGCAGTATCCCTGATTGACTGTAGGGTAGAGGTACAAAACAGTAGCTAAGCAGCTGGGTGCAGACAGCCTATCCTTGAGCAAGGTACTAAGCCTGAGTTACTTCTGTAAAATACCCAGCTGTATAAATGCATTGCATGTAAAAATGTAAAGTGCATGTGTAACTTTCTCTGGATAACTTTCTCTGGATTCTCTAAAATGCCATAAAAATGTCAAATGCAACTGCCCTGTTAATACATAGATTAACAGATTCACAGAACGACTATTTTCTCAAAAGTACATCAGCAGAAATTGAATACACAATTCTGGCATGTATGGTACTGTTCCCCTCTGGGATTGAAATGTACAGCCTTATTTTAAAACTTCAGACTTGCTGCACCGTGTAAGGACGTTTACCACCCTCACTTATCGCAAAACAAAGCCTGCTTGCGTCAGTTCATTCATGAAAATCTCGTATTTCCTTTTCAGCACTATCAACGGCATAATTCATCTCCAAGGCTGATGGCAGAGTCTTATCCTGGTATGGTGGAGATCGCCAGGCAACCTGACAGAGAACAATTTGCTGGACATTTGCACAGAAGTTGCAAAAAAAAAAAAACAACAACAAAAAAAACCCACTATTGACTATAATGGCATGTGACTGCATAGTTTCTAAACTGCTCCTTGAGTAAATGCGCCAGCCCGATGATTCAGTGACAACAGTGCTGACAAATGTATGCCTCGTTCAGTTTAGCCGAAGCGCCAGACGGCGCAGGTGCCGGTGACAGATTAGGCCGCATGTTCAGGTAACAACCTGGGAATACAGAGCAAATATTGACCGAAACAGGACACTTAACAATAAACAAAGCAGCGCATTGAGCGATTCACGGCGCTCTCCGGATGCTAATTCGGTGTCACTGAGGACACAAGCTAAACGGAATATTACTGCCAAAAAAAAAAAAACTCATCTCTGATAGCAATCCAATGCGACAAGGTTGATTTGTTCATTACAGACTTTTCACGAAGTTTCAGGGGGGTTTTCGATGGAATTTCCTGAGCTCACTCAGACACTGGACACTCAGTCACAGACAAACAGTCCATTTAACCTGCGTAGAAACAGAAACATCTTTGCCAAAATGGAAGCCAGGACCAATACATACCCCTGATTTTTACAATCACAGCACCTAGCTAAGGCAGAGAAAACCTAAGAAGTTTGAACACAGCCGTTGACTAGGCCCTATTGGATACAACAGAAACGCTCTTGCACTTATGCACTTATCTAGCCTTATGTTCAATGAACATGAACGTTCCAGGTAATATAATGTATTTATATACTATCTGACTTGTTGATACCAGAGGATAGAATACATTTGCAATACATGCATCATTACAAGTCACATGCAATTAAAGACCACCTTTATTCATAAACATAGGTCTATTAGGTCTAGAGCAGTAAACCTTAAATTAGTCAACTTGTTATATAGCCTACTAGACATAACTGTACATTCCACTGGGTGGGTATTTGTTAAACAATTTCTTTTTAAATTATATATCATCCGTTTGAAAAACTCTGGTCTGTAATTGAATGTATTACAGTAACTCAGCCGTGTGTTGTCAAGGCAGCAGATGGCGCAATTGCACAATTAAATTCACTCTCTCCGTTAGGAAGAACAACGCAGTCTACTATTTGAGGATTTTCAAGGTTGGTATAGGTTAAGATAAGGTGTTTAATTAAAAAAAAAAATTCACAGATGACGTGCTTCATATTAATACTACCACACACTGGCATGATTAAAAACTGGCAACAAAGAATACAAGAAAGTTCTATAAAATATCGTTGCCATTTTCCCATTACTCATTTGATGCAAACATGCAATGTTCTTTGGTGTGAAAAACGTCATGTTCTTTGGTGGATATTTCAAATGCCAGCACAGCCTTCTGTTTCCATAATCTGCTAAGGCTATAGCAGTGAATTAGCACAGTCACCCCGCTAATAGAGTCGCAATAATTTTATTGTTATTATTTTATTAATAGCATGTCAGCATTTAACTACAAGCCAAAACTGCACTGAGAAGTCTGAATAATACATTTGATTACATTTGACGCATTGTGGGTAATTTAATGACCGCAGCTCAGGTGAAATAATGGGAACTCTGCAGTCTGTTGCGGTCAGCTCGCGCCAAGAACGTCACGCCTTTCACACGAGTGGTGCACGTGTGCACAACTGTGTTCCAAGATCCAAGGAATGCCAATTATAAATTTGAATTAAAAAAGGGACATTGCAGTAAGCCTACATACCTCGAATGCACGCTTACGGGCAGCACCATGGCTAAGCATATCGGGTTGTAGTTTAAACACTGCAGGTGTATAATGAACAGTAGGACGAATTGTTTTTTTAAAATTATTATTAATTAATATAATGCACACCAGAGAAATGTAAAATCGATCAACGCAGCGACTACCTAACATTTTTTTAATGTACCGTGCCTATTACAATTTCGTTGAGTTCAAAAACCTTGCGTTGTCAGTAACACACGGTTTGCTTTAATGCAAACTTCTGCAGATATGCAACTGCAATTTCACGGTACAGTAGAGTACAATTAAATATGTGGCAGTAAAACAGGCTACTAGAACTGCCTGCAAAAACCCACAACCGTCACCATCCCCTTATTTTCTGACCCCTTTTCTACTACTACTGTCATGCTTTAGTCAGGGCACAATGTTGTTACTACAGCCCCTCCCACAGGCGAAGACCGCTCCGTTTCCCTCCGCATAAAATAGTTCTCCTCCTATAGAGAAATTTTGAATTGACTGATCACAAGTTCATCATTGTGATGTGTTGCATGTTTTAGGGCTTTGCAGTACATTATCATCACAAATGATGAACATATTCAGATTAAGTTTAATACGCAGTATTAATTTGGCGGGAAAGCATAGACGCGGAAGGATACAGAGAAGGGCCGAAAACACTCTTGTAGTATTAAAACCCGCGGGAGCTGCTGCTCTTATTCTTGCAGTAAATGACAAGCTGCGGAGTCAGTCTCAGCTTTTTTCGGGGTGCAAGCTGTCTGCGTAGTTTGGCTACATAACCTTAGGAAAGCAAGGGCTTAGCACCAAACACCGGTGGGGACGACTCCCACTACGGATTATTACTTTCACTTGTCACCTATCATCGTGATTTATATATAGCTCCACTACTTTTCATCGAATTGAATTTTCATTTATTGTTACTGACACGGTAAGACTTTTTAGAAATATATGCAGTGTTATTCATGATTTGACTTTAGCTTATTATTTCGCTATCTGTGTAACGTCTGTTGACTAAATTATATGAATAATAGTTTGTGCCACAGGAATTTGTGTTATGTTGTAGTAATGACTTCAGTAGCTGCGGTTTTTATGGGAAGTGGTGTGGCATTTAAATGCCTTGGTCACGAATTTTAAATGCCGGCTGTTCTGTAACTGTCAGATGCTTCTTTCTGGCATGCCCATTATGCTCGCGTTGTCTTGGAAGGATATAAGTTATGCGTATGGGGATGCTTGTGTGTTCGTTTAATATCGCTGTTCGCAGTTATTATAACTTGAATATTGTATATTATATTTAACATGCTAAGTGTTATTCTATTATAACCGCTGTCAACTGAGTTGACACTTGGGAAGCTCATTCGAATGACATGGCTTCCTAGAAGTTGGTGTATAGAGCAGTCGGGTCAGCACGGAATCTGGTTCGGTTTACAGACACTTTCCACGTTTCACCCAGCGCTAATTTTCCTTCACTTCTCCTTCACATTCGTAGGCAGTCATGCCGCTGAACTCGAATATGGCGAGTAAAAACTACGATTACGACTACGATTCGGTCCAGCCCTACTTCTACATCGACAGCGACGAGGATTTCTACCACTCGCAGCACAGCCAGCTTCAGCCGCCGGCTCCCAGCGAAGACATCTGGAAGAAATTCGAGCTGCTGCCCACGCCGCCCCTCTCCCCGAGTCGGCGACCCTCGCTCTCCAGCCTGTTACCGTCGAACGCGGACCAGCTGGAGATGGTGACCGAGTTTCTCGGGGATGACGTGGTCAGCCAGAGTTTCATCTGCGATGCGGACTACTCTCAGTCGTTTTTGAAGTCCATCATTATTCAGGATTGCATGTGGAGCGGCTTCTCCGCCGCCGCCAAGCTGGAGAAAGTGGTTTCCGAGAGGCTAGCTTCGCTCCAGGCTGCGAGAAAGGAGACTTCGGCTTGCAGCTCCACGGACAGCACGAGCCGGACGAGCCCCAGCGTTAATTACCTTCAGGACCTCAACACCTCCGCGTCGGAATGCATTGACCCATCTGTTGTCTTCCCTTACCCACTGACCGAAAATCCAAAGCTCGACAAGACGACGGCGCCCTCGACTTTGGTACTGCCACTGGATACCCCACCTAACAGTGGCAGCAGCAGTAGCAGCAGTGATAGCGATTCAGGTATGTACAGTGCGCTCGATGGCAAGTCGAGTTCGCCGATTGCTCCTTGTCGGCATTTAAGTTTACTTGCATAGCTGATTATAACGTGAAATTGTATAACGTGGATAGTGGGTGATGCCATGCATGCCATTCTTGAGAATTATTATTTCGAGACTGTGTGTGGGATGGGGGTGGGGTGTCGGTAGATCGTATAAAACCTCGTGTGGTAGCGAGCTAGATGATTGTGTTTTTAATAGGAAATGACGCAGTTAGCTAAATAGCTCTTTGTGGAGGCTGTAATCAGAATTCGCCTTGATTAAAAAGCCTCGGTTGTAAAACTCCACCGGCGGCGCTGTCCTTGATGTCAAGGATGTAAAGCGTTAAATTAAGCTACGGGTTTTGCCGTGTCAGTTGCAGTTGCGTAAGGCTCCCCCTCCCCTTCGTTAGCTCCCTCCTTCCCTCCCTCCTATCCCAAGCGCAGGAGTACTGAAGGGTAGGGTTCAATGCTGCAATGTTCAGCTGACGAGGAGAGAGGGCGGGGTGAAAAGAATTGCAGATATTTCTTGGCATTGCACACAAGGCATGCCGTGCAGCTGTACAATTTGTGTCCCATGCATTTTTCACCCCAAAATTAATCGCATGCATTTTTCCTTTACGTAGATGACGAGGATGATGATGAGGAGGAGGAGGAAGAGGAGGAAATTGATGTTGTGACAGTGGAGAAGAGAAAAACGGTGAAGAGGTCTGACACGTCGGGAGTGCCAAGCAGACACCATCACAGTCCCCTGGTCCTGAAGAGATGCCACGTCCCTATTCATCAACACAATTACGCGGCTCACCCGTCGACCAGGAACGAACAGCCCGCGGTAAAAAGGATAAAGTTCGAGAGTAGCAGCAGGGTGCTCAAGCAAATCAGCAACAACCGAAAGTGCACGAGTCCACGGACATCCGACTCTGAGGATAACGACAAAAGGAGGACTCACAACGTGCTGGAACGCCAGCGGAGAAACGAACTGAAATTGAGCTTCTTTGCTTTGCGGGACGAGATACCTGAGGTAGCGAACAATGAGAAAGCCGCAAAGGTCGTTATTCTAAAAAAGGCGACAGAGTGCATCTTCAGCATGCAGTCGGACGAACACAAACTAATTTCTTTGAAAGAACAGTTAAGGAAGAAGAGCGAACAGCTGAAACACAGGCTGGAACAATTACGGAACTCTCATGCATAAATTTGGCGGGATATTTAAAGGCTTATCATGGACAGATAAAGACTGTTGTTGTGTATAGTTTTAATGTTGCATGCAAATGCAAGAAAAGTACTCAAGATTTCAGAGGTTTTGGCCACACAACCTTGTTTGGAATCAAGATTGATTGCAACAATGAAAACTGCCTCGAATTAGATTTATTTGTATTTAAGTCCTTTATTTTTATTAATAAAGTAATAAAAAGAGGCTGCAAACTTACTGTCAGCCTTAACTTAAAAATTAATTTGTTTTTATTTGTTTTGTATGTTTTGTATATAAATGATTGAAAATTTGATCAGAAATGTATTTTTTGATGTTAATTATCTGAATTATCTGTGAATGTGTTTAAACAGATGGGGGTGGGTTTTATCACTGTATGACTTCCCCTCATGTTATGATTCATAAATACATTTCTTTATTAACCTTGCATCTGTTTAATTTGAATTTCTAGTAAGCCATCCATTGCTGTATGTGTGTTTCCCCTCAGCCTTTGAAATGTAAGCCTCCCTTTCAGATGATCAGGTCTGGAGGTGAAGAAGGATGCATGTAATCTCATGTTTGGTGAGACGCATACACACACACACACACACACACACACAAAAAAAATATCTGCAAATGGAACTTTCACCTCTGGTATCAAAACAAAGTCACTGCTTAACTTAGTTACCCGAATAGTGTTTTGGCCAACCTGGGTTAAGAAATGGGTTGTATGTGTACATTCTTATCTGGGGGGAGAGGAAAATGTGCAGTGTTTCACGGGGAAAGATGGGAGATGAAGTCCAAATACAGCTTAAATATATTGCACAACTTTCAAGAATGGGACTACACCCGTTGCAGTGCATTTACTTACTGGACTTGCATCAAGGTCCCTCTTTTCAAGGGGCGCCATATTTGTTTAAGGGTTGCTTGTTTCTCCAGTACTGTAGAGCTCTTTAGATCTGTAAGGGACGACTCATACAACTATCCAATATACAATCAATGACCCGCATCCCTAGTGGACTTGATTCTCACAGTGGTGCATTCTGTCCATTGACCTGTTCATATATAACAAACTAACAACCCCCCCCCCCCCCCCACACACACACATACACACACACACTTCCCACCAGTAAAGGTATCCATCTACCAAAAACATCTAGTTCAGATGTTGCCCAACCAAGTCACCCCCCCACCCCCGTATATGATGATCCTGTATAATCCTTACTCTACATAGGTGCCATGATGCTCGTGAGAATACACTACATGGCTTGAAGATTTTATATCAGTAGCACTTTTGTACCAGTACACTACAGTTGTATGGGCGTGGTCTGGCAAATAACCACTGAAGCAGCAAACATGGGTGTGTGTGTGAACGGCACTGCGTTCTGTGCAATCAGGTGATGACTAATTCACATCGGGTATTTAACCTGCTACTGAGTGCATTTCCTCAAAGATTCATTTAGATAATAAAGTGAGTATATAAACACCAGGGCGGGGCAATGCTTTGATGCCACAGAGCAAGGACAGTTGCTGCACGTTATTGCAACTGATCACACCCCATGTACAGGGGTTGATTCCTGGCTAGGTAAGTTAACGTTTGTTTTCACTGGTCTTTGTGGTAATGATTAGCCAATATTGTGGTCAATTCACATACCACATTCCTCCACACCACAAGCCTTCCTGATTGCTTAGACCATTGAATCTTCTTAGAAAACATGACTGCAGGCTGTAAAGTGTGAGCCTTTGCCATCGTAAAAATAATGTCATAAAATTTGAATTCAAACTGCACAGACGATCTGTTCAAACATCTCCGTGCTGATAAATATAGGTAGAACTGCTTGTTATAACAAAACGATTTCATTGTGTGGCCTGTGGCTAGTAAAAGAATCACATTTTAATTGTAAATAAATATTCAATATGTACACCTACATTGTAAGTACACAGAAAGCAGTTTTAATAGAGAGCGTCATAAACATGACTGGTCAGATTTAACCCTTCCAAATCAAAGCTGTGTTTCATCTCCCAAATACAAACACAGTTTGCCCCACAGTGAAGAGCCAGCCGTCACCAGTCAAAAGCCGTGATTGTTAATAAACTCCTTTCTCCTTGCATGAAAGGAGTTCTCCCAGTCCCGTTAATTGCAGAGTATGAATCACTCCTGACTATAGCAGAATTAAGCGTTGCCATACTTTAAAAAGCAGGGCTGATTATATACCCCATACAGAGCAACTGCTTCCTCTTGGGGTTTTACAGGGTTTACCTCAGTTAGCCTTATATGAGCCAGCCTGCCAGAAAAACGAGATGGCTAACAGTCAGCGCCGATTTTCCGATAAGAAATGTTATTATGCGGAAAATCATTCCGGTCCTTTCTCCTCCGAGTGGCAGCTAATTGACGCGTAGGCTGGACGACGGTGCTCTCACATTCTGCCCGAGGGCTCGGCAATTCCCTCCCCTTTCTTTCAAAGGCTCGGGAGCAGGAAGCTTAGGGGAGGAATGCTTCTCTATTCGGGCGTTTTACCTGGGGAGGTGGGGGGATGGGGGCCTGTCAATGGGGGTGGAGGGGGAACTCTGGGCTCCCGTGCATTCCCCACCCATCCGCAAGCTTCCGTCTTTCAGCTCCAAAAAACACGGCTGTTTCCTTTAATCCTGAATGAGTCAGCAAACATCAGATGTCTCATCCCGTTCCATCTCTTCAAAGTCGGCGGCAGGCTAGATTTGTCATGAGCTGATTGAAAAATGCTGGAATTAGCCTCGGCAAGCCATTAGCGTAGCGTACACGCTTGGCTACCGGTGTAAACCGATGGATGAGGGATTGTCTCATTGCAGGAGTGTCAGTCCAGCAGCACCAAAAACAATTACTTACACTCTTCACAGTGAAACGTTCAGTTAAATCAACTCTCGCAGAGCACGTATGATCCCTATTGGACCCATAATTACTCAGAGTTGAATTAACACTGGCCATTTTACACGTGTCCCTTTAGCCAACACAATGGACAAAAGGCATGAAAAGTAAGAGTGCATGCATCATTCTTCTCATGGCTGTTTGCATTCTGTACCGCATCCTCACTGTCTAGAGTAGAGTGTGGGTGATTACTTGAAAGTCTGATGTATCCCCCCCCCCCCGTAAATTTAGAAGGGCACGCATAACATGAGATGCGGAAGAAACTATCGTGTGCCCTCATAAGACTTATTCAAATCGGCGCCAGAAAGAATGATTCAGTGCATGTGTTTCCCCTTGAAGAATCTGGTTGAACTTCCTTTCAGGACTGAACGGATAGTTCACCTTCTAATGTTTTTTTTGTTTGTTTGTTTGTTTTTTACTTTAATCTATGTTTACAAGTGCCCCAGACAGTGTTTGTGTGTGATGAAGGACATTTTAGATATTTACTGATGTTTCAGACGACCCACCGGCTGGTATGGGGTCATTTGGGGGGGGGGGGGGGGGGGGTGGTTTAAAGAAATAAAATCCACTTCAAGTGACTCCAAAGCAAGTTGTACAGTGGTATCATTAGCCCAGTGGTTGTATGTGTGTATATTACCTGATTACTCTTCAGGAAATTTTGTTGAGTATTCTTTTTCGTTAGAACTATTTCCTATGATGCATGCAACCTGAGACCGTTGCACTCTGGGAAAAAATAACCTGCACAATATAAAATTGCACATATATAAATGTGAAGAAATGTGATCTGAAATCTGTTCATACCTAGAGCCCCTGGAAACTTAATGTCACTGTTCAAACAGCTTTGGAGTTATTTTGTTTGAGCCAAAACATATGGTAAAACTGAAAATAAAATAATAATAAAAACCCAGAAAGTGAACTATTCCTTTGAATAAATGAGGATATATGTTATTTTGCTTAATGAAAAGGTTATGTGATTTCTTCTCAATACGGCATTTGACAGCTGGTCAACTGAGTCTTCAGTTATTACACTTGCTGTCTCTCCCCCATTGGGAATTACAACACTTCCATCCCTGATCTTTGCACTCACGTTTCTGTTGTCATTAGGTCTGGATAAGGGTACTAAATGCCTTTAAAGTAAGGTAAAGGTTTATTCTGAAAAATCCAGTCGAGCGCAGATACCTCTCATTTGAGCTGTCTACATCAATCTTTCTCTGTCTAACTACTCTGATGAGCTGAGATTCTGCCTTTTCTTGGAGGGAATGTCATCCCTTTCAATTATCTGGGCCTTTGTTAAAATCCTATATATTTTTTCAACACAATTCTCTTGCGCTCTCTCTCTCTTCTTTGAACTCACATATAAACACGCATACACACAAACACATGCGCACCCGCACACACACACCGACACACAGACACACACAATTTACTCTGCACTCGATCACTCCTCAACTTCACCCAAGCTCTTCAAATGACCTGCACAATGGTCAAAACATTGTTCTGTTGTTGTTCTCTGTAGATATCTCATCAGGCGCTGGGCACTTTACTGACTGTGCCTTTACCTTGCACTGAAGAAAAAATAAAATAAAATAAAAAAAAGAAAAGTCAATTGTGTTTGTCTTTGACCCTGAACCAAAGCCAGGAATGTAATTGATACTAGGCTCCAAGCACTGAAAACTGTGTGAATGAAGTGTTCTCTTTTCAGCTAATTGTCAGTCTGAGATAAGAAGGGAGGATGAAGGACAGGTTGAAGTGCAGATATTTTAGAACAGGGAGTTCACTGATTGTTCTGCATAAAACGTCATCATTTGGGATACAGTGTGTATTTTAATATGGCAGTTGGGGCGACTAACATCTGGTGGCCATTTTCCAGCATGTAAATGATGTGTTGACTCTCAGCGCAACCGCGCGCGCACACACACACCATTACCATTACATTAAATATATGCCGTAAAAACGAGAGTCGATTTTAAAACTTGACTTTAACACATAATGGTAAGAAAAATAAACATATAACATGCTATCTTTTTAACCATGATGCACGACGACCAAAGCCATTACCTTGCCTATAGACCAATCATACCTTGTGCAATAAGTTTATGTCTACCGCTGCACCAAACGAAAAATCGAAACACATTAGCTACACAAAATGCTTTTTCAATGGTCTTTAAGTAATGCAGGTTTGGGCTGGGGAAATTTTTCTGGAGTGGACGTTGTGGATAATTAGCCGATATTGCACTTCCTTCACATTTCGAGTTCCTGTTGTAAAATGAGCACGCGCTTCCTGCTGAGGAAACACACGTTCGACTCTTTAGAAGTGCGTTGTTCAAGTAATCTCACTTGTAAACAAAACATGCGTTCAAATTCAAACCTTGGGATTACAGCCTCTTGAATTCACTCCTCGGTGTGAAAAGGAAACAATGAATAAACAAGCACCCTAACGGCGCCTGCTTTGTTATGTAAACTAAATTAGCCAAAAGGTCTATTTTAATCAACCTAGATAATTACATGAACTCACCTCGAAACTTTAGTATATGGTACACCAAATGTAATGCTCTGATTTTGTTAAATGTATTCACAAATATTTATTAGGCTATGCATTGTCTATGAACTACGCACGCACAGAACACACGCCCACTTTTCGTGCAAGAAAGGTAGGTGCTGGCATATCCATGCAATTTTGGGGAAGCACCCTGTTGAGTTTAAATACAATATAATATGGTGGACGAGTCGACCTGAAATCTCTGCACCTTATTGAGATCTGTTTTCGTTTCAATCATTTGTGCACAGCGAGATCTACGTTACAGAGTTCTTGGCTGGCTTTCCCCGTGGCGGCGCATCTAACCCATGACGTCACGCACTGTATCTGACTGTATGCAGAATGTTCCGCTGAGCGCGTGCTGCTCTGAGCACATGGAAAGACGTCGAGATTTAGCTGCATGCAAAAGTGCGCTATTGTCCCCTCAAAGAAATCTGCAACTCTTATTATGGAATACTCCCCAAGTGTACACGTAAGAAGTGGGGCAATTCGAAGAATTGGTAAGGTTTTTTCATTTTTATTCGTTACCCCCCTTCCACGATGTTTTGTTTTATAATGATCACAAGGATGCAATAGAACACCGTAGCTAATTCTAGCTGGGATCAGTTGAATTTCTGTGTTAATATAGTATTCTAAAAGTGTAAGTATAGATAGAAACTCTACTTAGATATTAATTTGTCAACTATAAGTATGATGTGATATAGAATCACATCAATGTATTATCGATAGCTAACAGTTAACTTTCTATAATTTATTTCATTGTGGTAATATAAGTGTTAGATCATTACAGACGTCTGAAATGGTATTATTAAAGTGTTCTAACAAGATCTTACGGTATTTAGTTGAATCCTAGAAACTAAAATGCTCGCTAACTAACACGTTTCAGATTGACTCTTAGTCTGCCCATCCCCCCAAATCCACTCGATCAGCCATCTACCTGTTATACCCCCTGAACAATATTTGTGTATGTTACACAATATTATAACATATATTTAAAGGAATAGCGTTTACCATGTACTAAAATAGTTGATACTATATTACTCATAAATCTGATATTTCTTCCAAATGGGATCTTCCCTGTTGTGTATGGTTAGCTAGATCATTTCCATTGATATTTCATATTGTACTGCATAGCACCGTTTGCTTAATACCTGAATGAACAAGCAAAATGTTTTGGATCAGACACTGCGGTTGTAGCGTGTCATGCTAAGTGTTATTTAGCCTGTGTACATGGAAATATGGAATAGGATGACAGGCTGGAACAACTTAGGTTTGATTATATATATTTAGCCTATTTGTTCATTTAATGTGATCATATGCTGCCATAATAGCTAATAGCATCAGTTACTTTTATGTAAAATTGAGTATTTGCCCACAGTTTGATTTTGTAGTTGAAGACTGAGTACGGAATTGCTCCTCTGCAAGTCATTGTTTCGCAGTGAAGGCTTCAAATATATATATATATATATATATATATATATATATGTGTGTGTGTGTGTGTGTGTGTGTATATATATATATATATAATACACATAGGTATTACATATAGATCTTTGTTTTTTATTTCATCCTTAAAAAATATTCTAGCAGTAGTGTAGTGTGCAAAGTGGCAAGGTGTTGTTTTAATGCCATACATGCGTACAGTATATGGCAACCTTTGCAACGGCAGCTAAAAATCAGCTCTCCCTTTTTATTGTGGCACAATATGATTTATGTGACATAGAGTATCATTTAGGTACACAGTTTTTAAGGATTTTAACTTATGGAAAGCAATGTTACGTGTGGAGCAGTATCCACAAGGCTTCTGGGCACTTTACAACCTTCTTTTGGAGACATTAAAGGCAGGTGTTGCAAAACTCTTAAGCAGCCAGGACATCGGTTGTGAATAAATTCATCTGTTAAATACGTGCTTTAATAGGAAGCAAAACTAGCAATGTGTGCATGTATATAAAGGCATATATATAAAGAATACAGTCATGTAGGGGCACAGTGAGCACGCTCTGAGATTTAACTGCACATTTGAACCTCTGTTTGCATATACGGGCGTGAATAATTACTAATGACAGGACCTAAATTTCCATTCATATGCATTGGGATGCGTGTCTTATAAAACTAAAAGAATTTAGCATGTTCAGCTGAGATTGCTAGTAGTTAAATTTTTTTTTTTTTTTTTTGAACATTTGGCAAATTATATTTTGAGCAGACGACATGAAGAGGGAGTCAGGATACAACCCTTAATGAGGCTTGGACAACTCAGCTAGTTCACTCGTAATAAAGCTGTTTATTATTCACAAGGCTGTTTCTTGTTAAGGCTGATTAGTGTTTTTTTTTTTATTGTGCTTTTGTCAGGGTAGGTGAAAGCATGTTATCCTAAGAGATGGACTTTCAGTGAAAGAGGCCGAAAACTGGGCCTGCTGCTTGGCTGTCGGTCAGATTCCCCCTCGGTGGCAGAACGCGCATATGCGTCGCCCTCCATGTTAGGTTAACTCCGTGCCTCCACTCATCTAACACCACAGCCAGTGCGCTGCTGTCGCTGAAGTGCGAGTCTTCGGTGTCGGAGGCCTCGGCCTGTCAGCAATACCTCAGTTAATGGTGGTGATGCACGTGGGAGGGGCTTGTCATAGAGCCAGGTGTGTCATGACCAATCGTGTGCTTACAGGGGGGCGGTGCCCATGTGCGTACTTTGGTGGGTAGGCGGCCGATTGGCCTCTTTTTCCGGAGGTCAAAGTCTACGTGGACCCTTCGCGCACATTCTCTGATCCTTTCATTTTCTAGATGCCTCGACACGTGGTACATGCTGGCTGTCCGCCCGTGTTCATTCCACAAGTCCCAGTCTTCATATTAACGGGCCGAAACAGTTAATTTGGAGATCTCGGGCGACGGCACGCAAATCCGAGCGAGTGCGGAGGAACCTGTTTGGCTAACCGAACGGCCTGGTTCCCTCGCCCTGAATACTAGCGGAGGGATGGGCTCCACGTGGTTCTGCTTATGGCTGGAGCGGGAAAGAACGGTTTCAGTCCTGCAGGGCTCCAGAGGCTGGGGCTGGCCTACGCCGTCTCTCAGTATCGAGAGGGAACTGAACTTATATGGTCCTCCAGCTTCACATCTCCTTTCCAGCTTTGTGTATAACACTAAACTTTGGACGGAGCCGGCAGCAGCAGCGTTTCCCCTACATAGGCACAGCAGTGGCGCAGCTCCGCGGTTGAATTTCTGGCACCGACGCTAGAATTCCAATTTCTTTTTTCAGCTATGCTTAGAGGTAGCTGGGTTCATTGGCTCAGAATAACCTTGTGGGAACACGCGAGGGAAGCCGTGGCCTACATTATCTAGCAAAGCACTTTCTCTCGCTCGACACTGCTACGAGCAGAACATTGCCATGTTGTTCACGTTCAGGCGTGAAAGCTGCGTAAATGGCTGCGCTCGTTGACTTTTGTTTTCCGTCAACTTGTAATGTGTTTCTCTCCTTTGGTCTTTTGGTCTTTGTTGGTTGCTCCAGGGCGCGTTACGCCATGTTTCGGGGAGCCTCCTGCGCCGTTGTCCGCCACTTTGACTCGTCCGTACCGAGCCGTAAACGTTTTGGGGGAACGGGTGACAGGCTTTGCGCTAAGCGTGAACGGGACGCTGGTACAAACATCTGGGAATCAGCTGGAGGTATCGGTATCGACTTCGGCCGATATGGTCAGTCAAATATTAGCTTTTTTTTTGTTAGCTGTTTATTTATTTTCCAAAATCGAACAATTATAAAAAGGGATAGCATTACAGTGAATATGCAACAAAAATGGAGGGTGGGGGGGGGGGGGGGGTAATGTTTAAACCTTCTAGGGTAATGAAAAAATAATAAAAGAAAGTCACATTCATCATAAATAAAAGGTACATATATATGTAGGAATATTAGCTTTTGATATCAGCTCATGGTTTAAGCTGTTCCGATCCAGGAAGTAAGTAGTAATATAAAGTTAGCTGTATGCTATATATGACATTGAATCCGAGTGACGTGAAGAGGAAAAAGAAAAGAAGCAGCACGTGTCTCCCAATGTAGAGTAGCTTGTTCCTCCGAAGCTACCGCTGTGCCACTGCCACCCAGGCAAGGGTTGCAGCTCCAGTCCACTCGCATGCAAACTATTTACTCACTAGTTTACTTTGTATTTTATACACATACACCGTATGAAAGGTCACACTGATGACATCTAGCAGCCTGTGTGGTGGCTCGCACATCATTGGCTGGAGCTATTGCAGCAGTAGCTAGAGGGACAAGGCCAGCTGTGCCCTGCTGTGATGCAGATTCCTAGACAGGCAGTGAAGTTGCTGAGGCTGTAGGGGGGAAAGCTTTACTGGGTGAGCCGCCAGGATCCCAAAGTAAACCACAGATTTAGCTCAGGGGGCGGGGCAGGGCCTCTTTGGCCTTTCAGCTCTGTTGGACTGGACACTGCTCAGCAGCCTGTTCAAACACCCACAGTGTCCTGATGACATCATCCTTTTCCTAGTAACTGTAGCCCCCCCCCCCGCCTCAGCCCTCTGCACAGTGTACTGCACTGTGTTCAGTTTTTTCCCATGTTGACTGAGCGCTTCTGGCAGCCCAGTGCCTCCCCCGTTGAATGTTTGGGAGATGGGGGCCAGGAGGGCTCGCTCAGAATGCGAAAACATCGAGCCGTGGAAAAGGCTTGGGTTGCTCTTCCGACTTGAGAGAAAACAAGCGGGCCTGCAGGCAGAGGAGATAAGCTTCTCCTAATGACCGGCTTCTGTTCCACAGCTCGTGGAATTATGATTGGACCCCTATCAGCCGTGATAATGGCATTTGCTAGGCTGGTGCTAAGGGCTGCCCTCTGCATTGTGGGCTTGACAGCTGTTAGGAAAGTGGTGTCAAAAGATGTTGCCATAGATATGAAGTGCTTGATTTGATACTGGGCCAGCAAGCCTGCTTCCTGTTGTTGAAGTGAAATGAAAGAGCGAGGTTACATTTTAATTCCTTTTTCCCTGAGAATGGGACACATCATTTATCAGAAAAGGGGCTATGCCTTATGCATCTGTCAACATGTAATTAGCCTGTATTATGAAAAATAAATATTTCACAACCTTTCTTGGGTGGGTTCACCACTCTGTGTTTGTACAGCGCAGAAAGGAAGGACTCTTGAATGTCTTTTTTGTGTAACATCTGAAGTCAGTCAGGGAGCAGATACTGTAGAGGAGGGAGAGATGCGGGACGTCTGCCCTTAATCGGGCTTAGGCTCCCCTGCTGGGGTATCACGCTCAGTTGCCCAAGGCTGCCTTATCTCATTTCCCCATTGTTTTCACCGGAGCCATAATTTAGCTTAGCCGAGCTTAGCTTACCGTCGCCGCGGGACGCGGGATGTTACGGTACGATATCGATCCCCTCCTCCTCTCGCCCTCGTCGAGAGGATCCCTCGCATCGCTTCAGCGTGCCGCTCGCATGCCGCCATTTTCTCCCCTCAAACGAACGTCCCCCTGACTCACGCCCCCCGAGGGTTCAGAGCTTCCTCGGCGGTTTGAAGCGAAGTGTTCTCTCCCCCCCCGTTTGGATCGCAGCCCCGGCTCCGCAGGAGAGGCTCCCCCTCTCAGCGTTGGCCGCTGCAGACCTCACGTGAATCGCGTGGATTTTCCCTCCTCTTTCGGTAAAGTTGCCGGTGGGCGATCTGAAAATCGGCCGGTGCTCTTGTCCCGACGGCCGATGGTTTCGCCTCGTTGAGAAAAGTTGGCGTAGCGAAGAGTTTGGCGGAGGAGTGTCGGCGGCAAAATGACCCGGTCTGAGCCGCCGTGCCAGGTGTTCCTAAGGGTTGTGAAGGGTCAAAGGTCATACGTCACTGGCGGTTTTCTCTTTCTGTAAACAAAACAAGAAAAGGCTGCAGTGGAGCTCTGTGGCCATTTTGTAAAACTTGGGAAAAAGTTGAAGCGTTTTTACAAATACTTTAGCCTGCAAATACAGCGGACGCCAAACCAGAATAAAGTCCTGGGTATAAAATGAGACTGTGCTTCGACAAAAAATAAATTAAGTCCAAGGTTGTTGGTCTAAAAAGAGAAATACGTAGCACATCCAAATGAGGTTCAAAAGCCAAATTTTGCATTGCTCTCTGTATTTTTTAGGCACCCAATAATTTGAATGAACCGCTTGCAATTTTTAGGCCTAATAATTGCCAAGCACAATTCAAGCAGTCTGGTTTTCAATCTTTAAATGTGGGATGTGGTGCTTTTTTCTCTTTTTATACCAACAGCCTTGGCTGAGTAAAGTCCTGTTTGAAAGATTTCATCCCTTCTTCCCCGTATGCCCTCAGTTCCATCCTCTCTGCTTTTTTAAAAAGAGGCAGTGGCGCTGGCTTTCAGGAAGAAGGCCTTCGCCGTGAGTCACAAAAAGTAACACAAAAAGAAAACAAATTGCACTGCGACGGGGGGGCGAGATTTATAGCACCCCCCGTGTGAGTCTCCGGGACCCGGGTGCCTGGTCTGAAGGCTGCTCTTAACAAAAAGAGGGAGGGGGGGGCAGGGGGGGTGGAAATGCGGAGGCCCATTTCACGGCCTTGAAAAGCGTCGTAAAGGTGAGCGTAAACCCCCCCGCCCCCCCCCCCCCGGCTTTGATTTGGCTTTAGGGCTGTCCATCTCAGGACAGGGCGCGTAAATCAGCTAGCGGCCCAGGGGAGGAAGTGTCTGACGTTACTGTGGGTTTATGACATGAAGTGTGTGTGTGTTTCTGTGTGTGTGTGTGTGTGTGTGTCTGTGCGTGTGTGTGTGTGTGTGTATGTGTGTATGTGAAGATGACATATGCGAGGGTCAGCTCTCAGAGATTATTTTATTTGCTTCGTGAGAAGCAACATGAAACTACATATAGGATGCAAAGTTGAATTCCTAATTTTTTTGGTGGATGCTGCATTCATGTAAAGATCAAATAAAGTACAAATCTTGATCTCTTCCCAAAAAAATAAATAAAATAAATTTTTATTCTGTGCATCATTTTGTTGTTATATTTCTTGCAAGGGTGAATTGATGGATGCATTTTCCTTGTCTGTGTAAGGTTCTGAAATTGCAAACCATTGTTCATTGTTTTGAGCTGCAAAGCTCCAAGGCAGCAAAATTCTACAGACAAAAGCTAGGCTAACACTGGGGACTAGATTCATCTGTGAATAACTAAAGCGGAATAAAAGTGTTTTGAAAATGAGTCTCACCGGTCGGGTAAAGAAACACTGCGTGTGTTTTTCGTGCTTTAAAATGTGTTTCCCGCGCAGAGACAAGAGCGCGTCTAAAACAGCGCTCAGCAAAATACCCCCCAGCCGCTGGATAAGGGCGGGGGGGGGGGGGGGGGTCGGCCAGACGGGCGGTCCTGGACACGTTTACAAGATTATGTAACTGTCTGCACGCGGTGTAATTCACACGCCAGCTGGGGTAGAGCTCTGTGTGTGCGTGCGCGCGCGTGCGCGTGTGTCTCTGTGTGTGGGTTTGTGTGCGCGCGTTTTCTTTTATGGCATGGGGATCTCTGATAGGCAGGGGGAACGGGAGGAGGAGGAGGGGACAGGAATGATTGACGTCTCAACTAGTGGTTAAGATGTCTGCTACTGTGCAGTCAGCAGAGGTGGAGCCATGGGGGGGTGGGGGGGGTGGAGCAGCGTAGGCCCCCGGGGGATAAAAACGACCTGCCAGGGCTTTGTCGGGGGGTGTGTGTGGGGGGGGCGAGTGGTGGGTTGGGGGGGGGGGGGGGATTGTTCGTACTATTAAGTGGAAAAAAAGCTGCTGAGAGACCGGAATTTCTGTCTGCTCCCCTCGCTCTCTTTTTCCTCCCCGGGCGCAGGGGCGGGTTCAATAGAGGCTGCAGCGCGCGGCGCGGCCGCCTCTCGCCTCAGCAGCCTGCGGATTGTGATGAGCCCAGCGATATCGCCCCGTGTTCCGCGGATTAGGGGGGATTCTCCCCCAAGATTTACAGCCACAATAGCCAAAGCCCCGCTGTCGACATTGCGCTGCGTAGTTTTACCGGAGGGAGGGAGGGGGAGAGAGAGAGAGAGAGAGAGAGAGAGAGGGAGGGAGGGAGGGCGGGTGTGTGGAAAAGGAAAGAGGGAAAGTGCGGATGGCTCACTGGAGCCGCAGGACTGTGGCGGTGGGGCAGACGCTCCTCTCGATGGACTGTCTGAACCTCTGCCAGTCTCCGCTGCGATTAGGGAGCGTCTCTCCGAGGGAGGTAGAGAGGGAGGGAGGGAGGGAGGGAGAGAGAGAGAGAGTAAAGAGCGAGAGAGGTATTTTTCTCTAACTGTTTTCTTTTTGCCGTTGCAGATGGCATAGTTATACTGTATTTTCCTTTATTCTTTTAATGTGGTGCTATTTCACTGCACTTTTCTCTAATGTGTATATTTTTTTCTCTCTCGAGTGAATAACAGAGAGAAGGTGGGGAAGGAGGAGGAATATAATGAGAGAGCAGTCGGGTTGACGGGAGGAAGAGAGAGAGAGAGAGAGAGAGAGAGAGAGAGGCCTTAAGCGTAGAGCATGAATCACTTTGTACACTTTGGAAAAGTGTGTAAACAGGAAAGGGTTTCATGGCGATGAATAGGCGCAGCTGACTTCTGCTCCTTTGTCCGGCTTTGTCACATCGCCAGACTGAAAAATGACTCTGAACCAAACTGACCTCCAGCTGCGCGGAACCTGAGTCTGCGGGGTTCAGAGCTTCGGTCAAGTGAAGCCCCGCAGCGCTTCTGTGACCCCGGCGCTCCTCGGCAACTGTTTCCATGTGGTTCGTTAGTCCTGGTGTCTGACGCGTCTACCTCAGAACGACGTCCACTGCATCTACAAACTTGTCATTCAAATCCATTTTTCATCCCAATGGATGTTTCTCACCCGCCCCCCTTGCTGTTCCTAAGTACATAGGTGAATGCCAGAACAATTTTTAAGGTCCATTTTAAGATCACAGACAAATCCTGGGATGTGTGAGGTCACAATTATGTGATTAGAACGTTCTCAACTGAACATTCTAATGCTGATGTCACAGTCGCTGCTGGTGATTGACATCAGTGGAGTCCTAGAACACTGGCCAAAAACCAACTCTTCTTCAGGGTTAAACAAGAAACAACCCGCCATTATTATTGTTTATATTGTGTGATGCGTGTTCAAAGTAATGAGTCGGCTACTGTCCACCACAAAGGAATTTCACCAGAGCAGTGGCCAAACGATGGACGCTGCGCTCGGAGACCTCAAGTCAGCACGCCCTGAGCCTGCGTCCACTGGCGCGAAATAGCGGCGTGGGTGTTTCTCAGAGTCAGACGTGTCAGACGCTAGGACCGGACGGTGGGAGCGCGGTTTCCGGTCGGGGGAAGTGTGCTAATTGAATCCTCGGCGACGGACAGGAAGAGGACCCTGGACCGGACGCTCTTCCGCGCGGCTCGCGCGCGTGGGCAGGGGCGCGCGGCGAGCGGGCGGCGGCCCCCCAGCCGCCGGTGATGTTTTCT
Organism: Anguilla pacifica; assembly: GCA_039654925.1. Lineage (NCBI taxonomy): Eukaryota > Metazoa > Chordata > Actinopteri > Anguilliformes > Anguillidae > Anguilla > Anguilla pacifica. The sequence continues at coordinate 10,219,333 of CM077291.1, read as the reverse complement.
GCGGCGCGGTCAGCTGTTCAGACACAGCTTGCGTTACGCGTAAACCGACGACAGGAAGCGCAGCTACCGGAACAGGGATGCTTCCTGTGGGCCATTGCATGAGATGATGTCATTTCCTGCGCATTCGTGCTGCTTTTATTTTTTCTATGCTTCTATGATTGGGTGGCACCGTAGAGCAGTGGTTAGGGAACTGAACTAGTAACACGTTGGCGGCAGCAAGCAAATTCCTTTCACCACCCTTGAGCTGGGTACTTAGCCTCAATTGCATTCGTAACAGTCATGCCATGCACATGAATAATCCCTACATTGGATAACATGTCCGTTTCAAGGCTGTATAAGATGTCTTGGGTAAAGGTAATGAATTAATAATGACGTGGTAATAAAAATAATTGGTCCCGTTCTGTCGGTGGAGAGTATGTGTTTCTGGTGTGGACACACGCAGAACGCGCAGTAGGCTTTTCCATAGGCCTATCGCATGACCGCGGTCAGTTTGCTCTATTTCCAGTAGATAGTGCTGCTCCCAGCGCTCAGCCGATCTCCGTGCTTTGCATAATGCACATTTAAAACAGTCGTTGATTTTCGTTTTGCTTGGAATGGTGAAGGTTACCGGGGGGTAAAATGTGTTGGTTGCGGTGTGGTGCTTCGTTAAGGCGTTGCCGGTGTACGGGTTGTGCGGAAGCCATTTCGGGTCCTTCCCACGCGTCCCCTGCGTTTGCGTGCTGGTATCGGTGACACGCAGCATATGGGACCCTCTCACTCTCTCTGCCTGCTCCTTTAAACGCCATTAAGAGGAAACAGGTTGTAAACAAGTGTTGGGATAGCTGTTAACACCCCCCCCCCCCACAAACTTTCTCCTTCCTTCACTCAGTTAACGCCCCACCCCACCCCACCCCCTCCCACTTTCTCCTTCCTTCACTCAGTTAACGCCCCACCCCACTCCACCCCCTCCCACTTTCTTCGTCCTTCACTCAGTTAACGCCCGCCCCCCCCCCTCCCACGTTCTCCCTCCTTCACTCCCAGTTCAGGTAGTTGCGCGACAGCGCCCCCTGTGGCAGCAGCGGGTGGAGGCGACGCGCGGTCAGCCCCCGGAGCGGCGGTTCCCGCGCAGCGAGCGGCGCGTAGCGGCAGCCGCCCGGGTCCCCAGGCCCGCGGGGTTGAGGCGCGGACGCGGCGCCGCCGCCGGGCCCTTTCCGCGCGCGGTGCCCTCCAGGGACGGCGTGCCTGGCGCGGTGTGAATACCGCAGGGGCACCGGAGCTCCCCTGGGGCCCGGAGAGGGGTCGCGGTGGGCCGCGGTGCCGACAGTCAAACAGCAGAAAACTGCAGACCTCCCAGAAGCAGGGAAAGGAGGCCCGACCCCCCCCCCCCCCCCCCTCAGAGGCCTTACCGCGGTGTTCTGGGGCCCGGCCTGAACCCTGTGTCACCGGCTGTCAGGAGGACCCAGGCCTGGCCTGTCCTGCATCTCCAGCTGAGAACCCCCCACCCAAACCCCCCCACACCCCCACCCAAACCCCCCAGATGCTGGTCGCCTGTCAGGTTGGATCTGGCCAGACTGCACCGATCGCCATGGTGACCTTTCTGTGACACACGTCTTCCTGCTGCCCCCAACCAGCACACACACACACACACACAGACTCACACACACACTCACACATGAGTATGCACACACGCACACTCATACACACAGATTCACACAGATACACATGCACACACATGCGCACACTCACGTATGCACGCATACACACATGCACGTCCTCATCCACACACACACGCACATACACACACACACACACACACACGCACAGGCCAGCCCCTAGGGACACAAACCCCACTCCCGCGCCCACGCTTTCCGTGTAAGGGAATCCACGGGCGCCGTGGCGACCCGGAGTGACAGTCCCAGTCCCCAGCCCGTGGAGACGCCGGCTCGGGCCGGAGCGGGGATTAAAAGCAGCCGAGGCTGCGGATTGGCTGCTGCGTTTCCGTGGCTGCGGCTGCCATGGGAGCGGGTCAGAGGGTGCGCGGTGCGGCGTCTGCTGTCTCCGGCCGTGAGCCACGCCCCACGTGTGCGCTAACGTGTTTTCGGCGTGTAACCTACCTGAATCCTCTTTCTGCTGTCCCCTTCGCCGCGGGGGGGGGGGGTCACAAAGGCGCTCCCCGCTCCTCCTCCGAGCCACTGGCTGTCCCCGGGGACGGTTCGATTGCCTATGTAACGCAATAGTGGCCGGTGCCTGCCATCTGGAGAAAACGATCTCTGCTGATTCACACTGTCGAAAGTGCCCCTACCCCACCTCCCCGCCCCCCCCCCACCCCACCCCACCCCACCCCGCCCGTTCTCTCTGTGTCTTCCTCCTGCCTCTCCCTCTGTGTGCTCTCTTCACAAGTGAAATGCTAGATTCTGCTTTTCTTTCTCCTCCACACCCACCAACCACCCCCCCCCCCCCCCCCCGCCAGCTCATGTGCAATGTGTGTCAATCCAAGACCTTTAAACTGTCATGTGTCATATCAAAGGGAGGATACAGAAACCCACACACACACACACACACACACACATGCGCGCACGCACACACACGCACGCGCACACATGGGCATACATTTGCGTGCGTTCACACACACACACCTGCAAGGATAAACTTGAGGATGTATAGAACCAGTGCAGGGCCACACGCTGAATTATTTAAGTCCGGATCAGGTGTTTTTGACACAGAGCAAACGCTCGACGGCCACAACCAGAAGTGCAACGAAATCCAGCTCACTTACACACTTCTCTCCTCCTGTATTTTCTCAATTCGGAGGAAATGAAAGAAAGTTTGATTCTCAGGAAAGAGGAACAGTCAGCTTGACACCAGCAGTCGAGCTCGTCGTATTTCGTGTCACAAGGACCTCTTAGCCACCTAAGATTTATTCACGATAATCTTCTGTTTCTCACTTTTTACAGAAAGCTCAAATGGGATGACAAAGACCAGCTTCACTCAGTAAAGATACTCTACATGTCCCCTTGGTTTCAGGTTTTTGCGTATATACATGGTCACAGAATATTCTTTTATGAATTGTGAATTGCGTATGTATTGTTATTTTTATCACAAAAAAGATTGTGTAAAGCAAGATAATTAAGCAATGGGAACAAATCTTCACCCTCTGTGTAATAGGTTTAGGCTAAGTGTTGAAGATTCTGTTGAGAAATGATTTATGTTTGTGTGTGTGTGTGTGTGTGTGTGTGTGTGTGTGCATATACGTATAGTACACGTGTAATTTTCTCACCAACAACATGAAGGTGAGAAATCATGACAATTTCGCATTTGCATTATCTTTCCATTTATGGGCATACCATGATTTCAGGTGAGAGCAAACCGCAGGAATCAAAAAACATATCTACCAAATTCTCCTCCGTCACAAAACTATTCAGTGTGCATAACCTCAGGGAATCATTGGCTCTCTCCAAAGGCTTCAGCAAAGACACCGTAAACCGTCTTTTGTTATTTGTCTTCAGAAGCTCGCGGCTGTACCCGGGCACGCCCCCCTCCCAATTTTATTTGCATAGCGGGCCGTTGTGAACAACAACAAAAAACACGGCTGCGGGAGAAAAGGGGGGGTTGAAAGGCCGTAAAAACGGACGCCTGGAAAAAGCGTCTGTTCGGATAGTTTGCCCTCCTTTCAGAGAGCCCCTTCACCCCCACGCGTCACCTGAGGATTTAACGTTTGTAAAGGGGGGGGGGAGGGGGGTCACACGAAGGTGTCAGTTGGTTTTCGCCAAACAGATGGGATTTCTTTTTTGGGGTTGGGGGGGGTGGCGTTCACACCTCTCCCCCCCCCCCTTTGACACTTTGTTTGTGCTTCAGGCGGCACTCGCCCCGTCACGCGTCTCGAGCCGAAATTCGGCAGCTACCGGTGATTTTCGCCAGCCGCGAAAATGTTCGCACATCGTTAGCCATGATCGTGAAACTCGCGCAGTTAATTTATTCATTTTTTTTTTTTTGGTTCCATAAATGGGTTGGTCTTATATGGACTTCTGAATGGGGTTCCTGCTCATCGAAGGATAGAAACAGATGTCACACCAAATGCATGATGGGAACGGCAGGGGTGGTGTAAAAGGCACAAATGGCTCTAATGCGACTGCATTTTTGCGGACCCTGTAACTCCTACGCATCGGGCTTCACATTTTTACCCGCTCACCCCCATATTTCACCCCCTCACCCCTGTGCTCTCCGGTCAGTCCGTCCCACATTAGAGAGGGAGCCTCGGGTCTTTATTCGGACGCCGAAGTTTTGTGTGACCGTTCGGTCCCGCTCAGAAATCCGGCGGCCTCGTTCTCGGGCCAGGGTGCTTGGGAAAATGCGTCCGGCTCCCTGGAGACGGAGCTTCTGCCTGATGGCCTCCCTCGTATCCCACGATCTCGGGAGGAGGAGCCCGGGCCTTGGGGAACCCATAATGGGTAGAAATGTTTGTGCAAAAGGAAATTCCAATCAGTTCACTCTTGGGGGGGGGGGGGGGGGGTTGGGGGGGCGGGGTTTCTGCACCCAGGGTCCACCTGCCAAACAGAAGACTAACTTTTCCTCACCGGCTTTTGGTCTGAACGTGTTTTCAAAACAACCTCCAGCCCGGTCCGGGCGTTTCCAGGAAGCACTTTGCTGGTCCCGTGCTACGGGAAGCAGCAGCCCGGCGAGCAGATTCCTCAGCCCGGCGGTAGATTGCTTCACAGCCTGCCGACAGAACAGCCCCCCAGGGCTGAGGTGGGGGGGTTGGGGGGCGGGGAGGCCAGGCGACGATTACTTTTGCTGTGCTGAGCCGTCCCTCCTGCACCCTGGAGAACACGTCGCTCGTGAATGTGTGAACTGTCGGTTTATTATTTTTCCTCCACCTCTCGTCTCCTTGGTTATCGGGGTGTGCATGACCGCTTTTTGCCAGGGGAGGCTGGCATCCATTTGCACGAAAGCTGGGTGTGAGAACCCGGTGGCTGAGCCGAACGGTTTGTTGCGCAACTGTCAATTCACTTGAACCTGTCCACCCTTCGTTCCTCCACACAGAACTTCCTTAGCCTGGGGGTAAAACACCTACGCAAATTATGCACATTCCTTGAAACTGCAATTGTTTTCGTTTTCAGATGACACCATTAGATACACATTAAAATATGCTGATTTTGATGTGTGTTTTGTGGTGTCTCACAAGAACTAAAAACAAATATAGTATAGCATTATTATAGTGGTGCTGATTGTGCGGAGAATCACTGTCAAGTACACCGTAGCCTGCCAAAATGTTGTAATCTGCATTTTCTCAAGGATGGTTTTGATGATGTCAAGCGCCAAATATGTCAGGAATTCCCTTAATTTATCCAAGATTAGATTGCGGAGCTTTATTATCCATTTCTGGAAATTTGTCTTTGGCTTCGCCATGGTTACATTATATCAAATATAAACACGGCGCAAGACAGGAAAACAGTACCAGACACAACATAACAGAGCTTCAAGTACGCCAGCTATCAGAGAGTGGAGGTGAGGAGGTGGGGATTAGTAGGTTAAGAGTTTATAAGGGAAATTGCATGTAGGGTAAAATAATTCTTAAACATGTTAAATATAATTGACTGTTTGTTTTTTATGTCAACCCTCGAAAGTCTAATTTAGACACACTTCATCTGGAAGGAAGTGCTGCCGGCAGTGCTGTTTGTTGAGTTCCGGGTCAAAGTTCATGCCATGGCAGTCACCACCCGGTAGTCACCACACAGAAAGAACCCTGACACATCTGCTTTTTAACTCGGGGGGGTTGATTCAGATGCAACGCTAAAGCAACCTAACTTCAAATGTTTTTTTTTACGGCAGCACCGCGTGTCCTGCCTTGAAGACCACCCTCCGTGCGTTTTGGCAATTCGTCCTGCCTCTAACCGCTCGCTTTCGCAATGATTTATGTTCCTGAAGCTTGTGATTTTGGTCCTCGCAAGTCTTAACGCGTTCGCTTGGCGCTTCCTTTTTTGGAGCGCGTCTTGTGTGCGCCGCTGCCGACGGCTCGGCCTGTTTGTCCGGTGGAGCGGTTTCGCCTTGCCGTGCCTTGGGACAGCGTCCAGGGGACGCGGTGGTTTTTCGGTTAGTGCTGATTCACCGTGTAAATTTTGCATGCCCTTCTCAGATTACCCGCGTAGCCCGCCGAGGATCAACTGGAAGTGACTGCGACGCGAGGATGAGGGAGAGAGATAAAGAAGGGAGAAGGCGGTGGATTGCAGTGTTTCTCTCTCTCTCTCTCTCTCTCTCTCTCTCTCTCTCTCATTCTGCCTCTCTTAGCGAAACCCGGAGGACAGCAACGACTGCAAATGTGTTTGTTTTATCGACTTTGAATTTGCACGTTATTCCCCCTGTTTAGAATCACTGCGGTTTGAAAGCCTCTGAATTCCCCCCGCGGTTCTCCACAGGGGGGGCCGGACAACGCAAATCCACACTCACTGAGGCGCACCTTCAGACGGCAGACATGAGCATTCATTTATCTGCAGCACGACTGCAGGGAGAACGGACTCGGGTTAAATTGGCTTTTTTAACACACTGCCTTGTGAGGTGCGTTTCCACTGAGCGTGCGGCGTTGCCCATTCAGAAAACACCCAAATTTTTTTGTGTCTTGTGGTCTGAATGGCTGCTTTCTTGGAACTGCACCACAGGCGACAATGACGACCACAAACGGCCGAAAGCTGCACACGTGATGTGGAACCCTCGAAAAAACGTTCAGCGCTAGCACAGCGCTGCAGTCGACTGCCGTAAATAGACCTTCCCTTCAGGGCCTTCCCCGTGAGCTCAAGGAGAGCACTTTGTGCTTCGCAGCATTTGTTTATTTATTTATCTTTTTCTATTAGACTTCCCTATTAGTCCAAATCATCCCTTGGACTAAAGCACTTATCTCCGTCGTTAGCGACGGCTAACAGGAACGTTACTTGATACTTCCGGCGCGGCGCGGGTGTAAAAACGTGATGAAGCGAGTTCCCGGGGAAGCTGTCGTGTCTCCACGGCGCTAAGAGGGTTTTGGGAGAGGAACAAGCGAGCCCGGCGCCTGCCTCCCGGTGGATGTTTGAGCAGGACACAGGAACCCCTCTCATTACTAACGCCCGCGGGAACTTGAACTATGTCTGACTCAGACGCTGCTGGAGGCCCCTTCCCTCCTCCATTAGTCATGAGCAGCCGGCGGAAGCGCTGAGGAAGAGTAGCAGGGCCGGATCAATTATAGCAAATGGCCGCCTCCTAATGGATGTGAGCTGATTAAGAGCGCGCGCCGGTTAGCGGAGGGCTGCGTTCGGGCCCGGCGCTGGAGGGGCAGGAAACTCACACACACGCTGGGCCTCTAATAGAGTCGGCCATTTTGGGCAGCCGTGTGGGCTGCTGCCTGTGGATTCACAGCGGTCAGCACGATATTAAGATTTTACTGAATAATAAAAGCCCCCCCCCCCCCTTTGGGTGAGTAATCAGGGGCTGGTTAAATCGGTCCGGACACCGTTCTTCCGTCCCGGACCACAGAACTGTGACGTATGGAAGCCAAGGGGGAAGTTTGGTCGGCTGAGGTTGCTCGTCGTTCCTGTTGCTTGTCGCCTCCGGTTGATCGTCCCCTCGATTGGATGAGCGGGCGGGAGCACCCGACCGTCTACGCGGAGCACAGATCAGCGTTCGACAGGCAAGCGGAGCTCGAATTTCTGAAATTCCCCTCCTTAGCTAACTTTAGCTCGGGCATGCCTGCAGCGTGACTGTCCCTCTGGCTGTGGCCTACAAGATGATTACCAAGGCCAGAGAAATGCTGTTAAAGCAACAGGCCCACTTCATCACATTCAGGTTGTTTCATTGTGCCGTTTGCCCAGACTAATTGGGATAATTAGCTAATGCATGCTAAATATACTGTACGTAACAGCATTTCATAGATGAAGAAAAAAGTCTAATTTAAGAAATAGTAATTTAAGCCATACCAAAGGAAGACAGTAATGCTTGCATGAAGTTGTGAGTCAAGGTTCTGGATAACTTGATTGAATGCAGGCCATTGTGTCTTCTGGTGTTGTTAAGCATACGGATTCAAAAAGCACACGTACACGCACACACACACACACATATTCTGTTTATATATACATACACACTCACACACACACATATACTGTGTGTATATATATATATATATATACTGTATATACAGACACACACATATACTGTATATATACATTCACGCACACACACACAAACACATATTTTGTATATATACATACACACACATACTGTATACACACACACACACACACACACAAACAAAGTGCAGTTTACACTGCAGCTGCTGGAGGCTTTTAGTGTAGGCCTGCAGTGTTCCAGAGGAAGCAAACATTGACCTGCAGATGGTTTATCTCAAAACAAAAACCTGCCACTTGCCAGATCTCTTATCGCCGGTATATTGTTCTGCTCGTATCTTTTCCTTCCAAAAGTCTGAAGTAGGAAAAATATACACATCTCAGCCCAAGGCGCTGCTTGCTTCCTCTGCTCCGGCGACTGTTTGAATTATGACTGAACAGCAATACGCCAACCGTAGTCACCTCAGAGTTGTTCGGGCCTTGTTTATTTGGAGTACAGTCACAGGGTTTGTAAACAATGCGAGAATGATTCACCACCAGTGAAGTGTTCTTGTACCTACAGGAGATTGTATCAGCGAGGGGTGCGGTGATGCTGGAGATTGTAAAGATAGTTCATAAGTGTTAATGGCTTTATGTGCAGTTTGGAAAGGGGTTGTTCGCTGCGATTGTTCTCAGTGTCCTTGAATTAGTATTTATTGTGTTACTGTGCGAAGGACAAAAGGGTGACAATAGGAAATCATTTGACTCAGTGGATAAGTGATGTTCAACTAATTCGATGAAACATCTCTAGGCTTCCACATACACGGACACACACGCTCGCACACACATGCACAAATACACATTAATAAATCAGAAATGGGTGCTTAGACAGGTTGTCTAAACAGATACAGATACGCAGTTAGACACTGATTGTTGAAAACACACACACACACACACACACACACACACACCCGACGCTTGCATCACACGCAGACATGTAAACACGCTCACCACAATAAACTGATAAGCGCAAATCACCCAATGAGGCACAGGGTGCCATTGAACTACACACCCAGGCTCTCTCTCTCTGTATCCCACGCCCCCTCACATACGCGCCCAACACACGCGTCCCCACGAACCCACGGGTCCCCACAAGCCCACGCGTCCCCGCTGGAGCCCGCCCTCTCCGCAGCGGCCAAGCTCAGAGGGAGCAGTCCAGGGTCCAGTAAACAAGCCGGACGGGGCGGGGCGGGGCGGGCCGGACCGCCCCCCCCCGCTCCGTTTCCTGTTACTCAGCGCTTTCGGGCGGCAGATGGTCAGGTCCAAACGGGAAAGGCATGCGTCCTGCCGACAGCCGAACCGTCCCCAGAGGGCTCGCCGGGCACGGCCCGGGGGGGGGGGGGGGGGCCGGCGGCACGGCGGCCGCTGCGACACACCGCCGCGCCTCGGAGCGGGGCACACAAGCGTCTTTGTGGCGGGAGGCCGTCGACCTTAAAGGCCGTTTTTGTAGCCGGAGAGCAGGGCACTGAGAGACACAGCAGCTGCGGCGGGAAGCGACTGTGCTCTGCTTTGTCTCCCCCTGTCTAAACACTGATTGAAGCTGATTTGAGTCTGTGTGTGTGTGTGTGTGTGTGTGTGTTCTTTCTGTTTTTTGTTCCCCCCCCCCCTCCCCCCGCCTGAAATCTAGTCAATACAAAAGCTGGACAGAAGCCTAACCTCAGTGTACTGTGTTCTCAGCATTCAGTTCATTTTTGTAATCTTGGTGAACGTACGCCGTCTAATTTTTGGGAATACCGGGCAGTCCGCTTGCGGCAGACCAGAGATGTCTGCCGGTCACCGCAGTTCCCTCCGGAAGTAGAACACGGTGAAAGTTTTGGATAAGTGCGGAGTTCCTGTGGGCCGCTTCCTTTCCGTGGATGACTGTGCTCCCACGTCGCAGCAGTCTAATGGTCACTGTGCACAGCCAACAGGGACATTACCCACGCCATCAGGGAAAGGAAAAATGGCCGGAGAAGGAAAGAGGGGGAGAGAGAAAGAGAGACTTACTGTAGAGTGTGGCTTCTTATTAAAGTGTTACAGCAAACGGCTGAATGTGATAAGACTGAGAGAATGGTAGGGAAAGTATTAGAGGGAGTGAGAGAGGAAGGGGGAGGGAGGGAGATGGTTAATCGGTGAGTAGTTCAGGAAATAGGAGGGGAGGTGGACTTTTAAAAAAATTGAGGAGGAATGTAATGAAACATGACAATGTGGTTAAACATTGAAAGGAAGTATGCAAAGGAAGAATGTATTTGAATATCCTTGCTGTAGGCTCTTTCATTCGGAGTAACAGCGTGACGTTTCTCCTAATCGATTTTAAAGCTGCCGTTAATCGCTGGTTCATAAGTGGATAATTGCGCTGCTGTGTAAAGAACGAAGCGCCGGCCGGCCCACACATTTACGCTGCCTCCCAGCCCCAGCACCCCAGGCTGACCTGGAGGAGGACCGAGAGCTTCTCGCTCTGCGGTGGAAATTAAGAGGCATGGGAGTGGGCGTAAACAGGCGAGCGTTTCCAGCGTTAAATAAACAAGACGTGTAGCGTATATATTCAGACCCTCCACAGTCACTGAACCAACGTTGTTGTTGTTTTTTTTTTCCGATCCTGACTGCAAAAGGGAAATCTCTAAGGGAAATCTCTAAGGGAAATCTGTTGTGGGATTTCAGCACGGCTGTATAGATAAGTTGTTGAAATAAAAAAACACTTAAGCTGAGACACAGGCTACTGGCAAAAGACTCCCGATGGAATCTCTTTGTTCAGATGGCAGGGGTGTTTGAGATCTCACACAGATAGAAAAAGTCCACCCGTGTATGGCCGGGGGCGAACGGAAAAGGCCAGGGGCTGGAAAAAAAAAACACAGGGTGTGCCTTTATAGATGAACATTTAGACATTACTCTGAGCATGAGTCCCATAGCTGGAAAAGAAATGCCTGAGCAGTAAGTCATACAGACGCATTAGTGTGGATACGACATGGCTCTCAGCTGTGATTCGCTTCCATAGAAGTGGCTTCAAATCTGCATTCCCGTTTGGACAGCTCATAGTTGTCTTTAATTTCGGGGGTATTTAAAAAAATATTTTTCTATGACTAATTTGCTGAAGACACCCCTCTCCATGATTCATTATGTAACATTATTTTCTAGCTGACGAGTTAGCCGGAAGGATATTTACTGGTATAATTAAAATGAAGTACATTGCTTGAAGGTTGCACGACAACACAAGCTTTGCTAACAGGTTAGCTACAGGTTCTTTAATCGCAGCCCCATGCCGCTGCTGAAAGCTGATTTGAGGGTGGTTGTTATTTTTGATGTGACCCGGGCCCTGAGTCACTTGCGCAGCGCTGTGCTGCCGCTACCCCTCCCAAGAATAGCACCGCGTCAGGGAATGTGTTAGAGAGCTGAGATGTAATAACATCGGTGCGCTCGTGTCAGCGGCCCCGCTGTCTGTGGGTGGCTTCCTGCCCATCTCCGCAGGGGGGTTGCCCTGGCAACCCTCCACCACGCCCCGGCTTCACCCCAACAGGGTGGGGCGGGGCCTGCCGTCTCCAGCTCTCGCTCTTAGATGAGAGTGCTCTCTTCCGCCCAGCCCCCCCCCCCTCCCTCCCCTCCCCTCCCCCCCACGCCCATATAAGGACGACGCCTTCGAAAGTAATCGGCCCACTCAACAGGATGTTCGGGGCGGAAGCCATTGATCTGTGTCTGCGAGCTCGTCGGCCCTTCTCGCTTTTCCCCCGGCCGTCTCTCGAAGTCTCCCGTTTCCTCGAGGGCGGTGCCTCTGAGCGACGGCCGTGGGGGAGTCGAAGGAACGCGGCGAGGAGGAGGCGAGGGTCTGGCGCGCTCGGTGCCAGCGTGTCACCGACGCGCCGCGCGCGGGCCGCCAGGTAGTCGTTGGCGTGGGCGAGCACGGTTTTTCTGGAGGGGTGCCCGCGTGCCCCAGTTTAACCCGGCGGGCAGGGGCGAGGCTGGCACCCTCGGGCTCCGCCACGCGGGGGTGCGGAGGCTTCCGGAGCGATTCCTCGAATCTCCCAGGGTGCAGCGGGGGGCGGGCCCGACCCGAGTCTGGAATGGAGGCGTTCATTCCACGCGCAGGTCGGAAGTTTCTGGAAGAACGTCCCAACCTCTGCGCGTGTGTGTTTGCCCCCGGCGTCAGTCCCCGAAACTCTGCAAGTCGGTTCAGAACGGCAGTTAAAATGGAGAAAGGCTTCCTGCCCCCACCGTTCAGTCGTTCTTCTTGTTTTTTAAGTCATGGTCTGTGGGCCATTAGAGGTCACTAATGCTAACCCAGAAAGATATTTTTTATTTATGGTGAATAATTGGTTGAATACTTGTTACTGTGTCAGATTTACAATCACTGTAGAACGTGGCCTCTCCGGTCAGCCAATCAGCATCCAGGATTGAAACTAATTGTTATGGAATTTCAAGTGCTCTTTTGTCCCTTTGATTAATCTCTCGGGGTCTAGTTTCCATTTAATTGTAGGCCTTAGCATATATCCCCGCTGTTTTTTTTCCTGATACCAGAGATGGGGTGTGCCATTGGGTGGTTTCCTTTGACATTATGGTCAGTGTCAACGTGAAATATCGTTGTGAGGCGAGCGGCAGGAAGTACGAGTCACTCTAAAGGGACGTTTCCTGTGTTTCTGAAAAATCCGAGGGCTAAAAATGTGAAATGCAGTTTTGTGCCAAGCAATAAGCGCCGTCCGGTCCATGATTAACTTCCTTTCTTTGACGGACAGGCCTCATAAACGAGAGCCGTCCATTGGATTCGACAACCTTAATAAATCCATTGTCTCCGGGTTTCAGACCATAAAGATAATTGTGGCTTTAGTGCCCTTTTTCCTTTTGAAAACTGGAAAGAAAATAGCAATAATAGGCTAATGTTCTCTCCCCGGTCTAGTTTTCCATTTCCCATAGATGTTGTTATAGGTTTCCTGTAGTTTTGTCATCGGGAACCCGTCATAGTTGGGTGTAGAGCAGTAGAACAATGGACCATCATTTGTTTTGAGAGCAAAATAACTTGGTAAAAAAACTTGGCAGGCGACCATTATTTTCGGAATTAGGATGACCAATCAGCAGCTTCCCTTCTACAGTTCTGCCCTTTGTAAATGAAGATTGCCACCTTCAAAAACTCGGCGAATTTGAAAACGGCTTGGTCTGAATCTAACTCTTGGCACTTCAGAAAACCTGACAACTGTTCAGCTGGCAAAAAGCAACAAACAGACTTTGTGGAAGGGCCTTAGAAAAATAAAGTTTTACAGCACAAAGCGGGAATTGTGTGAGAACGCTACTTCATACACCCAGAGCATTATGGGGCAGACTGATGTCGCCTCAAGATTTTTTTTTTTTTTTTTAATTCAAGCAGCCTGGGCTTAAAATAGCTCGCGCTGGAACTCAGTGACTCGACCCAGCCCAAGTTCTGTGGAGCAGAGCTGGCTTGGACCGCGTCCACGTCTGAGGGGGGAGCCCTGTGATCTGGAAATGGTGGCCGCGTCACGGCATTGTATCGTTTCCATCTCTGACCGAGCTGTGGGGGGGGGTGTGTGTGTGTGTGTGTGTGTGTGTGTGCGTGTGGGGGGAGCGAAGTGATGTGTAGGGCCTGCTCTGCCTGCCGCACAGATGGAAATACAGCAGTAGCTTTGTAGCTTTCTTTCTTTCTTTCTCTCTGTTCTTTCCCCCCAGCCCCTTGCTGAAGTGGAGTCGGCTAGCCTTCGGTAGCGCACCGAGTGGGCGATTTATTGTTAGCGCAGCGCTGCGTTTGTTCCGTTGCCCTTTGACCGCGACGCGCTTTCTCTGTGTCCACCGCCGGGGCTTAAATAAACCCATTAAAGAGGGAAAATATCTATCACGCCCGGCGCGTACTTACAGGCGGCCTGATTGCGAGCAGGCCTGAGGTGAACCCGTCTGTGTGAGTTTGATTTGGAGCGTTGTGTGTGTTAGCGAAGACTCTGGACAGTGCGCTGCGCGCACACACACACACACACAGATGCTGTTGCTCTCCCGGTCAGGGTGTTAACGTTAACGCCGAATGCTTTATTTCCACAATCACGCCCCACAGCCGTCTGGCTGTCTGTCTGCAGCATGTCTGACCTGAGAGCGGAGCTGAGGAAGCGCTCTGTCCTGCTTGACCTCACACCCGGCTGCAACAGAGCCCGCTATTATCTCTCTTTCTTTCTCTGTCTCTCTCTCTCTCTCTGTTTCTGTCTTTTTCTCTCTGTCTCTGTCTCTCCCTTTCTCTCTCTCTCTTTCCCTCTTTGTCTCTGTCTCTCTCTCTCCCTCTTTCTCTGTCTCTCTCTCTCTCTTTCCCTCTCTGTCTTGGTTTCTCCATTTCTCTCGCTCTTTCCTTGTCTTTCTCTGTTTCTATCTCTCGCTCTTTCTCAGTTTTTCTCACTCTCACTGTCTTTTTCTCTTTTTTCCTGCTTTGATACTTTCTTTTTTGCTTCATTCACATCTCCCGAATTGCCACTTGGTTTGAGTCACCGTCAGGAGGAAGCAGAAAGCAAACAGATGATGCCTCCTGTTCATTTACTGGCTCACTTCCCGGCCAATCACAGGAAGGGAATTCTTGGAATTCTCACACCAGTTGATCATGCACCTCGTCCAGCCGATACCTTGGTGTGATCTCACTTAGGCACAGAAAGCAGAACACGATTTGTAAAATGTCTGTTTCAAAAAGGTATTTGAAACCCCCAGCATAGTCACTCAAATTTTTTTAAATGAAAATATCAAGCAAGGTGTTTATTAATTCGTTGAACGTTAGGCCTAATCGAAATATAAACACCAGGAACGAAGGCCTGTGTGGTTAATGATGGGGTCTGACTGAGTCTCTCCAGGACCTGCACAGCAGGAGTTTCGTTCCGCAAATTACAGATCTTTTTTTGTTTTTGTTTAAATTGATTTCATTTGTTAACGAGTCTATTCCTGCGCATCTCTTCCGGAGTTAATAAGTGAAGCTGAATAGGCTCATTCAGCACAGCAGGAAACTGTGTTTCCTCAAGAGAAAAATGTGATCTAATAAAAAAAAAAAAAAAAAGAAAGTCACGGTCTGTTGATTCTTCGTATTAGTCTGCGACACAAACAGTGAGCGGCCAGAGCTGGGGCAGGAAGTGGACGAAAGGAAAAGGGAGACGACGACGCTCCCCAGCCCTCCACCAGGAGCACAGCTGAGCCATGACATCATCAGCGAAGGTCATACGCAGGGTCACTGCAGAGCGTCAGCCCCTCGATGCCCTGATTGGACGGGAGGGGATTCGCACGCGCGTCTGTTGGATCGGTGTCCGCGCATTTGAATCATTTCCCGGATGCTTTACGATCTCCTCGGATTTTTTTTTTCCTTCTTTTTTTTTTTTCTGCGCCAATTTCTGTACCAGACGGTGCATTGAGGTCAAACTCTGGGTCAGCTGTGTGTCAGAGCACTTACTGTGAATTAGTGACTGACTCTCTGTCTCTCTCTCTCTTTTCCTCTCTCTCTCTCTCTCTCGCTCCCTCTCTCTCTCTGTCTCTCTCTCTCTCTCTCTCTCTCTCTCTCTATCTCTCTCTCTCTGAATACTCTAATCATTTCTGGACTTTCTTGGCTGAACTCCCAGAACATGCTGCTAACGCCAGGGCGATCGAGCCGTGGCAAGAGGAGAAAAAACCTTGAAAGTTTTAAATAAGCACAGCCTGTCTCCAGTACATAAAACTCCTTTCTCCCCCCCTCCCCCCAAATAAAGCAGCTCTCACCCCACCCTCTCTCCCTGGGTTTGGTGGAAAAATGCCTCGGCAGTGCCAGGCTCCAGCCGAGAGAGAGAGAGCGAGAGAGAGAGAGAGAGAGAGAGAGAAAGGGGGAGAAAGAGAGAGAGAGAGAGAGAGAGAGAGAGAGAGAGGGGGAGAGAGACAGAGAGAGAGGGAGAGAGAGAGAGAGAGACAGGGAGAGAGAGAGGGAGAGAGAGAGAGACAGGGAGAGAGAGAGAGACAGGGAGAGAGAGAGGGAGAGAGAGAGAGACAGGGAGAGAGAGTGAGATAGAGGGAGAGATAGAGGGAGAGAGAGAGAGGCGGAGCTGGCAGCAGGCTTAGTGCTCTTTTACCGTAAACAGCCAGTAATCCCGCGTCAATTCCAACTATGCGCCCGCTGTTTCCCGCCAGCTCGGGAAAGAGATTCGCCGCGTCTGACTAACCCACTTCCCGGGACCCCGTCACCGCTGAGTAACACCCGACTCTCCACGGTCTGCCGCATCTCCGGTTACCCTTTCGGGGGGGGGGGGCGGGGGGAGGCGTTTTAAAGGCCGTCGCTCTGGAGACAGGATAGCGGGCGGGACGGTCAGGAGCGCCGCCGCCGCTGTGTTTCCGGGTCGGTGTCATTCTGAAACGCGCGCACCCGGCATCACGTGCCCCCCCCCCCCTCCCCCGCCACAGCAGCGCTGCCCGCCCCGCGCAGGAGGGCCCGTGTCAGACAGTCTAGGACCGCTTCCCACTGCCTGCTGACGCGCGGCTGTTCATTTTTGTCCCCTGTAGGGGACATGAACATGTATTCTGCTATAATGAAACATACACAGCAACGGGAATTCAATAAAAATGTAATAATATTCATGAAAATATTTTCACTGCAGCATTTTTTTTTTCTTTCATCCAAGACATTTGTTTTAGGCAACATCGAAACAATTTAGAAGCTTCTCAGGAGGACTGGAGATGTTGAAAATGGCAGCAGAAAGGCTTGGTGAAATAGTGACTGGTGCAGCAGGTCAATAAAAACCCATTTGAGAAGAGCAGGGTCTTCTGTCTGTCTTTCTCTCAGAGTTTGTGAAACGTTTGCATTAATTATGCGTGAGTGCGTGCACATGGAAACAGCGCTAATGAGACATCAGGCCCGACGACCTTTCCCCCCATTCTGTGTGGCGGTGAGGTCATTTAAAGGTCTTTCCCATGATCCCTTGTTTGCCAATGTTGCGCTGCGTTTGACACCCATGACCAGGTTTGAACTTGTCTGAGGTGTAACCATTTGCAGCTGGGTAATATAATTACCCCCCCCCCCCCCCCGACACACACACACACACACACACACACACACACGCCCACAGTCTTATAGTTTGACATGGCTTTAGAAGAACCCTTTGGTTTCGGTAGCCACTGTTGTTGTTCCAGCTGCTGAGTCCACAGATTCACTTCATCGACTCGCCCATTAGGCACCGTTGTCCGAAAGGCGCTTTTCGGGGGTGAAACGTACTCGTGAGCATCACCCCTAAGCTTCACCCCGTTTATCTGAGCAGAGAATCTGAGAGCGGCGAGATTCCATTTCCAGTTTAAAGGTGCTTTTCGGCGCGCCTGCCCGCCTGCCCCCAGGGTCGGGATGCCTCCGCAGGAGTCAAAGCGCCAGTCGCTCAGACGCCGTGCCGCCGACAGCAGCTGCGTGAGGCGCTGCGCGTTAGCAGATGCGCCGCCAGCGTCTAAATCCGCGGAGTCACGCGCGTGCCTGTGCGTCTGTGTCGCACGTCACGCCGCTTATAATATGATATGTTACGTGATAATAACGTCCAGTCTAAATTTAATATCAGATTGTTTTAGGGTGCCACACCGGCCTGGTCTGTAGGCTAGCTAACGATGGCTGGATCTGCACTGCTGTTGGAAATAGAAATATTCATATATGTCATCTATAATTATGACATGTATAGATACGGATTGCGTTGATGGATTGGCCACCGGTGACATACTGCATATCGGCTAAGCAGAGAACTGACTTTTGAATTGTCATTACTGAATTTGAATATTATTCTGAATTTTTTGATTGAAAGATTAGCAAGCATCTGGCATTTCTTATTTAATTGACTCTTGAGATTTATATATATATATATATATATATACATATGCATGTATGTAAAGTATGCATGTACTCTTTCTATGTGTGAAATTACACTCAGTTAACAAGATATTTTTAACAGACAGATTTAAGCAGGCCACAAAATCACATTCATTCACATTCACATCTCTTTTGCAGACGCAGTGCCTGAGGAGGACCCTGGCAGGGACTCATCAGTCTCTCGGATACAGCTCCTGGGCGTTTCCCCTCAGAGGCGCATTTACACCCCCAGGGGGGCCCGCCCCGCCGTGGAGAGGGGTGTTGGGCTTTGCTCCAGTCACCCTAAGCGGCTGACGCGGGGGAGAGCGTCAGGACTCGTGATCTTCGCCGAGCGTCGCCTGTACGAGCGACACGCAGCCGTCGCGCTGAGGCGGGCAGGAACACCGTCGCGCGTACAGCGCCTCCGTTACCCAGAATGCACCGGGGGCACGCGCTGTCTCTCAGACCGCCTTCATCCTGCTGGGCTGGTGAGTGGTGCGTTTCTCCGGAGAACTCTTTTTTTTTTTTTAGTGCAGCCACGCACAACCGGGCTTCAGTAACTAATTATTCGAATTTTTCCGCCAGTACCAACTGTACACAACAGCCCCACAGGTAAGGAAGGGGAAGCTGAAGTCCTGGAGGGCCGCAGGTTCTGCTGGTTTTCGGTTGATGTTCCAACATGACTGATTATCTGATTATTTTATTGACCCCTGAGTCCACACACCTTGCTCTCAAAGCCTTGATTGGCTGCTGCGCAAATACCTGCAGACACTGCGGCCCTCGGGGACTGGAGTTCGACACCCCTGTCTGAGAGTAACCACGGGTAACTAATAGTTGTTGTTGTCACCATCATGTTAGTTCAAGAAAACCTGATGGGAATGTTTCTCAGCAGGAAGAAAAAAAAGATTTTGAGAAGGTGGGGAATTTGACAAATGCTGGGCGCGCACTCTTGCCAAAGGCTGTCCACTGTTCTTGCATCGGTTTTCTCTGATAATCATCCACGTGCGCGAAAGACCCACTGATCTTGAGGCAGGTTTTTTTTTAGTGTTGGAGTGATAGAAACCGAGACAGTGAACAGTGACAGTGATCTGTGGGAAATCAAGCATTGCATGGCAAGAGTGTAATATGTGTATAAATAGCGGATGTCATAGGGGTATAAATATCAGGTTTAATAGCGGGTGTAATATGAGTATAATAGCAAGTGTATTATGAGTATTAATAGCAGGTATAATATCAGTTGTAATAGGGGTGTAATAGCAAGTGTATTATGAGTATTAATAGCAGGTATAATATCGGGTGTAATAGGGGTATAAATAGTGGGTATAATATTGGGTGTAATAGGGGTGTAATAGTGGGTGTAATGTGTGTATAAATAGTGGGTATAATATTGGGTGTAATAGCGGTATAAATAGTGGGTATAATATTGGGTGTAATAGGGGTGTAATAGTGGGTGTAATGTGTGTATAAATAGTGGGTATAATATTGGGTGTAATAGCGGTATAAATAGTGGGTATAATATTGGGTGTAATAAGGGTGTAATATTGGGTGTAATGTGTGTATAAATAGTGGGTATAATATTGGGTGTA
The DNA here is from genome assembly GCA_039654925.1 of Anguilla pacifica. Classification (NCBI taxonomy): domain Eukaryota; kingdom Metazoa; phylum Chordata; class Actinopteri; order Anguilliformes; family Anguillidae; genus Anguilla; species Anguilla pacifica. The sequence goes on along the minus strand of CM077291.1, from coordinate 10,199,867 downwards.
ATAGCGGTATAAATAGTGGGTATAATATTGGGTGTAATAAGGGTGTAATAGTGGGTGTAATGTGTGTATAAATAGTGGGTATAATATTGGGTGTAATAGGGGTGTAATAGTGGGTGTAATAGGGGTGTAATAGTGGGTGTAATAGTGGGTGTAATGTGTGTATAAATAGTGGGTATAATATTGGGTGTAATAGCGGTATAAATAGTGGGTATAATATTGGGTGTAATAGGGGTGTAATAGTGGGTGTAATGTGTGTATAAATAGTGGGTGTAATATTGGGAGTAATGTGTGTATAAATAGTGGGTATAATACTGGGTGTAATAGGGGTGTAATAGTGAGTGTAATAGGGGTGTAATAGTGGGTGTAATACTGGGTGTAATACTGGGTGTAATAGTGGGTGTAATAGTGGGTGTAATGTGTGTATAAATAGCGCCCGTGCCCGGTGTGTAATGCCCTTGCCAGTGTTGGAGCCGTTTTGGCTGAGGTTACGGTGGCGGTCTGTGAGCTCGGGTCTCGAGAGCCAGCTGGGGGGGGGGGGGGGGGAGGCCGAACGCCAGGCCAGTGCGCCAAAAAATTAAGGACGAAACGCCGAGCATAGGGAACACAATGAGCCGCTTCCGGAGAGAGAGAGGGGCGCTGCCCATGCCGGGAATGGTGCGATTTGGCCCGAATCCCTCCGGGGAGTTGCCCTCGCCAGCGGGCGTCCCTCTTCCCGTCCTTGTTTGGCTCCAGTTCCTGGAAAAAGGACAGGAACCCCCCCTAAGTTCAGGACAGGTTATGGCAACTCCATTCTTAAGAGAGGTCGCTCTGGTACTTGAGCATTCGCACAGGTCCGATGTAGCTGCTCGCCGCGGCGTCGAGCTTCTCATCGAGTCCTCTGAGGAGTTTAGAGACGGAGGCAACCTTGCCCTCAACCTTGCCAGCGTGGCAAAATATCCAGCATCAGTCCCACTCTGAACCGAGTTCACATGAGTCCAGAAGGGAGTAAAATACAGGCTGCTGTTTGGGAGTAAAATTGATTTGATTTAGTCGATTTAGCGCAAAACATTTTATTCCGCGCCGATGCTGACACTGCAGAAGCCACCTGGGAGAAGTACAGCGGGTAGAAATGCACGGGGGCTATTAAGCTTCTGTGTGAAATTGTTTGTCTGTAATGGAGTTGAAAAGAGGTCGAGATACGCCCCACTTCACCGACGCTCTCTGTGTATTTTTACGGCATTGTTCTAAAAATGAAACCCAGTGAATTAGAACCAGATTACAATCTTGAAAAGGTTTTTTTTCTTTTTTTTTTTCTTTCTAAAAACACTCGAAAGGAAACACCAGAATAAAATGTACGGGCAGGAAACGCAGAGAAAAGACTGACTTCCGCTGTTCGGTTCACTGTTCTGAGGAAAGAGGCCTACCTTCACATGAGAAGCTACCAATAGCTCATGCGCCCCACAAGGAAAGGAAGCGTGATGTCGTGTTTCACCTTTCACCGTCCATTCCAGCCAATGGCACTTGAGCCTTGGCTTGCTTGGGTCATAATTTGAATAGTCCCTGATCAGCCAATTACAACCCCCTTCTCCCGTTTCCTGCTGCTTTAACCTACCGCTCCCCTCCCCCGGCTGACGTAGCACCTGTTCAGTTCTGTCTCATTGCGTCCGTGCGTCAGAGTTTTAATGTCTTCATTTATAGGCCACGGCTGTAGCCTGTAGTCTGCCTAGTGACTCAGGAGTTAACCTTTGAACTCCCGGGGAATGCAGACATGGGACATGTAGGAGCAGTGCTGTTGAATTTCACCCCGACGGTCATTGTTCTTAAGGGAAGCTGGGCATTTAAAAATGGGAGATTACAGCTTCATGACCCTTTAAATCGTTGAAGCTGTCCTTTGTCTGTTGGGGCTCACATATTTGAACCAATCGCAATCGTCTTTTTTTTTGTATTGACAGAAAACCTGGGTCATGTACTTTGTTTGAAATACCTTTGCCGTTTAGACACCAGTAAAATTCCGTTTTAAGGAACCGTCTACTAACTTTACTGAGATCCAGAACAGAACTGTTTCTTCTGCGATTGCGTTTCCTACTGCAGAGGGTTTGTCCCTGTCAAGTACAGATAACCATTTTTCCACTTTGCAGGGTGTGTTTGGCATTGCATTCCTCATATTTGCCATGTGTACTTCCTGGTCTGTGGGTGGCACGTTGGTGGGGGGGATGGGGGGGACGCAAGGTCAATGGTCCCAATCAGTCAACCGATGGTGCTCATTTTGGGTCCCTTTACATTTCAACTCTGGACAGCTGTCAGAGTCCACTTCCTGTGTCCACTGTGTAGAGATGCCCAGAGGTGAAGACCCAGGTCCTCACAGGCAGAATTACTGGGACGGGTGTTGTTGGTGGTGGGGGAGGAGAAGGTCGCTCTTCGTTGGAGGCCAGAGTTGTCAGGAATGTCGGCAGCGGAAAGGAAAGTGCTGTGAGCGTTTCGGGATCGAAATCAAGGGTTTGATTGGCTGCTGGCTCAGTGAGTGGCAGTTGCCTACGCAGGAACCCGGTGGCGCGGCTCTTGGCTCTTCAGCGGTGAGACGGCCGCGGGCCTTGGTGAATGGACTGCATTTATATAGTGCTTTTATCCAAAGCGCTTTACAATTGATGCCTCTCATTCACCCATTCACACACACACACACACCAACGGTGAAAGGCTGCTGTGCAAGGCGCCAATCAGCTCGTTGGGAGCAATTAGGGGTCAGGTTTCCTGCTCAGGGACACTTCGACACGCCCAGGGCGGGGAATCGAACCGGCAACCCTCCGACCGCCAGACAACCGCTCTTACCTCCTGAGCTGTGTCGCCTTAAACCACCCGTACCGAGACGCCGAGCCAGAATAGAGCGGCTAGGATCTTCCCCCCTCTCTCCGTAGCGGGCGCCTGTCTCCTCGTGATTACGCATTGATTTATATGAGAGCGCTGGCGTATTCCACGATAAAAAAGGCATCAGATTTCCTTCCATACTTCATAGCGCACGCTTGGCTCTGAAAGGTTTCGGGAGTTCTTAGGTATGCCGGGTATTTGGAAGGAGTTACAGGGCTTCTCTCTGATTTAATAATTCTTTTTTTTTTTCCCCTCTGGCGGATATGCACAGGCGGATGAGTCCACTCGGGGAATTTAACCACGTCCATCCGACCGGGAGCGTTCCCAGAAAGGCGTTTTTCCGATCGGGATTCTCGGAAAGCTGAGAACCTGCAGCCCCTCTCTCGCGGCTATGCCCCGCCCCTCTCTCGACGTCCCGCGAGCAGCTGTTGGGGCCAGGCTGTCTGTCGGGAGGGAGGGCTGCTCCCTAAAAGAGGACAGCCTGAGGATCGCCAGGCTCAGCGACCTACCTAAACGCTAATCTCTCAAAGAAGCTGTGAGCGGTCTCCGCGAGGTCCAGCCCCAGCCCCGTGAAACTCAGACTCTGGGTCGCACTCTTTTTTAGGGGTTGTGGGAGCAGTACGGTGGGAGGTAGACACTGTTAGAACCACAGCGCTAGTATGCTAATCATTATCCAGTAAGGAAAACTGTTGAATCAATTTGGTTATAATGAGGTCAGTTGGAACCCACGTCAGGGTAATGTAGTTTTCCAGTCAGTGGTAACCTTAATTAACTTGTCAAGCTGTGTTTGTCAAGAAAAGGGTAACACTTATACGTAATTTTCGGGTGAAGGTTATGGGCAAATCTTGATTTAACCCAGGCTACTTTTGCTAATTCGCCACTAAAATGCCAGTCCAGTCCATAACTCTCACCACCACATACGTGGTGCTTGGCTCTGACCTGCCTTGTTTCTCCCACAACCCCTTTCCCTGGCCACTGGAGCATTTGGCCTGTCGGTACTTCAACAGCTATGACCCTTTAAATGTTAATGACTAAGGCAGGCATTGGGGGGGGGGGGAGGATGTCCTGACTTATGCCACCTGTCGATCGCAAATTACCACCGCCACCCCCCCCCCCCCCAGCAGGCCAGTTCTCCTCCTCGTGCCCAAAGGCCGATGCTCTCTAGTGAACCCCCCCCCCCCCCCCCCCACTGTCCGTCCGAGTTCAGCAGCGTGCTATTTGGGGGCTGCCAGTTCTCAAGAACCAAGTGTGGGGGGGTGTGGGGGGGCTTGGGCCCTGCGTCAGAAGAAGGAGCCCGCTGGAGGGGATTCCGGAGCAGTGCGCGCGGGGTGAAGTGCCCCCCTGTGCCACCGTGGCAACAGTACGTGACTGGCGGGTTCTGGCCACGCCCCCTTCCCCTGAACGGGAGTGGTTCGGGGGTGAATCGGGGGGGGGCTATTTATACAGCCGTTGCGGTTCGCCCTGGTTCTGCTGTGTCAGGGTAGGGAGCGGGACGGGGGGGGGGGCGGGGGGGAGGGTGGGGTGGGGGGGGCCACGCTGCGTGTGAACAGATCGTTTTACAGAAGTGAAAGGCCAAGAAGCCGGTCACCTCCGCCCACCCAGCGGGGAATGCAATCGCAGTCGCACGTCAAAGACATTCCCGCCGCTGTTTGGCAATGCCGTCGGCGTTCCGTGTCTTCCCTGACGTTCCCCTTTTTTTTTCGACCGGATCGCCGACCGCCAGAAGCTTGTGTTTTTTCTTTTTTTTTTTAGAAACATGGTTTCCTCCTATGCAAATTCTCGGCCGATTTTTTCGACGATAAAAAATAAATAAAAAACCGAGGGCACAACTAGACGCATTGTGAGGCCTTAAAGGACTCATTGTCGCGTGAAACAATCGCAGCTAGCGCTTAAATTTATGAGACGCGGTGACAAGATCGGCGCTCTGGATGCAACGCGAATATTTGAGTTTGTGGTATATTTCCTGCGTAGAAACAGTGCTGGCTGGAGCGGTCAGACAGTGCCGTCCTTTCCAGTGGACAAAGGAGGCGATTGATGACGCGGTTCCAGGCAGTGGGTTTTTCAGCACGGAAAATGGCGAGGAATGTGTTGGGCGAGGAAAAGACAACTGATGCTTGTAGGCAGGGTCATTAATCATATCTGGTATCAGCGATGTGCTGATATATAAAATGGCACTGATTTATTGCTCTGTGGGTGCTGCGATTTTGATATTATTTAGACACCTTTGGATGGTTCAGTTGCGGTTTGAAAGGAGCTACCTGAGGCAGTTGGCAGGTTTTGTGCGGAACGTTGAACAGCAGAGTACAGCTGAAGAACCTATGTAGTGTGGAAGAAAAATAAAAGGAGGAAAAACTTCTGTTGGCGAACTTACTTTTGGTATAAATTCATTTAAAATCGGACTTATACCTTTGTGTCGTCCTCCCTTAGCCTGTCTGTACTCTGGACCAATCCCGTTTCTGCGTTTCTGCTGATTGACAGCTGGTGGGAGGCTGAGGCCGAGACACAAGGCCCGGAAGCAACCGCCGCAGCCTGCGTGATGGGGCCCTGTCGCAGGAAGTAGGAAGTGGACGAAAAAGAGGAAGCGTAACCTGAGGGGTGAAATGACGCGCGAGAGCCAATGGGAGGGCAGAATCTCCGTTGCGTCACCAATCAGACGGCTGCTGGTTCGCTCGGGGGGGGGGGGTGGCCTCAGGAAAGGGCCGCGTTTGGTGCTGGCGCGTCGGAGATCTGGCCCTGCGATAGGAGGCTAGCTGCGCGGGGGCTAACGCGGGGCTAGAGAGGGGGGGCTATAAACAGCACCGCGGTCGCAGGAGACCTTTGGTAGGATGCGCAGGTAGCATGCTCACGTGCTGCACGCGTGTCCCTCTGCGGTCACTGATGACATTGGGCGGGGGCGGGGGCGGGTTGGGGGGGGGGGGCAGGGCTCTGCAGTGCTCGCCTGACGCGGCAGACGCGAGACGGGTCGGAACGAGGCAGGTGAAGTTCCACTTGCGTCAGTCCGCCACAAATGTCACAGCGGTGACTGCATAGCGACGGCGACGTGCGCAACCGTTGCCTGGTGACAAGGGGCCTACCTTTTTGCACTGCTTTGTTTTGGTGAAGCTGCTCTATGCTTAACACTGGGAAATCAGACTGAGGTACATAATCTTGTTGCATTATCTTTGCTTCCAATTTGAAAATGTCCAGTTCGGTTTTTTACGGACTTGGTTCGGTTGCCGGGTAGGACACTGCCATCATACCCTTGAGCAAGATACTTACCCTGACTTGCTTCAGTATATATCCAGCTGTATAAATGGATGCAATGTAAACGCTGTGTAAAAAGTTGTGTAAGTCGCTCTGGTTATGAGCGTCTGCTAAATGCCTGTAATGTAACGTGATGTAATGCAGCCAAAACTCTCCCTTCCCCGAGCGGCACTGGAGCCAATTATGTGTACAGTAGGCCTATGACGGCACTGGCCTGGTCCGGTTTGAACGGTGGGCCTATCGAAGACGGTGCCTTAACTGGGTGAGACGCCCAGCAGCCCTCCCGCTTCTTTTTTTAGATGGCACAGCTGCACACCAGGACATAAAATCACACCCGAGAACTCTGCCAGAATAGCTGCATGGGTATGTGGCAAGCATCCGACAGTCATAACGTACATACATTAACACCCGATCAAGAAGATCATCCCGAGCCAAGGATAGGTATTACGTTGTGTTAGCGGCGTCTCGCCGTCTTCTCATGTTGGAAATGACGCTTGTGAAGGACGTTATTAAACCGGGTGGCACGTCTGCAGCTTGGCCGCCAACGGCCATGTTACCCATCTGAGGTTAAACGGAACGAGGGGACGGAGGAATCCCCGCGACCTTAGCAGCCGCTCCCTTTCTCTCTCCCTCTCTCTCTCCCTCTTTCTTTCTCCATCTCTCTCCCTTTCTCTCTCCCTCTTTCTTTCTCCATCTCTCTCCCTTTCTCTCTCCCTCTTTCTCTCCCTCTCTTTCTTTCTCCATCTCTCTCTCTCTCCCTCTCCCTCTTTCTTTCTCCATCTCTCTCCCTCTCTCTCTCCCTCTCTTTCTTTCTCCATCTCTCTCCCTTTCTCTCTCCCTCTTTCTTTCTCCATCTCTCTCCCTCTCTCTCTCCCTCTCTTTCTTTCTCCATCTCTCTCCCTCTCTCTCTCCCTCTCTTTCTTTCTCCATCTCTCTCCCTTTCTCTCTCCCTCTTTCTTTCTCCATCTCTCTCCCTCTCTCTCTCCCTCTCTTTCTTTCTCCATCTCTCTCTCTCTCTCTTGCCTCCCTCCCTTTCGCAAGTCATCGTTTTCCTCTCGCTCCCTTCACTTTCGTTCGCCTCTCTCGGTCATCCCTCTCTTTCTTCCTCTCACTCTCGTTTTTCAAACAGACGAGCGGCTTCTGAAAGGAGAAGGTCAGTGTGTATGAAGAGAATGGACAGGTGTATTAATGGAATGCCCATTGGACAGGTGTATGAGGGGAAGGCCCACTGCACAGGTGTATGAAGGGAATGCCCACTGCACCGGTGAATTACATTACATTACATTACATTACATTACATTTATTTCGCAGACGCTTTTATCCAAAGCGACGTACAAAAAGTGCATATCATGGTCGTAGGCAACTGCTGAACACAAGTTCAGAAAGGTACAATACTTATTTTGTACAGCTATTTCTAGCCAAGAACACAGTTCACACAGTGAACACTATTCTAACCTAACCTCTGCAAAGCCAACTAGGCAGAAGAATAAGCTACAGTATTAGGACAAATACAAATTACCAAAAGGTGCTGGGATGGGGCAACATGTAACAAGTGACATGAAAAGGGGGGGGGGGTATTTTTTTATTTTTTTGAATGAAATAGAAAACACAAATAAGCAAGAACTGGTGCCTTCCCCTGATGCAGAAGAAGTATTTGGAGTGTGAATGGCAAATGGATGTATGGGAACTATATTGTATTTTATTGTAGTATCTTGTGAATGATATGATGGCTCCATACTAACCAGCAAACAGGACTGGAACTATCCATGTACATCCGAGTTTATTCAGCTGTATTATGACATCACATGCACTTTCAAACATGTTATTCATTGACAATGCATTAAACATATGCATGCAATACTTAACACTTTTCCTAAAATAAAATATGAATGCATTTTATTTCAGAAATGTATAGCTTAATGTATTACAGATACACTTTTTTATATGGATTAAGCTATCACTTTGCCTGGAGAAAAAAAAGGATGCTTTTCTCTGAGATCATGGACAATTAGACTTAGAGTGAATTGGCATGGCGATTTAAACCCTTTTGATTTAGCTCCACCTGGAAGATTTTGGATTTCAAAAACGCCAAAAAGCGCCTACTGGGAGGGTTCTGGCAGCGCAGTTAAGTATCCTTAATCACGTTTGACACTGGGACCACTTGTAAGCACCGGCCTCGTTTGCAAGTGAAATCAGCGGCTGCGTTGGTATGCCAGCATCTCCGTCAGAGCTGGGGGGGGGGGGGGGGGCCGTCGCCTGTGTCCCAGGTGGAAATCCGTCATCCTGTCAGCCCCGGAGGGTGTTTGCCAGGCGAAAGGCCTAGTCATGGATCGGTCCCTCGGCATTGCTCTCGGGAGAGAAATATCCGCCAAGAGTCACGCGCGGGAGAGGAAGTGCTTTCCCCAGGGCCTCACTCTAGGCTTATCAATGGCACTCGGTGTGTCCACTTGAGCCAAGATGGACGCCCAGACTTTTGCTGAATGAGCCGTTGCTCTGTACTCTGTTGTCTTCTCGATTTATGACCTTCACGGGAGTGCCTGACAGGTTGATAGCAGTTGGGCGGGCTTTCAAAAAGAGTTTGATGCATCGTGGGGTCAAGTCACTGCCTGTCTGCCATGGTTTGTCCAGAAGGGAGCGAACTGAAAATTGGCAGTTTAAATTTGCAATGCAAATCGCCTCTCTGTGTGTTTTCCATACAAAATATTTTATCTCCACTGTTGCCAGCAGCTACTAAGAACATGTTTCGTCCAGCCAAGAGAGTGCAGTGTCCAACTTAACACATCTGCCTGTTTGTAAGGAACGAGACTGCATCTTACAGTTGGGATGTATGCGTATGGCTGGGGTTTTAAAGGGACAGAACCATAATGGGAATCGCCCAAAAATTGGCTGTTTGAATAAATATGCAGATGCTAATGTGGGCAATAATGATACAGGTAAAGAATACATCACACACATTCCATTGAGGCTGAGATGGGGGGGTGGGGTGGGGGGGGGGTGGAATGAGTCATCATAATAACAGTGCAACTGAGAGCACTGGAAGGGGAAAAAATGGGCCCCAGCATGCCTTTGTAAGCTAAGCGTTAGCGTCTCACATAAGCGCAGGAACCCGCACGTAGCGGTGGTCTTGCAGACATTGTATTCGAGAGGACGTTTGCCCGGGGCAAGTTATGCCGGCTGTTTGCCGGCACTTCTGATGTGGTCCTGCAGGAAGCAGGTGCTGGCTTTGTTGTCTTTTCACTCGTTCACGTTTTTTTTTTGTTTTTTTCGGCCCTTTTCTAAGAAAGGTTTTCAACACAGACGCCTACTCGGAAAACCGGAGGGCGAGAAGAATGTTGCCTCAGAATCCGTTGGCGCATTTCTAGCGCATGGCGCAATGGCGGCCAGCTCGACTTGCGCTCAGACTTTGAGAAGGTGCTTCAGGAATGCGGTTCCTCTCAATGGAGCAGAGACGGGCGTGCGTTTTTTTTGTTCCCCGCCGTTGATTGAAACCTGAGGCCATATTGTCGCTGTGTCTCCGGCAACATGGCCCGTTTCTGAATGCATTCACTTGCTTGCAGCCCCCCAGGTTGTTATTATGGGATGTTTCATAAAGTTTTTTTTATGACTTAGACTCTCCAGTCACAACCTGCATGTCTGTAGACTGTGGGAGGAAGCCAGAGTACCTGGGGAAACCCACATGGGCACTGCGCCACTGCCCCACTGTGCCAGCCTTATACATGCTAGAGCAGAACTGTAAAACTGGGCAGGGTTTGCGCTTATACGCCCTTCAGACAGGGGGCGCTGTTCCAGAGCGGCGCAGCGGAAGGCGCTTTGTCACTTTTTTTGTCGCGCAGGACTACGCTGGCGCTCTCTCTGGAATCCCCCCCTTGGCCCCCTCGGCTGACCGGCTCGAGCTCAGCCGGGGCGATTCGCAAGAGCACCGCGTTGCCCAAAGTTTGTGCCGTGGGGAGGACATGCAGAGGGTCGGCCACCCTCTCTGCCCCTCGCGTTCCCGTCGCGTTCCCGGCCTCCGCGAGGTCCCCCCCCCCCCCCCCGACGGTCCCGGCCCAGTCCGAGGGGGCGTTCGTCGCTTTGGCACATTTTCCACGTGGTGACGCAATTTGGTTTTTTTTCAACGCTTTCCGGTCCCGAGATGTTTCTCTGGCTTCCTGGCCCTGACTCACGTTTCCAGTGGCGCACGGTGCAGTGTTCTTCTCTGACTCGTTTTCCGGCGCCGCCTCTTCCCTTCCTCTCCTGCTGGTCCCGACCCAGGCCCGACAAACTCCCTTCTGAGCCTTCCGGACGACCCAGGGCACCCGAAGCCGGGTAGCTCTGGTGGACAGCTGACCGAAGTGTTCTGACCGTAGGAAGTTATGTGTGGAGTCAGTGTAGTGTAATGGGTAAGGAGTTGGTCTTGTAACCTAAAGGTCGCAGGTTCGATTCCCTGGTAGGACACTGCCGTCGTACCCTTGAGCCAGGAACTTAACCCGCATTGCTTCAGTATATATCCAGCTGTATGAATGGATGCAATGTAAATGCTATGTAAAGAGTTGTGTAAGTCGCTCTGGATAAGAGCGTTAGCTAAATGGCTGTAATGTAGTGTAATGTTATGGGGTCTCAGAGGGTGAAATCGCAGAGCTGTGAGTATCTGAGCTGTGGTTCTCTGACGGTGGTAGAGCAGTTTTTTTTTCCCCAGGGCTCATGCAGGCGGCAGGCCTTTCGGCCATCTTTCCTGGAGCCGCTGCCTCGTGATCCTGCCGAGGCGACAGCTTTGGGTTCACGCTGGGACAGCGCACGCTCCTCCCACTCAACGCTGCGCCGACGTTCAGGCCCTGAACGCGGCCGGCGTTCGGCGCGCGCAGCGCACAGCGCCGCAAAGGTGTAGCGCGCTTCTCACCTCTCGAAAGTTCACGACACGCTTTTTTTCTTTTTTGTTTTCCGCGGGAGGGCCGCGGGCTTGCGTCGCAGCCGCTGAGCACACGCACGCGCGCGCGCTGATGTCACGAGAACGTGTCGAGTTCGGGCTCGCCTCTGGGGTGTGGGGGGGGGGGGGGGGTCACGTGCCGCGCGAGGCGACGCTCCAGCTGGTATTAATACCGCCGCTCGCGATGCCGGCGCGCATTCCGTTTGGTGCATCGTCACCTTCTCTGAAATGAGACTCCCGTGGAGATGGCGGTGGCCTATTTTAGGACCGCCACGGAGGTGTCGTCAGACCCTCCTCCACCCCCCCCCCCCGGGCCACGGCCATCTGATTCAGTCGTATGCAATAAGCAGAGTACCGAGCTCTAGCAGGTCATGCTGCTGTACGGTGCCGAGCGTAGTCCATATTCCAGTGGGAATCCGATGGAGCCCTTTAGTCTCCTTGTCCAGGAGGTCATTTAGCATGTGTGGCTAATGCTGTGCCTCCCGCCACCGAGCAGCAGATCCATAGTGTGCCCAAGGAGAGCGGCGGGTGTGGTTTCTCCTGCAGTCTGTGGAATTAATAGACAGCATCGTGGGTCTAAAAACCCAATAGCACGACGGAGAAAACTCGGTACCTACACATATTTTGTCACTGTAGGTTTTTATCTATTTTCGCTTTCAAGCTGTGTTATGTTGGACATGGGATTTGGCTATGCACTACCCACTTGTTTTGATGCATGAGTAATTCTTAAAAATCAAAAAAAATAATTCAAGCTCAGCGAGTAATAATATTTAATCTTAATCCTGTTTTAATAATTAAGACAGAAATAGCGGCAATGGTGTGAGACAGTTTCACTAATTTCAAGATTTTCCAGTTTCACTTGTTAAGCAAAAAATAACTTGAATCAAGCAAATTTTTCCTCTTCAGGGAAAACAGAAATTTGGATATGAAGTCTCATTGCGAGACCAAAACTAAGGGCCAGCAGGTCACTGGTTGAACCACTTCCCCCCTGGCTGATTTCTCCGGACGCGCGTGTTACCGTCGTCCCCACGCCCCGCAGGAAGTGTGCAGGAGAGCAGAAAGACGCTGGGCGCGTGTGTCGTTCTTAGAAATCATCCATGTTGAACAACCCCAGGTGGGAATAGAATAGCACCGATGTACCCTCGAGCCAAGTGCGTCGCCTCAGTTCGCTCTGTTTGAAATTCCTGCCCCCGTCAGCGGGTTTTTTAACGAATCGCGAGGTGTAAAACGCATCGAAGCTTGCCCCGAGGAACGGCGTCCCCCTTTACCGAATTGAGTCGCTAAGTTATGGCTCTGGATGTTAGATAAGTGTGAGCTAAGTGGAATGTGAGTAGGCCTGGTGTGTGAACGGTGCTGTGGTGCTGTCTCCTTTTTCATAAGGGGAGAAAGCGGCCCGAATCAGCGTTCTGAGAAAGCCGTTGAGTATGGAGTGCTCTGCATATAGAATCCTATTAGTGTATAGGATGACCTGGTTAATTTGACTTAGCTTGTGTGTGTGTGTGCGTGTGTGTGTGTGTGTGTGTGTGTGCGTATAGAGCGAGCGTACCCATGTAAGGGACCATAACCATGAGCCCCTTTTTAATTAACGTTATTTGTGCCTGTGCTGTAACACGGGACACGTACTGCAGATTTCGATGGTACAGCAGTAACTGTTTCCCTGGAACCCTACTGTAGCAAAGGCGCGCGGACGGAAGGACGCATGTAGGCCTGAAAAGGGGAGTTAATTAAGGAGACAGGCGGTGCCGCGGGGTAACCTCTGGTTCCAGACTCGTTTGTTTGCTTTTCGTGTGCCTCTGACTTCATACGGCGCTACGCTGCGTTCATCGTCGAACGGGACGAGGCGCACGGTGACCCGGGACACGGTCGCAGGCGGCGTCGCCTCCGCGCTTCCTAAACGGGACACGATTTCGCGACGGCGTTTTTTTCTTTGGGGGCGTGCGAGGGCGCCAGGGTAACGAGGCCCCTCCCGGCCCGCGCCGGGAGCGCCGGCGGCTATTTTCGGACGTCCCGTCGTCACGAGCGCTCGCAGCTGTGCGGCGGGTGACCCGCGCGGCGCGGACCGCGACAGAGCGAGGGGGGGAGCGGTAAAAATGGCCCGGTGACAGGGGGGGGGGGGGGGGGCAAACGGGGCAGAAAAGAGAGGAGGCGTGGCTGTGTGCCCCGCCCACTCCCAGAACGCGCTTCTCTGCTGATGCGGTGGTCCTTCCTTTGGCCTGTCAAAAACAGAACAGGTCCGATCGTCTCAAGAGTTCTGCGCACTGTCCTGCACAGGTACACAGTAAAAGTGTCCGATGTTAAGTCAACTCTAACAGTGTTAATTCAGCTCTAACACTGTCAGTTCAACTCCAACAGTGTTAATTTAACTCTTAACAGATGACATTTTTCTCACACTCTGGATGGTGGGACCAAATGTTATCTGTTAAGAGTTGAATTAACACGGGACGTTTTACCGTATATGGACATGCTGGCTGCAGGAGGGCCAGGGGGTGTCTTAATTTCCTGTGTCTGCCAGCACCCCTTGACTCCTGTATTAGACAATGCGTTCAGATGTTTCAGCTAAGCGCAGTCTTTGACGGTCATTCGTGATTGGATGACGAGACCAGGAAAATGGCTGTGCCGGTTGGATAATGAAGCGCAGAAGCACAGAAAGCAGGTTCGCCCTCCTCTGGTCCTCCTGCTCTCGCCTGTCAGGGGCGCACCGGTTAAGCACACAGCTGTATGATTTAAGGAGGCAGTTCAGACCAGAACTATGACCTTCACATCACCTTGCCTTTTCAATGGACAGACCATGGCTTTCTTTCTTTCTTTCTTTCTTTCTTTCTTCATTTCTTTTTTTCACCTTTATTCAGTGGACGTTTCTTTTTCTGACAGTAGAAGACACAATATTGAAGTGGTACGATTAAACATTAAGTTACGACCCGCAAGATAACGTATAATACAGTTAGCTGTAGTCACCGTCCCGGTGCCTCATTGATCCATAAAAAGCGTGCGCGGTCTGAAGATCAGTGCGTCCCGTCTGGCCTGTCGAACTCCACCACCCCCCCCCTCCGGTGAGCAGAATAGAGAGGGGGTCGCTGGTGAAATGTGAGGTGCTGTGTTGAGTTTTTACGCACTAACGCGCCGTGGAGCCAGACCCCCCCCTCACCTCAGTCACGGCTTATCGGGGCGCGTTCCCTCTGCTCTTTCGTTACAGGGTGGCCATGTGACCTTTGACCCTCCGTGACCTTTCAACCCAGTGGAATGCACCTCGAGGCTTCTTCTCTTCCCGAGTGGAGTGGCCAAGACGTGCGGACGAAGGCAAGCAAACGTGTAAGACAGCGATGCAGGAATGAGTAAGTGCATCTTCATGAATGTTCACAACGGGCTGGTGGGATGTCTCTAGTAGAAGGAAGGGGATGATTCATGTGAACTAAACTGTCTCCTGTGAATCTTGAGTGGGGCTATGTGGAGATAAGTTCAGTGCTTGTGTGAAAGAGAAATTCTTATGGAGAAAAGCTACATTATGGAAGATAAGACAGGGCCAGGAACCATAATCCCTGTTGACTCTTTAAGGTGTGACGTCACAAATATGTGATTAGCATGTTCATTCTAATGCTGATGTAACAATCAGTACTGATAATTGAAAGCAATCGGGTTCTAGAACACTGACTAAGAAAAAAACATTCAAAAAAAACGTCAAACCTTCAGAGGGTTAAACACTAACGACATGTTATTGTGATCTGTGAATAAGAGAGTATAGTATGCCCATCACTCTTTATATCCACAATACACCAGCATCGGTTTGGTCCTGTCAGACTCAATCTGAGCAAAGGTGGGGAAGATGGTAATGCTGTTACTGAGTGGTCTGCTTGTGGAAGTGTCAGTCTCCCCTGCTGCAGGACTACTGTACCTGCTGATCTTTGGTGCGTCTCAGCCTTTAAATGATTAATGAGGTCTGTGATTGGCTGGAGTCCACACACCTTGTTGCCAAGGCCCAGGTTTCCTGCTGATGGAAAGGAAAACCCAAAGTCTAGCAGACAGCAGCCCTGTTCTAGAGGCAGCACTTTAACTGTCAGAAGAGGGAGGAGAAAGCAGGTGGGGTGTAACACACGTGCACACACACGCACACACACACACACTCAGGCACACACACACACACACACACATGCACGCACACACGCACACACACACACACACTCAGGCACACACACACACACACACATGCACGCACACACGCACACACACACACACTCAGGCACACACACACACACACGTGCACGCACACACACACTCAGCCACACACACGCACACACACTCAGGCACACACACACACACGTGCACGCACACATGCACACACAAACTCAAGCACACACACACACACGTGCACGCACACATGCACACACAAACTCAGGCACACACACACACACACGTGCACGCACACACACACTCAGGCACACACACACACACACGTGCACGCACACACTCACACACACACTCAGGCACACACACACACGTGCGCACGCACACACACACTCAGGCACACACACACACGTGCGCACGCACAGTAGGTTTTTGCACCTAACTCAAACTCAGCCGAGAGAACAGCCAAACCGTCGCCCCGGTGTTCCTCCCCAGAAAAGCTCCCATTTTCCGTAGCGGAGACGCTGTGCTCCCTTCTCTTTCTCTCTCCTCTCTCCCAGTGCACCTCCTCCTCCTCCTCCTCCTCCTCCTTTTCCTCCTCCTCCTCGTCCTCCTTTTCCTCCTCCTCCTCCTCCTCCGCCCCGCTGATTCCCGCTGCAAACTGACGGGCTGGTGCTGGAAATAGAAGCATTCCAGTGGGGAGTGAGCGGCTCGGGGGGGAAATGAGCCTGCGCCCAGAAGGTTATGGGTTCAAATCCTGCACAGGAAACGCTGGTGTGGCACCCCTGAGCTCGGCTTTCGGTAAACGCTCAGCTGCTCGGCCGAACAATGCGCAGGACAACGCGCAGAACAATGCGCAGGACAATGGGACGAGGGACGAGGCCCCGGATCGTGGCGCCTGAGCAAGAACGTGTTGTGCTACCGGTCGTTCTGAGAACTGTTTTGTTTTTTTTTTCGCTGTCACGAAACCGGACGCTAACGGCTAACGAAACGGGAACTGAAATGAGGCGTCGTGCGCACGCCAGGAAGTGAAGAAAGGCCCTGTTCCCGTCGCCGGCCGGGAAGCCGCTTCTCCGTCGCCGAGGGCGACGGCGATCAAAAGAAAAAAAGAAGGAAAAAAAAGCCTCTGCGCATTCCTCTGGTCCCGGGGAGCTGCATGAACGCGGGGCGTTTCGCTCTCTCTCTCTCCCTCTGAAAGGGGAGCTTTCCTGGCGGGGGGGGGGTGCGGAGGGTGTTAACTGTCTCCCCCCGCGACGGCGTGTCCTGTCCCCGTCAGGCGCGGGAGCGAGGGGGGGGGGGGGGGGGGGCGGCGGGGAATTGGATCGCGCTGGAGGCCGCTGGAAATGTTTCCGTGAGCCGGAGGGCTCGGCTTTCCGAGTTCGTCCCCTCCTGGTTCAGCGAGTTCGTCAGGCCTTGTGTTCCCCTCATCGAAGCCTGGGGGGGGGGGGGGGGTGGCGGGGCGGGGCCGGAGGGGCGCTGGAAAGCGTCCAGTGATCAAAGGCACGGGGGTAGTTTCGGTCGTAGCTTCCGCCGGCCTGCCGCAGACGGATTTAATCTTCTGCCGCTGAAGCTGACGGCTCAGGCTTTTTCAGACTCAGCTGCGGACAGCAGCGAGGGTTCGTTTTGCTTTCGTGTTCTTTCTGACCTGGATCGCGGTCCTCCTCAGAGGTGGCCAGCGTGCTAACGTTCTTTGCTGCTGTCGGATTTCACCGGCGGATCAATATGCATATTTTAATATTGCGTATTAATAAAGTGTAATATGTAACCGATTAGGACAAAATAGTACAGCTTTAATGCTGTAAGTTAACGGAGAACAATATTTTTATGTGTGATGACTAACTGTTGACCGTGTCTAGCAGTAGGTCATGGTGCTTTGGTGGCTATATTAAGGCGAAAAAATGAAATTCCCCTTTATTATTTTTAGAAATTTCATTGTGCACCGTGAGGTTTAATTTCCAGTCAGTCCAGGGGTTTCTGAGAGACGACTGTTGATGTTTGCAATATTATCAGGCGACTTTCCCCTCAGCGGCAGTATGATAAAAAAACCGGGGGGGGGGTTTTCCAATTTGCCGCTAATTAGCATAGGTGTGTCCATTCTGCTCACCGAGGCGCGAAGCCGTACGCTTCGCTGGCGTCTGACTCATCCTGATTTATTCTCTGCACATTTGCATACCGCAGCTCGAAAAGAACCCGAATCTGAATCTGACTCATTTTAAATAGAACATTTTTAACACACTTTGCTTTGAGGGGGGACCCAAAGTAAAGTGTGTCCATTTCTACAGAACCGGGTGGGAAAGCAAACAGTGAGAATAATAATCCGTCTCAGACGCTGAACACCCTGCTGTACTGTAACTGACCCTTCCTCACCCCCCCCCCCCCACGATGTACAATCAGCAGTAAAATATGTCCCTCTCTTTGTT
Organism: Anguilla pacifica; assembly: GCA_039654925.1. Taxonomy (NCBI): domain Eukaryota; kingdom Metazoa; phylum Chordata; class Actinopteri; order Anguilliformes; family Anguillidae; genus Anguilla; species Anguilla pacifica. The sequence goes on along the minus strand of CM077291.1, from coordinate 10,182,341 downwards.
TTCACAGTTAATGTGTAACGTTGCATCCTTTACCCAAAAACAACAGAATTAGTAGGGTGGGATGCATTTCCTGGCTGAACGCTGTCGTGTGACATTGAGCTGAAATACTTAAAAAATTTATGTCCAATAAAAAGTCAATTACTAAAACAGATGCTATAACAGCACAGCTTACCGAATTACCACAAACAGTATGCAATTTAAATGGAGTTTTTTATCTTCAGGTAACACACGTATGAAATGGCGATAAATATACACTAGATATTTTATTTCGCGGTTCTTGTAAGCTTCCCTTGACCCTTTGAAGAGCAGGTTTTTTGGAATGTCTTTTGCAGCACTCTAAGTCAGTGTTCTAGAACTCCACTGCTTTCGGTCACCAGCGGCGATTGTGACATCATCAACATTAGAATGTTCAGTTAAGAACATTCTAATCACATATTTGTGACCTCACACCTCAAAGGGTTAAAGTGTTCTTTTCTGAATGTTGCGTTCTCTGCCTCGCTAACCACAGCCCGCGGACCGTAGCCGTAGGAAAGGTGCAGGAAACTACAGGGGAAAGATTTCGGGGACGGGCGCTTGGGCTCACTCATCTCTCGGGCCGTCGGGACGTCCCCCTGGCCCTCCTCCCCTGGCCCCGTAAATCAGAGCTCGGAGCACGCCTCGCCGCTATTTGAATAGTTTCCGACCGAGGCGCGTGCCCTGTTTCGGGGAGGAAGGCCCCACATCTTCTCAGGAAAGGGAAACCGAGTCAGCGGCAGCCGAGCGGCAGAAGTCAAAGGCGGCCCGCGAGCGGCGAGGGAAGCTTCCAGAAATCAGAAACGCGGGCAGCTTTCTGTTCGTTTTAAAACCCGGCGAACCCGCTTTTCTCGCACGTCTTTCGGACTTTCGGTTTGACGGTCGCTAAAACGTGCAGAAAGCGACCCAGAAATCCACGACGCTTGCCTCAACCCCTTGTACGGCGTAAAACAGTGTCCTGTGTTTGGCCTCATTTTGGTCAAAACAGTGTTGAGAAAAAACCGTTTTACCTTGTGTGGTTATTGTCTGCCCGCTATTGCCATTACCTGATGGAAACTCCTCAGTCTCAATGTGGTGGGCATTGTGCTTTTGTGAATTAATACACTTCTGTTTAATTTGCCTTTTCCCCTTGTATGCCGTGCATGTTTATGTATAAATGTGCCCCCCTGTATCTACATGTATGTTGCTTGGATACGGACTTTCACCAGACTTTCTTTTTCAGCATTTTTACCCATATTTACACACTTGCCTTTTTTATTCATACCCATCACTAGACCTCCTCTGTCATTTAGGGAGAGCTCTGACTGTCAGGCACACTCCGCCCTGAAGGATGTGATTTCACTTCCTGTTTCTGCTCACCCTGCGGTCCTTCCCTTGTAGCTGCAGAATGGGGGTGCTGGTTTGGGGGGGGGGGGGAGATTGGGGGGGAGGGGAGTGCTGGGGTGCTGGTTTGGGGGTCACGGGCGGGTGACCGAACGGGGTCACCCTGAGCACGGCTGCGGGCTCTGCGGAGAGCTGCCGCAGTTCTGGCGCAGTTTCGGTGGGGCGACTGGCCTAGATCGGAAGCGACGCAGGTAGCGTACGGCCGCGGCCGGCTACGCTCCAGCGATGATGTCAGCGGGGCGCTCCTCACGCGCGATGGCGGCAGCTGGCCGGCCCGAGGCCTCGCCGGTCCAATGAGGGCACAACACGGGCCCGTAAACGGCTGGCCACCGGGGGGGGGGGGGGGGGCAGGGGGGTGTGTACAATCGTAAATCAACCCCCCGGGTGCGCCGACGCGTTGTTGTAGCAACAAGCAGGGATACCTGCGCAGACGCTCTGTCTCGTCAGTGACTGGCGCTGGGAGCTGGGCCGCCCGCCCCGGCGGTGGCGGTGGGGTCGATGCCACCGAGCAGGTGGCCCGCGGTGGTGTCCCAGCGGTGCGGGGCGGTACGAGCGGCGTGGGACGGGCGTCTCATGTCCCACCACGTGCGTCCGCAGCGCACCTGCCCCAAAAGCCCACGAGGAGAATTTCCTCCGGGCTCCGGTAGTTACTCCCACGTGACCCCACCTGTGCGCCCCCCCCCCCTCCCCCCCCCCCGTCGTTATCTGCAGCTGGACGGTCGCGCAGCGCGGCGTTCAGTAACTCACTCTCGCTTGTCACTTTTGCCGTCGGGCGGGGAGCGTGCTTCTCATTTTTGTTCAGGTTTCATCGCTCGCGTCAGGTTCTGGGCCCTGGAGGCAGAATGCGCGAATGCCGCTTCTTCTCCCGGTGGCTTTTCAAAGCCCTGAGTGTTTGTGTTCAGATGTGCCTGACTTTTTAAAGGCACTTCCTGGTGTAACTTTCTGCTCACTGTTTACCGACGACAAAATCAGACCCCAGCCCGCTTTCAGAAAGTTTCTGTTCGTCTCCTGACAGCAGAAAGTGTAATAAAGCATTAAAATGTAATCAAACATCAATAAATGTAGTCATAATATGGTTATAGTTATACAACAGCTTTATTACATATATTATAATGATGTATATGTGCAATATAATATATACTATAGTTTATATAACATATATTATATTGCACATATACATCATTATAATATATGTAATAAATGTAGTTATAATATGGTTATAGTTATACAATAGCTTTATTACATATATTATAATGATGTGTATGTGCAATATAATATATACTATAGTTTATATAGCATATATTGCATATATTATAAATATATCAGCTGTTGGAGCTATGTATGTTGAAGGACCCTATAAAATTAATCTGTACACTTGTATATAAGTGTGTTGATAATGGATGTTTTGAAATAAATGCCTTCTAGTTTGAAATAGATAAAATATGAATTTCTTGTTTTGGATTCATAACTTTCTGAATATTGACCTAAAATATAGTGCCATACTGTATGTTTAAATTAATTTAGAGGTGATCAGTTTGATCTGCGAATGTGAAATGAACAATTATAAATCTCCGCATCTCCGGAGATAATGAAATAAATCACTGCACGCTTCTGCTTTTACTCCTCACACAGGAAGGAAAGGGCTTTGATTCTAGACCAGCCTGAGAACATGATGTACTCATGAACCAGGCACGGAATATTTGTACGCACGGTGCCCCTGTGACATCAGCACCGTCGTCTGCGGCGACGGAATGTAGAAGCTGTGAAGGGTGGTAATAAACTGTGCCAAACAGGACGGAATGTAGAAGCTGTGAGGGGTACTAATGATACACCCAGCTAATAAACAATCAGCTGTCGAGTCCCTTCTGCAGCCTAGCTAATGCAGATTTCTTTGGCAAAATGTTTGACTGCAATGGCTAAAACAGGTAGACTCGGTGGTGGAACTACGTAATGCTAGAATGTACTAGATAACGCAGTGATTGGTGTGCTAATGCCAGTAAGCTAAAGGGTAAACATTTGCCCTTTGATTTTAAGCACTATTTTGGTGTGTGTAGCTGAAATTTATGATGTGGCAGTTCCCTCTTTTTTTGTATATTTTGAGTTTTGTGTCCATGTACGATTTTGTAAGGCAGGATGTGATCAATTCCACTTGTGCAATTTGCTTCCAGTTCCAGTTCTGCTAATCCTAAATCTGACCCGTCTCAGCGCTGAGAATGCCGGTTAACCAGCTGGCAGGAAGCAGCTGATCTCGATTAGCACTGCGGCGATGATGGCGATAAGAGTACTTGATAAGAGCTCGTTGCAGAAATGTTTTCTGAGGCCTTCCCAAAAGCAAACAGCCAACAACGTGCCAGCAGCTCTCATTCGCCCAGCCATCGTCAGAACGCGGCGAAAGACGGGATCTGCGCGTTACTGAGGCTGGTTCCGCAGGACGCGGTCCCGCGCTCAACCGGCTGAGAGGCAGGAAACCCCGGCGAGCCACACCCACGGCGCGTCCTTTGACTTCGATCTGAGCTCGGGCTCGTCGGGGGAGCTGGCACTGACTCGAGCAGCGCCTTCCGGCGGCAGAGAGGAGGTGGCCGCCGTTTCCGTGTGTGTCTAGAGCGCCGGGTTTCAGGTTAATTGCAAAACTGCGAAGAAGAGGCTCGTCCGTGATTTCCACGTTAAAACATTTTTCAGCGTTCACATCGAGGGCGCTGTTTTGTGGTTGGCGGCTGACGTTATCAGGCTGAACGATCGGTCGCTCTTGACTCTTCTCAGGAAGACGACGTACGAAAAGCAGAGAGTGCAGACAGGGCGCGACATGAGAACTTCTCATCGCGCGATCCCAACGAAATGTTCGCCAAAGTTTTAAAGCCGCTTGTCATGACTCAGTTTGCCGCTTCCTCCTCGGTGTGGAATCCTGTGACCGTTCGCCTGCGTTCAAGGTGACCACAGCCGCAACTATAGTGCTCCCCCCCCCCCAAAAAGCAGGGACTCACAGGATGTGTCTCATTACAAGGGCACTGTGGCAGTGTATGGCAGATGGGCAGATTTACCGGACTGTGTCCCATTAGAATCTTTTTTTTTTGTTTTGTTTTGTTTTAGATGACGCCTGAATTCTGTACCTATGGTAACAGAAAAAAAACAGCGCTGATTTTCAGGCGTCTGTTCCGTCATCGATCGGGCGCTGTCAAGCCGAATGACAGAACTTTCACTTTCGCCCGTGTGGTTCGGTGTTTGCATGTGTGCGGTGCGCTCTCTGCTGCTCGTTGAGGAAGTCTCGTCGCCATGGCGACGGCGGAGCACCGGGACACCTGCGGTGCTGGGAGGGTGCAGCGCAGGTTAGCCCTGTGTGAGGGCTTTGATCTTTTTTCGGGGAGGTGCAAGGGGCCCCTGTTATCCCTGCGCTGCTCTGGCTTAGCCCTGCCAGGAGCAGGCTATTCCCCACAGGACTGGCACAGAACAACAGCTACAGCACAACGAGGAAACAGAGCGCTCACTGTGTGTGTGTGTGTGTGTGTGTGTGTGTGTGTGAGTGGGTGTGTGTGCGTGTACAGGTGAGTGTGTCTGTGTTTTTGAGTGTGTGTGTGAGTGGGTGTGTGTGCGTCTGTGGGTGTGTGTGAGTGCAGTGTGTGTGTGTGTGTGTATGTGTGTGAGTGTGTGTGCAGGTGTGTGTGTATGTGTGGGTGTGTGTGAGTGCACTGTGTGTGTGTGTGTGCGTGTGCACTGTGTGTGTGTGTGTGTGTGTGAGTGTGTGTGTGCAAGCGAGTGTGCGTGTGTATGAGTGTGCAAGCGCGCACATGTGAGTGTGCGTGTGTGTGTGTCTGCATGTGTGTGCGTAAGTATGTGTGTGTGTGTGTGTGGGTGTGTGTGAGTGCACTGTGTGTGTGTGTGTGTGTGTGTGTGAGTGAGTGGGTGTGTGTGAGTGTGTACAGGTGAGTGTGTCTGTGTGTGTGTGTGTGTGTGTGTGTGAATGTGTTTGTGTTTATGTCTGGGTGATTGTGAGTGTGTGTGTGTGTGTGCGTGTACAGGTGAGTGTGTCTGTGTTTTTGAGTGTGTGTGTGAGTGGGTGTGTGTGCGTCTGTGGGTGTGTGTGTGCAGTGTGTGTGTGTGTATTTGTGTGAGTGTGTGTGCAGGTGTGTGTGTATGTGTGGGTGTGTGTGAGTGCACTGTGTGTGTGTGTGCGTGTGCACTGTGTGTGTGTGTGTGTGTGTGAGTGTGTGTGTCCAAGCGAGTGTGCGTGTGTATGAGTGTGTGCGCGTGCGCACATGTGAGTGTGCGTGTGTGTGTGTCTGCATGTGTGTGCGTAAGTGTGTGTGTGTGTGTCTGTTGTGCACTTGAGAGACCTGCCTGCAGCACATTACAGCACACAGGTTATGCATTTCAGTGAACGCACGACCATCTTCTCAAAATGGAGTCTCGTGGGACCAAACTGATGCTGCTGTGTTGTGGTTGGTTTTGATCGCATGGCTGATTTATACCACGTCTGATCATCAGCGATGTCTCACCATCCTTTAGACTTTACAGTCAGTACTTTCAGATGCAACTCAGCTATTGATTCACAGTGGTGGACTGGAAATGTGCTACCCGTTATTTAACTTCCTGGTTAAAAGTCTGCTGATAAGACCGGTACACCACTCTGTCTGGGTTCATTTCAGTATTCTTGTGTTGGTTAAAGTTGTTCCATCAAATGACTCTTTTTCCCAGTATTCCAAGTGTGGTGCTCATTTGCAAAGCCAGCACTGGGGGACAATTAATTTCATTTATCCGTGATTTATAGGGCATATGTGTTAGCTGAATCTGGTGAAGTGACGTCTATTTCATATTTCTAACACCTTATGTATACTGAACATGCACTATAAATGGAAATATATAAAACAGCTTTAAGTACTATTGAAGGAAGTTGTCACTTCCTGTAAAAGCCTCTTATTAATGTAAACCACCATTCACAGTATGGTTCAGAACAACGACTTCACTTTTGTCTTGCTTTGCTTTAACATTTTCTCTAAATATTAAACTGGACTGCCCTATATGAAGTAGCCCTCTGGAAACCCATGGACCAAACTCACACCTTTGCGATGTTTAAACCATTTAAGGTTTCATTTTCTTCACAGGTGGAAGTTTCTGGAAGAAGGCCCAGATGCAGAGGCACCTCTTGGCCTCCATCCATCCATACCGCCATTTTGACAGCGCTGGCCAGTTAACGTCTGGAAACCGCCATTTCTTCCGAACAGAAGGGGGCGGAGCTTGCCGCAGTGCGTCTTTACGACAGCGGCGTCCGTCCCGCTCTGCACCCCCAGCTCCTATCCCAGCATGCTTTAGGCGAGAGGCAGGAATACACTCTGGACCGGTTGCAAACCCATCTTAGGCCACGCCCGCCGTTCACTCACACACTCATACCTGTGGGCAATTTAGACTCTCCAGTTAGCCTAACACCTCTTTGGACTGTGTGAGGAAACCGGAGTGCCCGGAGGAAACCCACGCGGAGACAGGGAGGGATTTGAACCCGGGACCTTCTTGCTGTGAGGCGACAGTGTGTCCGTGTTTCACCCGTGTGTCGAAAGTGAAGAACGGAGTGTGTGAATAAAACTGTTCACGTGAACGAAGTCCCATTTTGTCTGAGTTTTGTTTTGAAGCCTTACAGGCAGTAAGGAAAAATGGCTCTCGTGTGGGAGGGTTATGGTCACAGTTTGGTCAGTGAGCGGGACCAGCACACCCACACGCACACACGCACACACACGCACACACACACACAAACACACACACACACTCATACGGCACAGACACGTGCGCATACAGAGAGAGCTGAGGTGAACATTCTGTCCAGGTATGCAGGTGCACAGATATTGTGCTATATTTGCATATCATTTGCATGCTATGAAAGCAAATACTAGGGAGGTTACTATCCTCTCCTCCCTGGTTTCTTTAAGGATGTGAGTCAGGAGTGACACACATCCACAGCTCTTCCCAAAAATATTCTTTGTTCCCCCAAACATGTGTAATACGTGCTTGTGTGGTGAGGTTTGCTGTCATGGTGGTCAGTGGGCTTGTTTGTGTGTACCATCCACAGGAATCCTCTGACATTTCTCTGCCTGAAAACATTTGTATTTCTTTGTTCTCTTAAAAAAATGGTTGGCCAGGCACACTAAAATGCATTCTGAACATCTGAGCCGGTTAAATGTAAAGCGACCAATGCAGTTACAGGTAATCACAACAAAACAAGGTTTTCAGTTCTATTGCGAAATGGCCTTCAATGCTTTGAATAACGAATTCATCGTTCAAAACGTGGTGCGCCAAAATGTTGTGTAAGCACTGAAAAAAAAGATGACTTGCTTAAATGTGTTACGCAATGGGTGAGCACACTGTATGTTCTTTGTGGTCACATCAAATAGTTCCATAAAACTCACTGGAGAGGAAAAACCGCAGAAAATGTGCTCTTCCAAAAGAACTAAAATTTTGACCGCCTTGGTGCTGGGCGCTCTCCCTCTCTCTCTCTCTCTCGCTCTCTCTCTCCCTCAGTCCCTTTCTTGCTCTCTCTCTCTCTCTCTCTCTCTTTACTGCCTTGTCTTTACGTGTTTCTTCTCAAAGCTACGCACACCGGGAAAGTGAAGCGAGGCCTAACCTTCATACCCTTCATACGGTATCAACTACATGCGTAACTGAGAATGGATTGCCGTTAGGAACACACTTTTTTTTTTTCCACACTGCTGCAGATATTTGGCTGCTCTCCCTCCCCCTCTGCGTTTCCCGCTGCGCACAGGTACCCCCCAGCTCCCTGGACCTCGTTGTTCCTCTCGCTCGCTCGGGCCCGGTGCCTCTGGCTCTGTATGCAGCCTCACCCTGGCCTGGCCTGGCCTGGCCTGGCCCGCGTTCAGGGAGTTCAGCCGGGCTCCAGTAGCCAGAGGACATCCCCAGGTCTCCAGCTGGAGCCTGCCTAACCCAGCCCTCCCTTCCGTCAGCCCAGCGCTGCGAGCCACGGGCCTCTGGCAGCCCTCCACACGGAGCACAGCGCCTGTCTTTTTTTGTTCTCGTTCTCTGCACGGGATTCTGGGGTTGTTTTTTTTCAGTTTTATTTATTTATTTTTTGCGTTTTCAACAGCTTCCTATTGTTCGTTTTCTCTTCTTCCTTCTTCTTCTTCTTATTCTTCTTCTTCTCTCCGGGAGCATTTTGACAAAGAATTTATATAAAAAAGTTATATTTAGACTCCTGGCTGCCAATTTATAAATCGCCCTGGTCCCACGTTCGCCTCAGCGCTTGTCATTCTGCCTGTCTGGAGCTTGGGGGGGGGGGGTGGCGGGCGGTTGGGGGGGTGGGGGGGGTGGGTGGTGGGGGGGGGGTGAGGCGGGGTTGGCGCGCGGTTGGGGGGGTTGGGGGGGTTGGAGGGGGTGGGTGGGGGGGGGGGGGGGAAGGCGGGTTGGGGGGGGTTGGGGGGGGTTGGAGGGGGTGGGTGGGGGGGGGGGGGAAGGCGGGTTGGGGGGGGGGTTGGGGGGGGTTGGAGGGGGTGGGTGGGGGGGGGGGGGGGGGAAGGCGGGTTGGGGGGGGGGTTGGGGGGGGTGGTGTTGTACCGCGGCGGAACCCGAGCCCGAGCTGACGGGTTTTTTTTGTTTCGTTTCCCTGGTCCGTCTGAAGCTGTCACCGCGCCGAGCGCCGCGGGTCTCCTGGGAACGCACACGCACGCTTTCAGCTCAAAGCTCCGCTTTAGCGTCGCGTCTGGAAACGTGTCCCCCAACCCCCCCCACCCACCCCCTCTTTCCCAGCGTTATCCTGTGATGAACGCAGAAAGGCTCGGGGTGAGAAACAAAAATAAATAAATAAATAAATAAATAAACACAAACACAAACTCTGGCGGTCTCTCTCTCTCTCTCTTTTCTCTGACGAGACAAGGTAGCGCGGCGGGGGGGGTCGAGCGACGCGGCGGCCGGCGAAACGAGACGGGGGGGGGGGGGGAGAGCGGCGCGAACAGACGCCCGCTAAGTAACGCACCGCAGCCTCCGCGGGGCTGTCCGCCGGGCTGTCCACAAGCGTCTGGCGGGAAAAGGGCAGGGATTTTAACGAGGGCGGCCTGTCGCCGCGCCGGCGTGGGTCTGGCGTTCCTTTTCCCGCGCGGGGCCTGAGCGCACGCGAAACCGCGGGGGCCTACGCGGCCCAAAGGCTGTCGCGGAAGACAGAGGATAAATAAAATGGCTTCTCTCTCTCTCTGTCTCTCTCTCTCTCTCTCTCTCTCTTTGTGTTGTTCTTTCCATTTATCTCTGACCCCGGCGGCCTGAGCTGCATCCTGTCTAGCCGTTTATCGGCTGGGTCAGCTCTCAATGAGCGCGAGCTTCGGTTGGGGGGGGTGCTGAGCTTCGCACCCTGAGCAGCGTTCAGCCCGCTGTGCTGTTATTCGAGTGACGCAAGCTGAGGAGCCTGGTCCTGCACGGGGACTTCCATGAGTGGGCCTCACAGAATATGTTGTGTTTATTAACAGTAAAAAACAAAAACAAAAAAAAGGCCTTCTTTAGGGCCTGAAATGCCCCATGACCACCCAGCCCCCGTTTCCAAGGTAGACAGCTGTTCTCAGTACCCCCACACATGACTCACATACGCAAATCAGTCATCATGAGGATGCAGTGTTTCTTTTTTTCATTTTGTTTTTCAAAAAAACAAGAACGTGGGACTACGGACTACCGGCTGCGGCTGACATCGTACCACACCAGCGCAAAATAAACACCAACTGTCCGTGTTTTGGCTAACTGTTGAGCTGTCTTAGAGCCGTTCCCTTAGCGGTTGTGTAAGCGGCAGGACGCGGTTCTTTGCGGTTAACGTTTGCCACAGACTTTCTGCTGGGCCCACCAGGCCAACCAGCTGCTGTTTGGGTCTTCAGCGGCCTCAAAGATCAGCAAAGTTCTGTGCGGTACGTGGGATGGGACAGGCCTGAAAGAGGGGTGGGAAGGGGGGTGGCAGGGGGTGGGGGGGGTGGGGGGGTTCAGTTACGATTTGTTACATAAACACTTTCCCAGAAACATGCGGGGGAAAAACCCACGATGTTTTGCATAAACAAGTGTGAGTTTAGAGTTTTTTGAAGAACACCTTGATCAAAACGTGGAAATGCAGATGTTGTGCCTGGGCGAACGGGTACAAAAAACACTGTGCTTCTCTCTTGCTGTTCGGAACATTCGCTGCAATAGGCACTGACGCGGGTCATCTTGACATCGGTTACCAGGGGCGTTTATGATTACGTTTTCGCGGTACTCACAAAAAAAAACCGCGCGACAAAGGATTAAATAATCATGACCGTTGCCGGTAAAAGGGGCGTTTGAAAAAAACAAAAACAAACGATAACAGCAATGAGTAGCAAAGCAATTCATGGGTGTGTGTTTCCGGTATTGACAAAGGTGGTCGGAAGCTGTTCATTGTTATGGCAGAAAAACACAACGTCCGTTGTTTAGGAGGAGTGAACGCAGCTGATGTGCGTGATTAATAACGCTTCCAGCAAAGGTTTAGGCCGTTTTCCTTAGTTCCAGGAAAGAGATTGTTGTTGAAACCACAGCCTCATATCTGACCTCAGGAGAGGCACTGCGTGGTTCCAGATTAACGCCGCGACGTGCCGTCGATTCAAGGATGGCCCCTGGCGTTATCGACAACGAGGCCGCCAGTGCCAACGGGCAAATCTCCACGCCGACCAGGCTGGGGTCAGTGCCATTTTCCATTCAGCCAGTTCCTTAAAATTAATTGAAATTCAATTGATGAACTGAAATATCTCCGTAGATTAAATTTATGAATTTGCTTCTCGGCGCTTGGGCGGACATGCCGAGCGGTGTTAATTGCTCCCGATAAGGGCCGTTTGCTTGATATGTGTTTATTAATACCTGCTTAATAAATATCCATCGAGGTTTGTGTTGAAATTCTTCATTTGTTTACGTCAAGCTCCAATTAAATGTGCAGGCTGAACGGTAACTGTGAAAATTAACTGCCACTGCTTTGAAAAGCATTCCCCTGCATCCTTCATGTGAGTCTGTGTAAGCCAATCAATTTAAAGAGAATGAATTAAAATATCAGCGCTCTTATGTTTTCAAATTAAGCTTCAGTTTACATGGAGCAAATCTTTTGTGAATGTCCACTTTTTTTCTCCTTTTTTTTGTTTAAATAAGTAAATCATGCCACAATGAATAACCGGACCGCGATCAAAGTGGTTTTCTGACCACTATTATTTGAAAGTGATTTTCACAAGTTTACGCAGGTCTTGTGAGGGGCTGTTTTGGAAAGGGGGGGGGGGTGCAAGGTAGCCAGAGGGAATGCTGGTTACATAGTATGGTAAGAGACTGTTTCAATTCAATTCACAAGGAATTTGGAATGTCGGTGCTAAGAAAGACAACAATGACGTCGCATTACCAGAACTTTGGTGATGTGATTACCAGAACATTTCTCTCTTCAGTTACCTTGCCATTGTCTTTTCATCCTGTCTGAGTTTGTCAACAGAATGGAGGTTATAAGGGTAGTGTTGTTGTTGTTGTTGTTCTTGGTCCTGAGGGAGGGGAAAGTCTCTGTATTTTTTGGGTCAGGGCTCTTCTCTGAATGACTGGAGACAGTTAAGGAGTGGGCACGCCATTGCTCATCGGATGGGAGGGGGTAACCGAATGACTAACGGGATGAAGGCCTTTTTTTAACTTTTCGCTTTCTCTCTCTCTCTCTCTCTCTCTCTCTCTCTCTCTCTCTCTGCTTGTTACCGACACTGTTTTCTCATTCTGGAGTTCACGCCGACAGCAGCACGGCGAGCCCACGCCTGCGCGCCACGCTGTGGACGCGCGTGCCACCCAGCGTCGGGCCGAGGTGCTTTCAGATTCCGTCCGTGAGCGCCGGAGCCATTTTTAAACGCGCCTGCGGTGGCGTCTGGGCCTCTCAGAGTGGGGGGGGGGGGGGGGGGGGGGACAGGGGGAAGTGGGGGGGGGGGGGGGAGGGCCGTTCCCATCTTCGTCCCCCAGGCCAGAGCCATCGCACCAGAGCTGTCAGCTATCACCCCCCCCCCCCCAACGTCTCTTTTCGTTTCGTTTGAGCTCGTGGCGTTCTGCGCGTGGGGCGTGTGCGTCCCCGCCCGTTCCCCCTCGCTCTGACGCTAACCCGCCCGTCTGACGGGCGAGGCTTCCCGACGGTCTGCCGGTCCCACAGACTCGCCGTTCGCTCGGTGCTCGCGGGGTCACCGTCGCCTAGCTACGCGTCGCCCCGGCGACTACGAGCGCCCCCGACGCCCGCCGAGCTCGGCGATCCTGCGCTTTCCGTTCAGTACGTTCTCGAAAAGCGGCGGAAGGGACGGCTTTGGCGTTTATTTATTTATTTCTTTTTAAAGATTCGGACCGAGGGAATTGTCTTGGAGCCTCTATTCCGTGCGTACACAGCAACAACAGCTTCCCTGATCTGAACGCCTTTTTTTTTTTTTTTAGCGGAGATAACCTGTAGATGAGGAAGATGAGGGAGCGCGGGCGGCCGCCCATGAGGCCGTCCCTGGCGTTTCCCTGTCGACAGGCGTTTCGCTGTAATAGGCTGTCCTCCTCTTAGCCCCCGGCTGCCTGTTTCAGGCGCCAGTCGCCCCCCTACCCCCCCCACGCCCACCCACCCCCCCAACCTCGCATGTGCGATCGAAAGAGACAAAGGCGGGAGCTGTCAAAACAAGGGGGGGGGGGGGGGGGGGCAAAAAAAAGAGTTTGTTCTCAAAACAGACGCAGAAACATTTTCATATCAAAGGCCTGACAAGGTCTCGAGGGCAGGGATAATGTTGTCTTTCGCGACAGTGTGAGGTAAAAGCCTCCTGGAATGACAAAAAACCAACCGCCGCGTTTTGGGCAAGAGGCGGAACAAGCCGCCTTTTACCTCTTTTTCAAGGTCACTTTGCGCATTTTAATCTCGCTTTTTTATTTTTTATTTATTTTTTTTGGTTTGTTTTGCATTTCTCTGCATATTTTACATTCATCACGACAAACAACATTCCTGCAATTCCTTGAGAGACTGCATATCGCAGCGTTAAATAAGAGTTTAGAATACCGATGGTTCCTGTTATATCTAAAAATTAAATACAAATTTATCTGTGTTGTTTATTTAGCTTGTGCCTTTTAGTGACCTCATATAGTACTTTTGCTCCTGAAAATTACGTATGTTTGTTGTGAGTTCTGGAATAGAGACACCGACTTTTGAAAAGTTTTTCTTTGAATAGGAATGTGAACATTTGATAACTGTTACCCAAGAATAAAATGTAAAATAATCAAAGTTTGGACGAGGCTTTTGTCTGAATATTCTCTCTCATTAGTCAAGATGCTGGTCTTGTTTTTATTGTAATCGTGAGCTAAACTAGATTTCACTACTGTTATATCACAGCATTATTTTTGTAATGAGTGTATTGGCATCGTGTGGTTATGCTCATCGTCCTGAATACACTCGGTAGCGCATTTACATTTTTCTAACAGCAATGCAGGCTTGACACGCACACACTTTGCGACAATGTGAGCCATTGCTAAACTGGTGCAACAAACCGTAAGCACCACTCTCAAACTGTCCCTACTTTTGAAAGAGCAATCACTGTAAGAAAGAACGCAAGGAGGTCTCTTGCCCTCGGTTTTAAAAAGCAACACTGGGCAATCAGACGAGCAAAACCTTGTCCTTGCTATTTTCATGCTTAATGGATGTTATTTTGTTGAAATACCATGAGATCAATTAAGTGTCCATATATTTGTTGTTTGGCAAATGTGTTGTTTGAAGCTAACCAATTAAGGAAGTTCCATGAAATTATTGTGCTTGTCAACACCTCACTAGTCTGAACAGAGGAAATTTTCTGTTACATCATCTCACCTCCATCTTAAAAGATGCTATAAAATGATTTACACACTTCACCATTTGGCCTTGCTATCGTCATCCCTCCCCTGCACTGGAAAGACTTAAGTGTTTTAGTCTCGTAATGAGCCTTAAATGTTTTTTTTTTTTTTTTTTTTTGTCTCAAGTATCAAATACTAGCTTGTTTCAAGTTTTTTTCTTGTCACGTGAAATTGTCTTACCCCCCCCCCCCCCATTTTCTTGGGCCTCACTCGCCCTCATTGGCTCTCTGTCCTCCAATCTGGATGCTTTCTCTCCCTCCTTCCGTCCGCTTGCCTGATGCGCCACCCAGCAGCTCTTTCACTCAGACCCGGCTGGACTCTTTCCGTTGCCCAGTCACTTTTTGTCCCGAATTGAATTGCCCACATCACCGTTTCAGCTTAGAGGGATGGAAAACAGCACATTTTGGGAAAGTCCCAGACCGGCAGGAAGAGGGTACGGTCATCCAGGAAATGGAGATTTATTTATTTGTCTGTTTTCGGTTGCACGTCAGACCTAACACAGCTGACACAAGAGATATTTTTATATGGAAGCTTCGACAGCTTTGGGGATATATAAAAAACATTTGTGTTTAACAGCGAGGGGAGAAGGAAGGTCTGTGAGCTCGGTGTAAAAAGCACACACTATGCAGCCCTGGAGCACTTACTGTCCTGGGCACCCCACAGAGAGGGAAATGTACATGGCAAAGTACAACCTGCACAGAGGTCCTATTAAAGTGTTGCAGCGGAGAATTTTGCTCGCTGCAGTTTCCACAAATACTTTCAGCCTAACACAAGCGATTCTTGTTTTTCTGTTTCTCGTCTAGATACGGGGGCTGCTTTTAATCGCATTCTTTTTTGTCGTAGGTTAAAACCTCTCTTTTTTGCTTTCCTTCAGAGCACGCTTTGCTGGTTTGTTGTGTGTATTTTTTTGACAAAACTTTCCATCTTTTGAGACCCTTTGTGCTTTCGTTGATGCATTCAACTGAATGATCATATGAAGACTGATACACTCAAATCAGAGATGACATTTTTTACAATCCACAATTGTGTTTGTAATAGCATAACCGCATATGACTGGCACATTGTAGCTAATGAGCCCTTGCGGGTATCAATGTTTTGGTTGTTATATATATGGGCAGTTTAGCTTATTTGTTATTTGTGTCGTTTAACATGGTTGTCTACTATGTTTTTTGGTTGATGAATACATGGGTAGTTTAGCTTATTTGTGTCATTTAACATGGTCGGCTACTATGCTTGTAAGCATGGCGTTTTTCTGGGATTTGAACGCGCGTGTTCAGGACGCACATGCTCAAACCGGCACGCGACAGACCAGACGCCCCCGCGGGACGGCGCGAGCGAACGCTCCGACCCGCCAAACCGCCAAACCGCCAACCCCCCCCTCGTTTAGCGATTCCGAGTTCCCGATCAGAAGACGGAACACTTCCCGTTCGAGACGCAACATCTGCGCCGTCGTCACGAAAGGGCCTCTTGAGTAAGGTTTTTAGAAAAAGAAAGAGACAGAAAGAGAGAGAGAGAGAGAGAGGGAAAGAAAAAACCGGGAAACCGGATCGACTTGCGCAACGTTCTCACGTTCCCTTTTTTTTTCCGCGGAGCGACGAGGGGGAGCGGGACGAGCCGTCAGCCAGGGCCGAGCCGCGCGCCGCGTCGCCCGACCCGTTTCGCCCGATTCGCCATCGCTGGTGGAACTGGTAGGACGGAACGCGGAGAGAGGGCCCTGCCGCACGCACGCACACACACACACACACACACACACGCACACACACACACACACACACACACACACACACACACACACGCACACACACACACACACGCACGCACGCACGCACGCACGCACGCACGCACGCGCACGCACGCACGCACGCACGCACGCACACACACACACACACACACACACACGCACGCACACACACACACTGATGACGGGAACAAAAAAAAAAGAGGCACTGAACAAAAAAGAGGCTCTTAACAAACAAGCTGTCCTGGGTAAACAGGTTGTGTCATGTGAACTTTATGCCAAGTTTTTCTTTTCTTTTTTTTTTCCCGCAACGGTTTCTCACTCCCATAATGCAATGTCAACACAAGTGTTCCTCTGGCACAATTTACAGAACAGTGACATCATCAATGTCAACTGCTGCATCTGTTGAGGGGCAGCCACCATTTTATTTATTAAGAGTTCATTTGATATGGACGTACACTGGCAAAGATACGTTGCATAACATAATCTGACACATTGTACTGTAACATTGACAGTTTACGTAGTTCATTTCCAGTAGTTATCCTTGTGAAGCTGCACAGTCTCTTTCTGTGTTTACTCGTCCAAACGTTTTCTATCATTGTAGAGGAGGTGCTCGATGCAAACACACGTGTGCGTACTCTCTGACAACACTGCACTGACAGCACTGGGTGTGGGGTGCAGAGGGACTTTGTGAACACGAGCCCTGCTACGCAGGTCGGACTCCCCCCCGTTTTCGTTCCGAGGGAGGGGCGGAAGTGAACTTCGCGCCGCCGAGGGGTCTGGCGTCTCCTGTTAGCCTTCCGCGGTAAGGGTCAGAGGTCGAGGGAAAGCCTCCGCTGGCGACAGCTGTCTGTGAAATTCGAGGAGGGTTTCACGGCCGGGTTTTGGGCCACTTTTCCCACAAGCGGGGCCCGGTCCTGCCTTCGGAACGCAGCTGCTGGAGGACCGGCGAAGGCCCAGCTCCGTTTAAGGATCAAAGTACGGTCAGGGGAATTTGGGAACTGACTCTATTCCAGCCTGGCTCGCTGGATAGGGAGCTGTAATGGTACCCAGGGCTTCGCAAATGTTACACCTGAACAAGGCCCTACTTACAAAAAAAAAAGGTATTTCGCTACAGCTGCTGCAGTGGGTCTGGGTGAATGATGGCCACAGGTAATGTTTTCAGCAATAACATGCAATGTTATGTGCTGTGCATGCCCGACTGAGCATGCCAAACTGCGCAAAGCCTTTCCCCCCCCCCCCCCCCTTCCTACCATCAATGAATGTTTTTGACCTTGAGTTCTTGGCATCTGCTGTCGAAACACAGAAAAGGGTGGTGTTTCACGTGCTGGAAACAGATTAACGCGCAATTCCTTCACAAAAACCTTTCCTCTGTGCCTTCCATTTGCGTCTGTTCAACTTCATGGGAAGAGTTTTCCAGTATTTTTTTTTTTTGTCTGATTGTGTTTTTTTAAATATAATTCCCTCCAGGAAAAGCACGTAGTGACCATCCAAATGTATGATGCAGTACACAATGTATGTTTGATTGATTTGTGTGTGGGGCAGTGACGAAAAAATAGCACTGGAAAGACTGTCATTCAGGGTGCGTTTGGGGTGTCCCTCTCTCTTTGCCGGCTGGGCGACGTGCAGAAGTGAACCGGGTTAAGATCTCTGGCCTCCTTACCCCCCGGGCCTCTGGGGAATGAGTGACCGAGATTCCTCGGCCGTCTGACCACGTCGTTTCTCCGTGAACCTTAGTCAGGCCGCACGTTTTATTCGCACTACGAGGAAGCAAAGCGTTGGGATCGGGAGCAGGCCCAGGTGTGGGGCATGTGCCGGGGGGTGGGGGGTGGGGGGTGGGAGGGGGTGGGGTCAAAGTAGCACAGCCGCAATCTGCTCTTGCGATACCACGGGACATATGTGTTCTCTGCACATGCGAGTGCTCTCAGTTCAACGATAGAGCAATCTCTCCAAGGTGTCCTTGGGTTGAACGGGTGTGTCCTGAACCATGGAAAGTGTTTGGTTGTGTGTGTGTGTGTGTGTGTGTGTGTGTGTGTCCTTATCAATCAACCTTGAAGTGTATCTACTTCTTGTTTGCTTTGTCCAACCATAAGCCTTACCAGGGTTTTAGTAAAACCTCATCGAAAACTCCTGAAAAGGCTGGAAGGTTAAGGAGTTTCCAGAATGAGTCACGGCGCTCTTGCTATGACTCCTGTTCTACTCAAATGGTCTGACTTATGATCTGAAATAAAAATAAGCAGGGGACATTTCACTTCGTATTAGCAACAGCAAGGAGATTTGGTCCCAGGTAACAAAGCAGCAATTATTATGTATGTATGAATGTGATTACAAATGTCATTCAAAATAACCAGGGCAGAAGCGCACCCACTCCTGCACGCACACGTACACACACATGTACACACACACACAGATACACAGAGACGCACACACACCCACGTGCACACACAAACACATACACACACACGCACACACACACACAGACGCACACTCACACGGACACACACATGCACAGATACACACACAAAGCAGTTTATCGTTTGAACAAAATCCCTGGAATGTGTGTGCATCTAATGACCGAGCCATTTTAAATTTTGTGGAGTGACATTTTAACATAATTGTCTTTAAGAGCGCCTCTAGGCTGTCTTAGTTCCCGTTCTCAATGCTTCCACCGAGGGGTGGACCCTGGACTCAGGTGACTGCAGGTGACTCCAGCTAACAGGGGGTCAGGCAAGGTGGCGCTAGCATTAGCAACCCGCTCAAGAGAGCATGAAAATTCATGATATAAGCTGATACATGGAATGGACCTGTATCGGCATGCACACGTGATTTTTCTTCCTGTATGAGGACGGATTGAGATTTCGCGAAACGTGAACCGTACCAGAGTTCAGTTGGAATAGTTCTCAGATTGCCTGGTACAGGCGAACCCTTGGTCGCAGCACCTGCTTGGGTTCAGAAAAAGGCTTTCACGTTACCAAATTATGAGGCGAACCGCTCCTGGATTCAGACTAAACCACCAGCGTGAAAACCACCTTCAAGAACAGAAAAGGACCTCTATGGTACCCCTTTCTCTGACAGTGTATGGTATAATGATTGAGGACTGTATGTTTACATTGCTGCATTGTACTTTAAAATCCATTAAAGCTGCTGCCACTTGTGAAATTACTTGCATAACTTGGCTGTGTATGTACAGAGATATATAAGGACTTTTGAAGTAGAATAAGCGTTATATAGTTTAGTAACAATACAATGTGAGTTGACACAAGAATGCCCTACTAAAACCTGACACACAGTAATTTATGTTGTGTGCTGTAATTATACAGCCATTAGGGCTCAGATATAAAAGGGGGGGGGGGGGGGGTAACTAAAAGAAGTCTTCTCCTGTTACCAGTGAAGAAGAGCAAAGCGTATGTAATTTGATAGAAACACTTCTTAATGAACCTATTCCCACTTATCAATTATTAAGAGGGAAACTTACGCTGATCACAATTTTTTACTTTGAACACACCAAGCAAGCCAATTTGTTCCTTTTTTTATATAAACTGGTGTAATTGATGTAATTAGCTTTCTCATGGGTTCAAATGAACTAAGCTACCCCGCTCCACATCAAAAAGAAAAGAAAAAAAAAACGAATCCCCAGCATCCCCTTGTGCCGATCCTCTTACATGCCGCCACAAGCTGCCCCAAATTAGTATGCTAATTGAAGAATTTAATTAGTATCCGCTCCCAGTGAATTACATGGCGCTCGAGCTCCCCTTTGAGCTCCCCTCTTTCGGTCGTGGGTGGCTGGTTCACGGCCCCTCCGGGTCGGGTCAGAGCCGGGGGCCTGGCACGGGGCGGGTCGAGCGCTGGTGGGCCTGCCAGCCGAGGGGGGGAAGAGGCTGCGCCTCACCGCTGAACAGCCAGGGCTGCTCTTACCCCCCCACCGCCCTCTCTGTTTACCATCTGCAAAAGAGCTAAAAATAACACAGACATGACACCTCAGTTCTGAGCGAAAAGGGAGAGAGAGAGAGAGAGAGAGAGAGGGAAGGGGAGACAGAGGGAGAGAGGGAGGGAGAGAGAAAGAGAGAGAGGGGGGAGCGTCAAGCTTGAAAATGTAGTCTCCCTGCTGCAGTCACACCAGTATTGGTCTCGGGTATTATTCCACTCATAATTTGTGGTAAGGGAAAAAATTGGGGTTATAATTATTTATCATTATGAAGGGAGAAATTGTTTTTAATTGTTACATGCCAGTGCTGGTTGGTGTTGGAGAAAAATGGGGGGGGTGTGTGGGGGGGGGGGGTGTGACCTGGTGTGTATGAAAGGGTGAAAGGGAGAGCACACAGGGGTGTGAGGGAGCACAGCTCCACAGTGTCCCCCCGGCGAAACCCGGGTCAGAGACGTTTAAAATTAAAATTCCCCGCTGGGCTCTTCCAGCGCGTGACGGCAAACGGGCGCTCGTGCCCTGGCTCCGCCCCCCTCTCCCCCCCTGCCGGGGTACGCCAAAGAGCCAGGACGGGGTGGGGGGGGGGGGGGGGCTAACTGGATCCCGTCCCGGTACCGAATGCCAGAAAGCGTGCCGAAATTCCCAGCATCCTCCTCCTGCCGGGGCGACAGGCGATGCCAAAGCGCCGGAGCCAAGCTCCGGCCGCTGTGTCCAAAAACACGAGGAGGGGGAGACCCGCCCCCTTCCACAGGAGCCTCACCGTGAGAAATCCGCCATGTCAGAGCCTTTGTTCCCAAATTAACCATCTCCAGAGGCTGGCTATTCCTGGCTGTGCCCAAAATGTAATTTTATAACATGTTCAATCTCTCTTCTGTGCAAAATGCAATTATGTGCACATTTGTGACAGCCTAACTATCAGTCTCGCGTACAGTATGTAATGTGAGCTAATTGTCAAAGTAATGGTATTAGCGAGGATTTGTAATAATATTAACAATAATAACAATTATTATTATTTTCTTGTTAATCCTCTTTGTTTTCATTTTTCACACAGTTCCTGCATCGTGCGGGGATTTGAGCTGTGTCAATTTAAGTAAAAAAATTCTAATAACACACACAGCGAAAACCTGGACCTCTGGGTAGAATGGAGATGCCGCTCTAACTGTTACTAAGCAACAAGAAGCCGCATGGCTTCTCACTGTCCTTCCCTTTCTGGGCATCAGTTCAGATTTATTTTACTCCAAAACCTTGAAGTCAACCAAGATTGGCGTTAACCTCTCCCAACATGGCGCAGGCATCACAGCACGGCTGTCAAGGAGGCATTTGGAAAAAGCTGCGTGAAGCACCTTCCCTTTTCCTGTTCATTATCATTTACACATCTCATTATGCCTTATTTAAATGTATCCTCCCAATTTGCAACGCCCGATCATACCTATCCCGATTAGTCCCATGAGTGAAAAGTCCTCTGCCAAGTTGGGGAAGCACAGATTAGCTGGCGGGGTCCCGCTGAGGGGAACGCAACCAGCCCAGCTGTTGCTTTTCACTCAGCAGTCCGCCAGCTGGGCTGTGCACTCATAGTGACAGGGGTGCGCTGTGCGCAGGGGGACCGCAGGTGCTCAGCCAATCAGAGAAGTCGATATTGAGTGATGAGCTGAATGATATCCCGCCAACCGAAACCCTCCTTCCCTGGGCGACATTATGGCTGAACAGAAATTAAAAGCTCTAACAGAACTACATATGAGTCCAATAGGGACCATACGTATTCCGCAAGTGTTGTTTTAGCACTGAGCATTTTATTGCGTGGTTTCTGGTAACGGCATGACAGTGCACTAAGTGCAAATTCCAAAAATTGTTTTCACGGTTTTGACTGTTTCAAAAGGTGAAATGAGCTCATTCAACGTTACGGGATGCCCTGAGATGATTTTCGTTCTGTTGCTGATCTATCGTCAGTGATAAATCCACACCCACACTTTCTTGCATAGGTATTACAGTGACATCATTCAGTCAACATTTACTGGAGTTTCCTCAGTCTTCCGTGCCAGCTTCACTGTAAGAAATGAACTCATTCATTTGAAAATTAATGTGGTCCATATATATATATTTTTTAATAGGTCAACACTGGGCCAAACAAAATTGGACCACCCAACACTTTACCATATATTCATACTGGAAAATTCATATGTGTCTTTCAATATAGAACACAGACAATCCTTTGGATTTATGAGGAAATGTAAACCTCACTGTAAATTATTCAACAGGAGTAAATTCTCTGAATTCAGTCCCTAACTTTTCTATTTAGAAGGGAGAAATGAGCTTCAAATATGTCCAAGACTATTGTAAAGGCTCAGTCCTGCTGACGTGCATTGAGCTGTGAACGTACTGTTTTTTTATTTATTTTTTTAAAATTATTATTTAAAATAAATCTTAAGGACACAGTTATATTAATTCTGGACTACTGTCACATGCACACACAAAAAAAAAGTAGTAAGCCCAGATGAGGGGCCATGTCTCAACTCAGAGGACAGCTCATGTGACCGTCCGTATCAAGACGAGGTTTCTATGGAAACCCGTGCCGGACCCCACACCTAAGCCACGTGCCTGGGCCTTTTTTTTTCTGGCAGGCAGACAGCTCAGGACGGGGTCATTAACACAGCGGCCAGGGGCTGCTCATTTTTAACTACACCTCCCCCAACCCCCCGCTCCCCAGCCCCACTCCCACCCCCCACCCCCCTACCCGCCACAGCAAATTCCTGGAAGGAGAGAACAGGTACATTTGCCTGCTGTTTGACTCATTCTAAATCGCTGCTGCTCCGCCCCCCCGCCCCCCGAGGGTCACATTACTAACGTTTCGCTTTTGGCGTTTTTAACTGAGTTTAACGCTAGCGAGCTCGCTAACGTTAAACTCGACCGAAACGCCAAAGGCGAAAGCAGTATAAATCACAGGCGTGAAGTACAGCTTTAACAATTAAATACATGTTTAAAAATTGTTACATTTCTTGGCAGGCAGACAGCTCAGGACAGGGTCATTAACACAGCGGCCAGGGGCTGCTCATTTTTAACTACACCTCCCCCAACCCCCCGCTGCCCAGCCCCACTCCCACCCCCCACCCCCCTGCCCGCCACAGCAAATTCCTGGAAGGAGAGAACAGGTACATTTGCCTGCTGTTTGACTCATTCCAAATCGCTGCTGCTCCGCACATTACCGACGTTTCGCTTTCGGCGTTTTTAACTGAGTTTAACGCTAGCGAGCTCGCTAAACGTTAAACTCGACCGAAACGCCAAAGGCGAAAGCAGTATAAATCACAAGCGCGAAGTACAGCTTTAACAATTAAATAAATGTTTAAAAATTGTTACATTTCTTTGCCTTTGCAATAAATAAAAAAAAAGACGTTTCTTTAATGTGTGCTTTTGGTCGCCTCCCACTAATCAACGTACCCCTGAGTCAAATGTCCTCTTTCTGTTACTGGGCACTGATTGTGGTTTCTGTCACTGAGGTCTGTGTCCTGAGGTCTAACTGAATTCCTGGCTTACAGTCACATCGCGGTTTGAAAATTCCAGGGTAGGTTGCAAGCTTGCAAGCTGTAGCTGGGCAACAGCTGCAGCTAATAGTTAACTAGCATTAGTCTCTTGTGAATGGTGTACACTAGCATCTCTGTGATGCTGTGTAAAATTAATTTAATTATGCTTGTCAGCAAGCAGCTATGTTGCAAATCATGCATAGAACATAATCTTCTGGATCTTCTTCAGTCATTGCTTCTTTAAGAGTCTACAAAGCCATGCCGATTCATTGTCACAGCTTGCCCTACTCTTCAGGAAAGCCCCCCCCTCCCCCCCCCCCAAAAAAAGGAAGGTCATGCCCTTGATCAGCTTCTACATACATTCTAGATTACATCCAATATACAATCTCCAATTTCAAAAAGGTGAAGGGCTTCTTTTCCTTAAACAAAACCTTCCATAATTCCATAATGTATTTTAAGATCTCCAAAGACATCCACCCATGAAATATAGCTTTACGCTCTTTTTTTAAAATAATGACTGAATGTTTCTGCAATTTCTTTTCACTTTCTATATTTGACATACAGTATATGTCCAAAATGTTCCAGACCTAAGATCACATACCTATAATGTGCAGCTAATTACCAAATAAGTAAGTAGTGTTACATTTAATCAGATGTCTGCGCATTTGTTTAGTTATAGCTTTTCATAAATTGTCTTCTCTAACTCCATTGAAAGAAAAAGAAACAGTGGGATAATAAATTAATCTGATTTTATGTTTTTAAGGGAAAAGGCTGTCCAAAATACTTCATTACGAGAAGTAAAACTCCTGTGTTTTGACTTGTATCTGTTTAATCTATAATTAAGCTGTTTTCACCCTCATTACTAAGAAATCTTTCACCATCTGTTTGTGCAATGACTGGGGATTTACTATCTACTGTGTCCTTCCCACCTACAGAAAGCAGTTGACAGCCATGAGTAATGTTATTGTGAAGTCAAAGCAAGTAATAACGATTTTACCAGGATTCCTTATCATAAGGCTTCCTGTACATATACTATGTTGGGGATTTTCCCCGACAGGGAGAGGAAAAAAGAAAGAAAAGTTATCCGTCGTATTAAATTCAGAAAAGTCTAGTTCCACTGGAGGGTGAGGTTGGTGAGAAGAGGGTCTTTCTGTTTCAAAATGTTTTAAAAAATAAAAGGTGTACAGGATATTTGATAAACACCGCATGGTTCCTTGGGAGTATGCCCACCCAATTCTCTTTTAAAAATCCACATAACTCTTGTCTCACTCTCAATTTAAATCAGAATAAAATTTTCTTGCATTAGAACTAGCCTGACAAGAGTACACTTATGTAACCAAAGCTTGTTCTGAAATAATAAATTACAAATGGAACAAGAGGGGAAAAAAACATTGAAAATACTTCGACTAATTGGACCTTCTTTTATTGACAAATCATTATTATTATTATTATTATTATTATTATTATTATTATTATTATTATTATTATATTTAGATGAATTAATATTTATTATTATTATTATTATTATTATTATTATTATTATCATTATTATTATTATTAATAATAATAATAATAATAATAATAATAAATATTAATTCATCTAAATATAATAATAATAATAATAATAATAATAATAATAATAATAATGATAATAATAATAATAATAGTATTATTATTGCGGTGCAGTGGGACTGTGTGTGCTGTTTGGCAGTGCCCTGTCTGGCTGACCCTCTCCTTGTTTGCTCTGGTCCGGTCGGGCTTTGCGCCCTTGTCCTTTGATGTTGGGCCACTGTTGGTTTTCCAGCGTCAGCTGTCTGCAGTCTGGCCCTCAGTAAATTCCGCTCCCCCCTCCCCACCCGCCACCCCCCCCCCCACCCAAAACAACTGACCGACTGACTGACCATTCCACTCCCCCATCCCAAATCCCACCCACCCTCCCTCCCTCCTGTGCCTGGTGGGTGGAGACAGGCCGAGGTTAAGGTCCCACAGAGGCGTAGGGATGTGAAACACGCAGTCCTTCGCACCTTCGTTCACACCTTCACCCTCACATTGTCACCGCCCCATCGCATCTTACCCTGTCCTTCAGCCGCCACCGACAGTGCAGACGCTGACCGCAACCCGACATGCTTGGAACACTGCCTTTAACGCCCCCCCCCACCCACTCACCCTCGAGTTACAAGCTTGCGCATCCTAAAAAGGTAACCCAGTCAAACCGAAACCAGCGAATGAAAAAAGCCTCGTATCAACTGCACTGAGATAAGATCTCCTTCGCCAAAAAGTAATAGATGTGACACAAAATGGATGTTGGATTTCTCTCGCGCAGAAAGCCATAGGTTCTCCTGCCCTGTGGACTGAGGAATTCTGGGACTGTTTGCCTGTTGCACAGAATACCACTCCCTGTCCATTTGAATACAACTTAATTGTACCTCAAATATTTGCCAACGTTTCAAAAATCTCTACCTGGGACCAGCATGAAAGAATAACCAAGCGTGATAATGCTATCGCTGATCTTTTCTACGTACAGTGAAAAAGCCCTTCACGTTTCTAATTCTGGCTGACCCTTCTATGTTTGTACTCCATTCAAGAACTGCACTGAACAAGGAAACAACAAAGGCTACAGCTAGAAACAGGCAACGTTTCTCATCAGTGCCTCTGTTGAGTTAAAACTGGCGAAAGGGGAGAAGGGTTTGCTTTTTTGCAGAAACATTAATTGGGGAGTATTCTGAAAATGTGGGTTTATAGGCAATTACAGAAAACAGCCAGTGGGCCTTCAGGCTTGCTGAACAGAGAGGTCTGCATTGGTGTGTATGTTGTAATCACTGTCTGAAGACATGAAGGCAAAGTACCATTCACAGTTAGGTATGCCAGTGTGTAGAGCGTTCAGCTGAATACAAGCAGTCACCAGAAGAAGCCAGTGAAGAGTGATATGAAGCAGCACGCCTTGGGTCAATTTTGATTGGTCGAAGTTCCCGGCGAGCAGCAGCATTCTGGACCAATTGCAGCGGCCTGTCGGCAGAGTCTGAGAGTCGCGACAGCACCAGACGAGAGATTGTGGGAGGAATTGAGCAGTGTCTTGGGTGAGAATGTGGCAGAATATCCTGATTATGTTAACGGAGAAACCTAGAAGACCAAGAGGTTGCCTCAGTGTTTCCACAGAAGCTCAGCGGGTCATCCAGGGCTTATGAGCTGACATAGAGGCAAGAGACTGCAGTGGTTTCATTGACACATATATTTTTACAACATTAATGTGTGACCTGTGGCCTAAATCCAGGTTATCTGCAAGGTAAAATTTCAGAAAAGGTTCTACTTGAAGATGTATAGCAGTTGCACGCTGTTGATGCTCCCAGAATGAACTTACCCTTTTGGCTATGTTGTACAAGTGCAGTACACTTTCTTTCTTTTACATTTGGTTTCAGCTCAGCACGTAACTGGAGAAATGTGCGGATTTTCTTGAGTCCTGAGGGATTTCATTTCATCTTTTTGCACTACCTTCAGTGTCACCCAGCTTCCAAATCTTAGCAATTTGGTACATTTAAAAAACGGTTTTGCATTTGCATTTGAGTTTTCAGACAACCACAGTTACATTTATGCTTAAACTCAACTGAGTCTTTCTGTTGTTGAACTGAAAGGATTTGCAATGCCACAATCGTTGTATTAAACTTGCAATAGCGCACTTGAGCTCTTTTGAGTTGCAGTTAAGAATAGGCAATGACAAAAACCTTTCCCAAAAGACATCTCAGTCTCAATAATTAAATAATTTATATATACTGAGTGCTGTTTCATCGTTTTTTTGTGGTTTACAATGCTTTGCGGTTTACAGAGCTTTGCGGTCAACCTCATATCAAGCAGACGTCTAAACGTCAGTGCCCGTAGAAGGTAAAAGTTGATGGGACTGATCTATTTGTGTTCCCGTTTTCAAAACAAGGATTTTGTGTTTGAAGTCCCGCTTAACTGTTATCATGAAGTGTTTGTGTGTGGCATGACAAACCCAGAGACTGTTTTTCATGGGCTTCAAACAAAGCACTTGGAACCTTTTCTGAAGTTATTAACAAATAATGAGCAATTCCTCCCTAGTTCTGGAAGCTTTAGGACACTCAGTGAATGATTGTGTAGAATACTGACCAACGCTATGAATGTGAAAGAACTTTAGATGGGTTATTTCCTGAAATAAATGTTCATAAAAAGAGTGAGAATGCCTATAATGTAAAATAGTTTTTTTTTTTGGCAATTTGTTAATATTTTCATAGATTTAGTGGAACATATAGGTATCATGGCATGAGCATTTTAATCTGATAGGGACGTGATAATAACAGAATACTCACAGTCAGCCGATTTTATCTGATATGTGCAATTAGCATATATTCACATTCAGCTGATTTTGTCTGTGATACGCAATTAGTATTTCTGTATGTTGTGTTCCAGAAGTACAGAGAACATGATTTTCACAGCCTGTTTTTTTGGCTTCAGAGGGTTAGGGAAGAGGAAAAATACATACTTGGGGAGTCTCTCCCGTCTTTGTCTTTGTGTGTGCTTCTTATGTCCCGAAGCCACATTGACTGAGAGATCAGTCAAAATCAGAGAGCAGGCTGACTGAGGTGCCTGCAGCAACTGTCTGGGGAGAGAGAGAGGGAGAAAAGGGGGGAGAGAAAGAGAGAGGGGGGAGGGAGAGAGAGAGAGAGAGAGGGGGGAAGAGGAGGGAGAAAAAGAGCGGGGGGAGGGAGGGAAAGAGAGCGGAATAGGGGGGAGAGTGAAAGGGGTACGGAGAGAAAGAGAGGGAGAGAGAGAGAAAGAGGGAGGGAGGAGAAAAAGAGGGAGGGGTAAGGAGAAAGAGAGAGCGAGGGCAGAGGGAGAGAGAAAGGGGGGGGGGGAGAGAGACAGAGAGAGAGCATGTTTACATGCTTTCCAGTACCCCAATTACTGTAGCCAGTAGTCAGTTTATGCCAGTATTTACAGTGTCACATACACATGGATGTGAGTAATGTGATTACTCCAGTAGCCACGTTTATGTGATTCTTTCCCTAATCGGTGCAAGCTGAACTCATGCTGACGGCCGTGCCTGTTTTCACCCAGGGCCTTCGACTTCTGCCTGACATGCTACACGGATTCAAAAAGCTGAAGAAATCGGAGTAAGATGTCGACATTCACCAAAAAAAACTGAAAGATTGGGCAATAATCCAAAGTCTGTTAACTGGGTTTTTGATGAATACGCCAATTATGACTTTACGTTGATAAAGATAATCAGATAAGGACATTTACATGACCATTTCCATAATCATAGTATTGCTTTGAGATTGGATTATTAGTGTGCATGTAAATATACCCAGGGAGAGAGAGAGAGAGAGAGATAGTGAGAGAGAGTGAGAAAGAGAGAGAGTAATACTATTTAATAGTTAATAAATGTTGTATTACCGTTATTTATGCCGTTATTGTCATTGCTGTTTTTTTATTGCTACTGAGACCGGCTGTTGTTACCACTACGCTTTGGCAACATGTATTTTGTAATATTCCATTATGCCAGTGAAGCATTTGAATTGAAAAATTGAGAGAGAGAGAGAGAGTAAAAATGGATTAAGAGAGAAATAATGGGCAAAGATTGGGTGCTTGCAGTGTCTTTATGCCAGGAGGTGAAATCAATAAAGAAAGAAACAGGTGCTGGCAGCAGGCCTGCAAAAGTCACCTGTATCCTACGGGGATTGCTAGTTTCCGTCAGCGCATGCTATTTCATTTTCGCCCCTTTCAGTATTTTTTTCCGCAGTCACTCATTTCGAGATTCCTTCGGCTTGGTTGGCCGTGGGTCCAGGTGTGTCTCAGACGCTGGCGGTTAATTAGCCATTGTGAGCAGCTTTTTTTTTTGTGCATTATCCAGTCGTCCAACCAGGGGTGTCATGACACCCTTCCTGTTGGGAATTAAAGAGGGAGGAAATCCAGGTTCGTTTCTGATCCTATACAAAGCTTCCACTGTGCGCTGCATGTCAGCACCCTAATTGGTGAGAAACACCACTGGTCTTTAGGCCTTGTGTTTGAGTTCCTTTGCTCTAGGTGACAGACCAATGTGAATTAATAGTACGAGCACTGGGAAGTCTTGCTAATGTAAGGATTTTTTGTATTTAAGTATATGCCTCCGCTGGATCTCCCGCGCCGTGGTGGTTAGCAGTGCTAGCCTTGGCTATTCATTGCAAGCTTATACCGCTTGCCTAAATAATTGCCTAGTGCTGCAGGCTTCATTTGTTTTATTTAAGACACGCTCCAAAGCCCTCCTATTTACAGAATTATTTTACTTTCTGTTCAATAGAGAAGAAAAGGACTTGCAAATTATAAAGGGAAATGGAAGAAACTACAAAAATATTTTGGTATAATTTTCGGAAGACGTGCATGTTGAAGAGACAATTGCATGTTAAAACATAAACTTCTATTATATTAAAAAATATTTCCTACTTTCTACTTTCCTTATTTTTATGTGGTTGGAACTGGTACTCAGTCCCCTACCTGATCAGATACCATTTGGGAAAAGTGTACTGCCTCAGGTGATTTGGAGGAGAGTGTGCGCTTGTCTGAGCTCTCTTCCTACTGATGGAGGACGCTGTTGGGATGGGATGGGCTCATGAGTGCAATCAGGCATTCTAGATTTGAGGTGAAACTTAAATGATTATGGTTTAAAACTGGTTTTTAAGAAAGAAAAAATAAATAAATCTGTGATTCAGGTTTTGGTGTCAGCCACACAGGTTACAGCAGTCCTTATCCCTGAAGCTGACATCTGTTTTGTTAGCCTGTGTGGCTATTAGTCTGCGTATCACTAAAGCACAATTTCCTCATTGATAAGCAGCCATAAACAGCTCTGACTCTGAGGTGCAGCAAAGTGACTCTGTGTACAATATAACTGTGGAAATTGCTTGCCAGTTACCACTGTTAAAATAAAAAATAAAAGCACTGTAATTTTATTTTTTATTTTGGTTTCGGTAATTAACCAGTGGAATTGCAACCGTTCGGCTTATCTTCAGCAGATAAATGTGCCAACTTAAAATATGAAGTAAGTGTCTGTCAGGGTATCTATCAAGAAACGAGTCATAGAGTAAAGATGAAAGGTCACAGGTATTTACTTTGAGACCCAGAGGGTGATCAGAAGGCCCTTTCCGGTGATAAAGGGAGATGGGTTATACATTCACAGGTTAAAAAAAAATATTTAAAAAAAGCTGCCTTCTAACCAGGATCTAATGATGCCTAAATCACCTGGTACATATCTGTGTCAAAGTCACTCGCGCCTCTCTCACCAACCTGACTGACATATTTAAAGAGCGTATAGAGACATGGTCAGTCTCAGTATCTCATAGCTGGGACAAACAGCTAGGCAAAGATCTTACTTGCCCCTAACAGAAATAAAAGAACCATTACCCACCATTTTGATTCAGGGAGAGGTGTGCTTCTGTATTTGCTTCAACAAGTTCAGTTGGGCAGATTCATTCTTGTCACAGTCGACCGATGTGAGAGTTGCTTAGAACTTCACGCAAGTTTTTGCTGCGCGTCTTTCACACAGAGAAAATTCGTTGGAGAGCCAGTGATTCATTTTTTGAGCTGTCTGATGAGAACCATCTTTTGTGAATTCCCCTGGTTGCGAATGACACAAAGAGCAGTTAGCCCAAACCCAAAGGGGAATTTTAATGAGATAAAACAACTTGTTGTGTCCTGTATGACTGTTCTTCATACTGTAAGTAATATGGTGACAACTGTATGAGTGTACAATGGAAAAAATAAAACATAATGACGACTTGAAAACTCAGTCGTTCGTCAGCTATAGTTGTAGCAGAAATGATGCAAACATAAAATGAAAATGTATTTATCAGATAAATTATGATGACAGGGTATATAGAAATATCTGAAGCACATTAATCATATATTTACAGAAAACACAATGCATGGAAAATGCAAAGATTCAGGCCTTTTTGTAAAACGAAAATGGTTTGTAAAATGTGTCGTCATGTAAAATGTATGCTAATGTATTATACAGTATATTTCATTATATTATAAATGCATCATAATGTGTCTGTGTGTGACAGCATTAGAAAAATATACAGTATTAACAATATGTTTAAAAAGCCCCTTCTCGGAGTGTAATTCTTTTCTGTTTAAATAACAATGCAAATATATTTATTGGAAATAACATCATCAGCATTTAGCTGATGTTATCCAAAGTGACATACGGTACACTTAGTATCCCTGTGTACACTGTTAAGTACGTACTAAAATAATTTCAGTGAAGTACCTCATTGACAGGTAGACCTCCAGCAGCCTACCTTCACTCTAAATCTCCTCCCCTCCCTTTTTCATGACACTTGTTACATGTTGCCCCATCCCAGCACTTTTTGGTAATTTGTATTTGTCCTAATACTGTAGCTTATTCTTCTGCCTAGTTGGCTTTGCAGAGGTTAGGTCTGAATAGTGTTCACTGTGTGAACTAAACTGTGTTTTTGGCTAGAAATAGCTGTACAAAATAAGTATTGTACCTTACCTGTGTTTAGCAGTTGTCTATGACCATGAAATGCACTTTTTGTACGTCGCTTTGGATAAAAGCGTCTGCCAAATAAATGTAATGTAATGTACATGGTACTCAGACCTGTGACTTATGGCCTACGAGCCCACTTTCCTAACCATTCCACTACAGTGCAAGCATGTCTGGAATGCAGTTAGTCTTAGACTGGGCTGAGCACCAAGCACGGATTACACCTTTTTTTTTTTTTTTTTCTTTTTTGACGTTTGAAAAGAACGGGGTAGAGATGTTAGGCCAAAGGCCTTAGACGGTTGTAGGCTGTCTTTCCTCGGTAGACTCCCTGCAGAGAGGAAGATCAAGAAAAGAGTCGGAATTGTAAAGAGGAATGTAAAGGAATAAGAGGAGGAACGGGGCCCGAGGATACTGTGCATGTAGGTATGCGGGCCAGACAAAATATCGGTACGAACCCCTTTGGCGTTGCGAGGAAAAAACGGGAAGAAGGCGGTAGGAGGTGGTTGATAAAGAGCAGCTGGCAGAGAAGCATGGTTCCTTTGCAGCTCTTTGAGAGAGTTCATTTGCAAGTTTATACAGCTGCATGAGAATTTCTGTAGAGATACAAATGCTTTAGCAGGGCATGAAGGAGTTACATTACATTACAGGCATTTAGCAGACGCTCTTATCCAGAGCGACTTACACAACTTTTACATAGCATTTTACATTGTATCCATTTATACAGCTGGATATATACTGAAGCAATTCCGGTTAAGTACCTTGCTCAAGGGTACAACGGCAGTGTCCTTACCCGGGAATCGAACCTCCGACCTTCCGGTTACAAGCCCAGTTCCTTACCCACTGTGCTACACTCCGTCCGGTTACAAGCCCAGTCCCCTACCCACTGTGCTACAGGAGTCCCTTAAACTGAACGGTTTGCATGTTGTAAACATGGATTTCCTTCCAGTTATCTTTATGTCACACTACGGTTTTGTTGCTTTGTCAATGAGCATGTGAGTTTTGTCCTTTACCTGGTGTATATGTAAATATTACAATAGCACCAAAACACATTTGCCACATTCCTGAAATCAGGACTTACACCTTTTTATAATATTATTAATATTATAATAATTTTTTAATTTTTTAGTTGCAGCTAAACTGAATAGTTGTTGGTCTATAATATACTGAATTTGATGTTGTTATTAGCAGCAGTACCATCAAGCAAAACATTGCACATGCCTGTAGAAACAAAAGCCTTTGTACAGGTGTGTCGCTGGAGAGCCTACCTGTGGAATAACAAACCCTACAAAATGGCAGCGACATTGCAAGAATGTTTTTGTGTTAGTTGGGCAGTGAGTGGGGCACCGGCTAACTCGAATCTACTTACATGTGTGTGTCACATGGAAAGTTTTTGTAGAAAAAAGGTCAAAATTTCACAAAAAAAACCATTAAGCACACTCACCCACAAAGTGAATGGAAAAAAAAAGTGAATCACGTCTATAGCAATTAGCAGAGTTAGAAAAGTTTTCTTGAGGGTATTACTGGATAACTGTTAAAGGCAGCACTCAAAGCCTGGGAGCATTAGAGAATCATTCAGTCCTTCACATAAAGAGAGATTTAACACCACATAAAAATCACTTTCCTTCTCTGTTGCACTTTTGCAAGTTTTTTTTCCCCCCTTGGTGTCAATGGAGCTAAGCTTCATCTGCCAACTCCTTATAATGGAAAGACAAGAGAGAGTTATATGAATGGTGAATCTCCCGAGTGCCTGGTCTTTTATGGGACTTTCACTAATCATCTGCTTTTAAAATGACAGCCCACATTACTGTTAGAGATCAGATCCGCTGATAACTCAATAGCTTTTCTGCTCACACACACAAAAAAATGGGCCTTTCCGTTGGAGCAGGTCCCAATTGCACATTACTCTCAGGGCAGGAAGGCAGTTACATAAGTCACACCTTATTGACAGGATCTCAATTTTCAAATTTTCAAAACTGTCTCAAAATTCTAAATTAGCTTCCATATCTGCCCAAGCTTATTTTATGCCATTTATGCCATTATTTTTGCCATTCTTGACACTTTGCAACGGTTCAATTGTAACTGCCTTTTTTTTTTTTCTAACCGCAGTATCATATGTATCCTCAATTATTGATGCAGCATTTGCATTTTTACTCATTTCACACTCCTGCTGAAGCCCGTGTTCTGGTTTCAATTTTTGGCTGTGAAAACAACATCACTCAGTTCAGTAGTATCACTTTGACTAAGGGTTAACCAATCGGAAATTGGCGGTTTTTGGGTGATAGTGAAACGGCCATTCTTTCACATTTAAAAAAAAAAAAAATTTATGTGTAGCAATTTGAATTCAAACAGGATTAGGCAGGACCAATGACAGCCCAGCACTGAGGGAATCATGGGAGGATAAAGGAAGAACTACAAAGGGCCTCTTAATTGCCTTATAAAACATTCAGTGAATAGATGAGACACGAATATGGATTCTCACATGATACACGCAAGACTTCAAGGTCTTCCTTTATGAAAACAAAACCTTAACCTTTAATGCTTCTGCACAGTGGGCTGTTGAACAGGTTTCACTTCTAATCCGACGCTTTAGGGTTATGGTTATGGTTTTTTTTTTTTTACTCTGCTCTGGTTGCTCTTTCATAATGAAGTGAGATGTTCTCGCTTATTAGACCCTGTGGGATTTCCAGCCGAAGTCTGTGCTGACGATGGTCAGGACGTGATTCTCGATCAATCACGGGGCCTGTGACTGCACTAAGCACTCATGACTATGTAATCTTAGGGC
The DNA here is from genome assembly GCA_039654925.1 of Anguilla pacifica. Taxonomy (NCBI): domain Eukaryota; kingdom Metazoa; phylum Chordata; class Actinopteri; order Anguilliformes; family Anguillidae; genus Anguilla; species Anguilla pacifica. The sequence goes on along the minus strand of CM077291.1, from coordinate 10,147,673 downwards.
TGTAGCTAGGTAAGCTGTTTATCTTAGTTGACTTAGCTGAGTAGGCACAAGTGCAATAACTATTGCTTGTTTTATTTGCATAGACTGCTTTGCTGCTGTTTTTTGTTGTGTTGATCAGAATAACCTTCAGGGTCCAAGTTAAACTACGCGGTCGTTCCCTGCACTTGGAACTGTACTTCCCTCTAGGGTTTTCAACACACTTGTTCCTGGTTTTGGTTGTACACTTTGTTGTACGTCGCTCTGGATAAGAGCGTCTGCCAAATGCCTGTAATGTAATGTAATGTAATCATGCATTTGCCAGGCCAGGTTCAAACTGCTCTAGTATTTCAGCCCATTGTTCTCTCCTTTATGAAGTGCAAAGCCAAAAGACAACATTCTCGCAATGCTGTTGTAATGCTGTTGTAATGCCGGTCCAACATACTGTTATGATATTGTGGTAAAATCATGCGAGGGATGTGTGCTCTGTGGCCCTTGTTTATTTGTTTGCAACTCATTTCCTGAACAACTGAAGTCCTTTAGCGCCTTCACACTGTGTAAATAGATAAAGAGATTTCTGTGTCAGATTCGTTTCCTGCAGTGTAAGCATCTTCTTTGGTTAACACGGATCTTCATTTTTTTTTTTTTTAATATTGGCAGGCCGATGATTGTTGGGTTTTGATGCATGACACTGCAGAAATATGGGGCAGTATGTTGTCACTATGACAAAGCAAGGGCCACCAAATAGTTTCTTTGAAGGGATGTTTCCAGGGACTATTCCCAATAATTCTTGCTGGGATAGCCTCCAGTCCTCCGAGATTCTGACCAGAAATAAATGGGTCAAAAATGGAGGGATGGATGGATCTCCATTGTGCTTGGAACAGCGGTAAACTACAAAACCTGAAGCATGACTGACGTACATCAGGAGAGCTTCCCAGAAGGCAAAGACTGTCCTGCAATCTTGGCTCCAGCAAGTGTTTTTTTGCATTTTCCAGTGAATCGCATTTCTTAAAACATTGCACTATTTCAGCGGCACTTGCCATCTCAGTGGATTAAGTTACTCACTGTACATGCCTACACTAAACTAGATTCAGTTTTCAAAATAACTACCTTGAAACTACCAAAATTGCTCTCAAAAAGAACCGATGACTAGAGAGACGAAATGGAAAATGTCGTTGCTGCCAACCTTAAAATACAAAAGGCTTATTTATATATTTGCCCTGTAATATGTAATGTATTTAACACTATTTAAGAATGTGGCCCTTTGCAGCCTTCTCAACTCTTATATTTGAGTGCTTAAAAACAAGGTGCTTTTCTTTGGTTGCTTGGTAAGACTGTGACTGTGTCCCATTGTTGCTCTCTCCTCGGCTTTGCCTGCTCTCTCTCTCTCTCTCTCTCTCTCTCTCTCTCTCTCTCTCTCTCTCTCTCTCTCTCTTACCCTTTTCTGGTGAAGGGCTGTGGTCCTCCAGATGTATCAGGGATTCCCAACTTGGCAGCTACTTGTCTGGTCCCCCAAGTACTCACTTGTAGTGTTATTTTCCTGATCTCATCTTGCTTAATAATCCTGTGTACTAGTCCCTGCTGTGGTGTACACTTGCATGGCCTCTTCCTGACGTAAAACGTGTCAGGCCGCTCCCTATAACCCGAGAGCATTTGACAGATTGCTCAACTACAACCAGCTCTGGCCTTGAATGTTGTTCTCCCTCTTCTTTTTTGTTTTTTTTTTCAGCACACAATCCAAAACAGCCCCATTTCCTGCCTGGCCAACGTACGAACGTACGCAAGGTGCCCGTAAAAATAGCATATCCTCTGTAAGCATTGTGCATCTTTATCAGATAATCTTCAATTAGAGAGGGAGACATTTATTTAATCTCATTATGGTCTGCACCAGCCGGTGGCCAAGGGAACGGGAGCACGCCCAGGCGGCCTTCCCGGCTTGGCGCAGCGCCGCCTCGATTCCAGTAGGCGGAACTCCCTCTGTGCCCCTAATGAGTCTCAGGACAATGCTGATCTGCCACCCCCCCCCCAAACCACCACCTCTCTCTCTCTTTCTCTCACTCTCCCTCCATCCCCTTCTCCCTCCCGCCCTCTCTCTCTCTCTCTCTCTGTCTGTCTCTGTCTCCATCTCTCTCTATTTCTCTGTCTCTCTCTCTCACTAACACACTCACTTGCTAACTCCCTCCATCTCTCTCTCACTCCCTCCCTCCCTCTCTCTCTCTCTGTCTGTCTCTGTCTCCATCTCTCTCTATTTCTCTGTCTCTCTCTCTCTCACTAACACACTCACTTGCTAACTCCCTCCATCTCTCTCTCACTCCCTCCCTCCCCCTCTCTCTCTCTCTCTCTCTCTGTCTGTCTCTGTCTCCATCTCTCTGTCTGACTTTCAGGAAGCCAATGTCTAATTGAGCAAATAATCCAGAGCTTCCTTGACAACATCACAAAGCGGATAACATGGACAGTAACACTGCATTGACACTTCTTGTGTTTCCTATTTATTTATTTATTTATTTATTTATTTATTCATTCATTCATTCATTTCTTTATTCATTTAGGAACCAGACAAAGCATGCTTGCAGAGATTAGAAGTAATGACTGCGGTGTTGTAAATGTTTCATGGCCGGTCTATTGACTGTGTAGCCTTGATACCACCCACATATCTCAAAGTGGAAAAATGGCATTATGGCATTATTATCTGCTGCAGAGACCGCTAACATAAGAGAATGGTGCGTGTATGTCTTTAAAGGCTCACATTCTGCAACAAAAAAAAAGAAAAAGAAAGGGCAGTCACGTACAAGGTGTTGTTGAGTGCCCAAATAGATCAAGGTGAGCTCTGAACTGAAGCCCCTTACTGATTGGACAAGTAAAGGAAGGGCCAGGGTATCTAGGGTAGAACTGGACTTGCAACCAAATTCTGTGGAATGTCCACTTGATCACTTGGCCTGGGTAAACATGTCCGACTGGCTTATGTTTGCATTGTTTAAGGTATTTAAGTCTTCCTGAACAGGGATTTCTACGGAGGAAATTACGGAAGCCCAGGTTTCGATCACTGTTTCGGTGTCACGGTTTTCAGAGCCTGATTCTTTTTTCTAATGTAGACAATGGGCTCTTCTCTTCTTGCATGCGCGCTATTAGTATGAGCTGTTCTGGACTGTAGGCTGTTAAAGGCAAGTAAGCGGAAAACGTTGTCTTGCGATTGGATTTGTTGTTATGGATTTCCTGTTTCTGGAGTAGGATAAAAGCCCTGGACAACACTCTAACGGCCCTGGAGTCAAAAATGAATTCAATCTTGATTAGGGAAACTATGTAGGTAGGGAATGAGTTCAATTAAATCTGGCCCACCATGGCTGAATCAGTGGAATACATACTGGAACCCCCCTGCTCTTGTGTGCAGGACACCCTTAAGACTGCTGGCTAAAGTTCATAAATTTGTGGGATTCTCCAATTCAACTCTATCAGCTCTGGTATTGCTTAATTTTTTAAAAAAAAAACTGTAAGGCTCCTTTGTGTAGTGGTGAGATCAGCCCTTTGACAAGCAGGTTGGTACTTTCACATTTGAAACGGTTTAGCTTATGAATGTAAGAAATTTGAATACTGCTTAATTGTGTGATCCCTGGCTAAGTTTGAACCTGAGAAAGCTCCACTTGAAATGCAACACGATGAAAATATTGTCCAATCACTATACTTTTTAAGTCATATTTTCTCTCCACACAGGACAAATCTACTGTACAACTGATATCCATCAGTTATTTTAAATATTTCCAGGTTGTCGGGTTGTTCAATAATTCCTCACCTAGGGGTGAGCAGGCAGCTGGTCCAACCTTGACACGACTGTGAAGATGAGTCTCCAACAGGCCGTTTAACCATGGACTGATGGCATGACTGATGGCATGAGAAAAGGTGGCACTGGGGATGGCAGCAGCGATGAGGACGCTGTGCCAACGCTGTGACGGGGGGAGGCATCGTTACTGAGGGCTGGGCACACATCTGGTCAATGACACATTCCACCTTGAGGGTTGAGGTCAGAGCAGGAGTCAGAGGGGGAGCCAGATGTACGCATCCGATGGCTCAGAATTTGTCAGAAGGAAAGCCCCTAATTTTCCTGCGAGCAGGATGCGCCTCGGTTGGCCTAGTTGCAGTGGAGTTAGAAACTTTCATTCGACTGTTGTTGGGTTGAGGCTGACAGAAAGAGGTTCTCTCTTGGAGTCCCAGCCACACGTTGACCACTGCCTTTGTGCCAGATAATTCCTTTTTAACAGTTGCTCCCTCCTTTGTGACATGCACGCCCATTTTTTTTTTGTTTGTTTTTTTCCTAGCAAGCAGAGGAACAATGAACGCAGAAAAAAAAAATCCTTCGACATATACTGAGTTTCACACTGCTTACTGAGAAATTTTACTCTCGGAGTACACAGCATTCTCAAAGGCCAGGCAGGTGCACTTCTTTGACTGTTACATAATATGCAAGTTTCTGCAAGGTTATGGCTTTCTGAAAAAGAGAATTACACAATTTGTGTACTTCCTCTTAAGTCGCATAGCGAGAAAACACACCGACAGTCGCAAGCAGGTTGGCGGAAGTTGTGCTGCGGCGGTGGGGGTGGGGGGGCGGGGGGGGGGGGGGGGCGGTTAGTTGGGGTTGGATGGAGGGGCTCCGGGATGTGGTGGTGTGGGTCAGGGGATGGGGGGAGGGGGGGATTTGGGGTTTTTATCCTAGTGGGGCACTGCAAACCATTGACCCAATCGCCACCAACCCACCAAGAAGTGAACTTGTGGACCAAAATTGTCTGTCACTACCTACCTGGATATGGCCACCGTTACTACTGCATACATTACTACACCTGATATTGCTGATGCTAGTTTGGCCAGAGATGCTAAAGTACAGAGATCGACTATGGGACATAGAAAATCACTTTTCCTTTCTTCTAAGCCACCAGCACTGTTTTTTTGCTTATTTTTACTTACTGTTCTCTTGATCTGTGTCACAGTTAACGCGTTTGCTCTTGGCAAAACTTAGTCGGCTCTTAGAGAGTCACTTCTGTGCACTGTATCTTTCTCCCACAACTCTGCTTTGTTCTGGCAAGGAACAGCTACCAAGAAAACGGTGTGTTTGACACTCAGTTTTCATTGGATGTTGGCTGTCCTTCTCATTGACTGAGACTCTGATTAGGCTTTCTGCCACGTTCGAAACAAGCAGCTTGGAGGCACTTGCCTTAGTGGTGATCTTTCCCCCAGAAGCTAAAGTGTTTTGCCAATGTATGATCTTTGAAAGTGCACACCAACAATAACAATTTCAACAATAATCTTGGGTATCGTCTGGGCTAAAATAGGATTGTAAAAAAATGTATTTCATGTTTTGTCCTGAACCTCTGAGCAGACTGGGCTAAATTATAAGGAAACCATTAGACCCAGGAGGTCTTCATTAAGGCTTTGAATATCTGGCAGAAAAAAAAGAATCGCAAATGCTTTAAAAAGTCGCTTGCAGACACAGTAATCATTTTGCTGTGTGTTGTGACTTTTCACATACACAATACCAGAGAACCATGACAGCAACAAAAGGAAATAGTGCGGTTATAAAAAAATAAAAAAACAGCATCTGTCAATCTTTTTTTTATATAGCAGACCTGAAAAAATGAGTTTCCAGGAAACAGAGACGAGATACAATTTAAAGCGATACAAATCCCACACTGTTTTATAAGGTCATGTACCAACATATGCCCCTTTTGTCTTTGTGAAGGTTCCCTTCACTTCATGAGCTTCCGTCAACAGAGACTTCTATTAGCATATGAGTGCAAGTAGCAGTGGGCCTATTACTACCGGTGTGCCAAGCACTGCTACAAAGCCTGCCCGAAGTCTAGAGAAAGGGTGTGATCATTACTGCAGAAAGAAAGAATCCCAACAGGCCAATCATAACAGGGAATTCAATCTCGCCTACCAGCTCTCGATTAGTTTCGACGGCCCGATGCGGCTTTGCTTCTGCATCGCAATGAGGTCCCGAGCAAGCCCCCACATTCTGCTCTTTGAAACAAACGAGTCGTGACGTTCGATTTTTAAAGTGTGTGAGCGTTGCACAGCGCTGTGCGCGTGCGAGCGTGAGCATGGCTTCTCACGCCTCAGTGCAAACGGGTGAATGGGTTTACCACGACAGAAGTGCAGAATGAAAGCAGACCAGACAGACCACAGAGCACCAGGTGAGTATTCTGTTGCTGGTGAGCGTTCGGTGTTATAGTTAGAACAGCAGCGTCCAAAATACTGTACGGTACGTAATGGTTTCCGAGTTAAGTGATGCAGTGTAATGCTTCAAAGCCGCATGGAAATAAACATCGTGGAACAGCACACCAAAACAAGATGGTGGGCAGTGTAGTCATTTGCTCCATTTCTAAGACCGCGTCAAAGCAGAGGACCCACAGAATCGCAACACCTGCGGGGGCGTGCCACCAAGGCTCGCTTACGCAAGGGTTACTGCTTGTATTTTTTGCGTAGACTGCGTTGTTGCTGCTCTTGTTTGTCTTAGTGTTGATCAGATTAGCCTACTACAGGGTCCAAGTTAAACTATGCGGTCGTTCCCTGCACTTGGAACGGTACGTCTCTCTAGGGTTTTCGACACGCTTGTTCCCGGTTGTGGTTATGCACTTTGTTGTTCATCGCTCTGGATAAGAGCGTCTGCCAAATGCCTGTAATGTAATGTGATGTAATGTTACTGAGTGGGATTCCGTGTGGAATTCCCTGAGGACGGTGAGCTCAGGTTCGATGCATTTTTGATCACTTTTTGCAGATTCTTAATGCGACGAGACCGCGATGGTAGAATGAGAATAAGGCCAGCCCCAGATGCTTACTGCTCTTATTGCTCCTGGGGAAAGGCCCCGGACGACAGGCTGTCCGTTTGCACCGCTCGCAGTGGGCCTGTTTGGACTCTGCTCAAAGGCTGGCTGGCTGGCTTTGCAGGTGTTTCTGCCCCCTGGCATTAGCGCATTATCATTGCATGCGCATTGGTGGGGCGCTCCTCAGCTGGGACCGCCTCCCCTTCTAATGGCTAAAAAGAAGAAGAAGAAGAAGAAGAAGAAGCAGGAAGATGGGAGGCTCTAATGAGCTTTACATGTGGCCTCAGTGCTGAGGTCACCCAGGAGTCAGGGGCGGGGGTGGGGAGGGCTGGGGGGTGGGGGGAGTTAGTTGGGGTTGGGTGGAGGGGGGGGGGGGGGTCGGGATGTGGTGGTGTGGGTCAGGGGAGGGAACGGGGGGCGGGGACGGGGGGGCGGATCGGGGGTGTTTACATTTTTATTACATGTGCGTTTGCCCCAGATGTTTTGAGTTTTGAGCCAGAAAAAAAAAGGAAAGAAAACTGAGGGCAAAGCAGATGGATCAGGTGACAGTTGGATTCGGGGAGGCGCAGAAGACCCCGCTGACGCTGGGCTTTGATACTTCCCCCCGCTGCCCCCTTCCCTTCCCCTCCTCTCTGGAATGGAGGGGCCCGTTGAGTGCATGTGAAAGTTAGCGCCTTCGTCTCCCAGCAACCTGCGTCTGACATTCCACACGTGCCCTCTGCTGCATTCGGCTGATGGTTCTGTCGTCCCAAGCCCCTCCCTCCCCCTGCCCCCTGCCTACCTGATTGATTGGTTACAGCTGATGTCAGTCAGAGTGCTGGCCATCCTACCGCTGACAGCGTGCTGGAAGCGATGGTGAGCGCTTCCAGAGACGACGATCGTCCTCGAAAAGCTGCGAACCAAAATTCCAGGTGAGGCTGAAGGTCACAGTGGAACCGTCTCTGCCGAGATGCAGCCGCCGCTGTAGATCCAGAGTGTCAAAATGGCCGCCGGACCGAGCGTTGGGGCCGTGAGCGCTCGCGGTGTTTCAGGTTGACTCTGACGGGCCTCGTCGCCTCTCGTTTTCAGTCAGACCCTTTTCGCGGGACCGCGTTTTACAAGAAAGACCTCCGCAAGTGAGACAGACGGGGGCGGGGGGGGGGGCACACTGCATGTCTCGCGGGCCGCGAAACAGACCCCAGCGTTTCCTGTGCAGCCCTTTTCTCTGCGCTGAGGTCACTGTGCGACGCCGAGCTGCCATTTCTAACAATTATGATTGGCTGTCGGGCTGTGGTTTGGGCTCCCTCGTTCCACGTTAATCTAACGCTTTTGACACCAGAGCTATAGATAGAGCAGCCCTTTCCCCTCACCTTGCGCTCGGTTCACGTCTGAGCTGCAGCTGGGTGTCGGTGACTAATGCCGTAATCTACGAGCCAAAGGCTGCAGGCCTTGTGCTCTTTTGGGGTTAGCGTAAGAGTGATCAGGACCACACTGCTGCAGTTTCTAGAAAGCTCTGCAGTATAGGTTGGAGCAAACTGTCGCAGTTAATAGAAAGCTCTACTTTAAAAGTGATCGGGAGTGTAATGTTGTAGGTTCTAGAACGTGTTATTGTAAAAGTGATTTGGCGTTGTACTGCCACAGATTCTAGAAAGCTTTGCTGTAAAAGTAATTGGGCGCGCGCTGTCGTATTTTCTAGAAAGCTCCACAGTAAAAGTGATCCGAAATGTAATGTCACTGCTTCTAGAATGTTCTACAATAAAAGTGATTGAGAGCATACTGTTGCAGTTTCTAGAAAGCTCTACATTAAAAGTTGGAGCAAACTGTGACAGTTAATAGAAAGCTCTACATTAAAAGTGATCGGGAGTGTACAGTTGTAGATTCTAGAAAGCTCCACTGTAAAAGTGTTCCGAAAGGTAGTGTCACAGCTTCTAGAAAGTTCTACAGTAAAAGTGATTGGGAGCATACTTTTGCAGGTCCTGGCCTCCCCCACAACAAGTAGACAAAATCAAATGATGATTACAACTCCTCAATGATGGCTGGTTTCCATTTTTTCTGAGCTCCTGCTGGTGGTGAGCATAAGGATCAAAAGAGTCACATTTCCATCAGGACGCCATATTCCCTTGGAGTGCTTTACCTGTATGCAAAACTGCAGCCAGTACACGAGAGTCAAAATACCAGTTTTTCTGATAAAAAAGCTACAGTCTGAGCCCAACCCCGCCCCAACGTGACTTGATGACTTCAACAGTTCTCCAAGATGTAGATTAACACTCTAGGGGAAAAGTACCTAATACATTGAAGATTCCATTGTCTTCATTTTTGACCTAGATAAAAAGCGAACCTGAAGGCACCTTTATTTTTTCCAAGGAAAACCCAGTTCCCCTAGAGATATTTCTCTGAACTGCAGTGTCCTCTGGAAACATTTTCGCAAAAGGAAACAGTTTTGTGCATGAACTCACAAATCCAAATGCTTTGAAGTGGGACTGATGTTGAATTATTTCTCGCTCATCTGTGAGCTGAAGCTAGAAGGGAAGGTTGATAAAGTAGTTACTGGTATGTGGCAGGTACACTTAAGTCTAGAAGATAAAAAGTGAGTCGCATTTATTTTACATGAATGCCTAGGTCTGATCTGTGGCCTAGTTGTTTGTTTTATAGGGAGCTTTTTTTGAAAAGGGAGTTTGCCCAAACTGTCTCTCTGTTCAATTAAATATCATTTTGGTTTTTAAAAAAAATAGTGAATCGTGTGAAAATTCTTCAAAATATCCAAATGTGTGAGTCAGACATGAATGTCATATCATTACTG